>JASDQU010102764.1:109632-169199 GCA_032191745.1 Picea mariana | reverse complement strand
AACCAAATTAATAAGAAAATCAGATCTTACTTTCATCATGGTTTTAACTTAAATTTTCATTAATGTAATGAATATTGGGTGGCTTGACAGGGATTCTGAGTTATGTAGAGTAAATGAACGAACATCTCGTAGAGTGTGCCAACCTTGAAGCGCGGGACATAATCTGTTTGAAAAAGGTTTCCAAATTTAATGACTTATAACTTTCCTTGCTTTTCGTCATCTCGTGAATTTCCTTTCAACGTTTTGATTTTGTAACTCGCGCGACCGCCAGTTCCGATCTTATCATTAATTAACCATGGTTTTATCGTGGCAGATTCTTAATGACGTGATTAACTCATCGCAATATCGCGACTCGGGAGCTAGAAGGCAAAAACTTAGGAGATCGGTACGCCGAGTCGCGATATTGCGATGCTGCGATAATTAAGGCTCAATATAATTATATCGTAACTTCGTGTATCGGGATTTTGAGCACTTCAACTTTATGAAAGAAAGAAACGAGAGACGATGTGCCGAGAATTAAGTTTAACTATGGTTGGTTGTTTTACTCTTGGTCTTTGACTGTGGTTATTTAACAATTATCGCGTTCTCGGATCTCGGGGTTGAGTAAACAAAAATTTAGGGTCGAGAAATGCCGAGGCGCGAAACGCCAAGGATGTCATAGTCAAAAGTTAAAGGTCTTTATACTATTTTTGTTTTGGACGAAGATTAAGATCGAGTTCGCATTCTCGAGACTCGGGACTTGTGAATTCGAAATATAAGGTGTCCAACTTGCGAGATTATGAAACTTTAAAAAAAAAAACCTTAAGGACATACATTCTTGCGAAAAACGGGTCCTTCGTAAGTAATAAAGCATTACTAATCTGGCAACAAAAAATTCTCTCAGAGTTTTATGATTTTTGGAAGGGAAGAAAAGGAAAAAACAACTCTAGATCACAAATATCGGTTTTTTTCAAATTAGTGTGAAGCGAAAAAACAGGGGCGGCTCCAACAGATGGTCACCATATCTGCCTTTAGGTTCTCTATATATTTGGCACATTCATCATTGTACACCATCTCTTATATTATTCATACTTATTCAAATACATTTACTATCATTAATGGATTATTCTGCACTATCCTATTTATATTTGATATTTTTTATATGAACCTGATTGGTTCTTTAGATTGGTATCAGAGCTTCGTTGTTGATCCTGGACATTGGCCATATAAGCTCCTAGCCACACTAAAAAATATTCATAGTTTCTCTAATCTTCGGGTCATATTGACCACAATTGGTCCTTGACCATTCATAAAAAAAGTTTACATGAAGGAAGGAATTATTCTGCTACACATTGGAAGAATGAAAACAATAAAAAATAAAAATATGTCACTGCAAATAAAAAAATAAATTACTAGGATATGAAATAGTATTTCTCTTGCAAAAGTTAGAAGACATTAGGGGGGGGTGCGGAAGAATAGGAGAAGAAAAAAAAAAAGGTTTTCTTAAGGTGCACGTGAAGAAGTATAAGTACACACCAAGATGTTTGAAGGAAAGATTCCACATTGGGCATTAGTTAATTTAATTATCCTTTAAAAGGTAAGAAAAGGTAATTTAAAAGAAAAAAGTTCCAAAGAAGAGGAAAATTGAATATTTTATTTTACCTTTGGAGATTTATCGGCCCATGGCTTTGTAAAACCATTGTCCCATGGTATTCCATACCACATGTGTGTGTGTGTGTGCATGCGCACATGTGTATTTATCTCTAAAGAACTATTTGTGAAAAGGTAACAAAGGGTCGCATTTGTTGAACCCTAGCCACTACTAACAAATAGTCAAGAGTATAAAAATGAGTATTTAAAGGCTCCTAAGATATTTAAATTTTTTAATTAGTGAAGTATTTATAAGTAGAAAAAGGAAGTATATAGAAAAGGATTTTAAGAATATTAAAAAGGAAAGTGATAAAGTTTAAAGAGTTATTATTAAATTTTATTCGAGAATCTTTTGCATTCAATACATTTATGCATTTACTTACTTTCTAAGAAGTACCAAGTGAACTGTGACAACTGCAAATAATCCTACATTTTTGGCAAAATGTCCATTTTGTCCAATGGATTTTAATTGTCAAGAGTCCTTTAGAAATCAAAATTTTAATTGCACAAATTGTTGAAAACCATTTATTCTAATAGAAGATCAAAATGACTACAAGAAATTGGAAGACGAGCTAGCATATTATAAAGAGACCAATAGAAATTTACAAAATGAAGTTGTCTTGGAGAAACTTAAGAGTAAATTGTACTCTTTCCAAGTAGAACGTAATGAGGAGTTGCACGCACAAATTAAAGACGAGAGAAAAAATATGACAAGACCTTACTAGAATGAAATCAAGAAATCTCTCACCTAAAAGATCAAAATCAGAAGTTAGAACAAGTTAATCAAAATCTCATTAATAAATTATCAGAGAAAGATGAAAAGAATTGTCGTTTAAAGAACCAGAATCAAAGCTTGGTTGCACAAATCAAGAAGCTGAAGAATGAGAAGAGATCACATAAAGAAAACTTAGAACAACTTACCAGTAAGGAAGCAATGACTGATAAAGAAACAGTGGCCGAACCTGTTGAAATAAAAAAGATCCTAGTTAAAGAAATACAAACTTCAAAAAAAGGAACAAAACTTGATCTAGTTGAATTACGAGAAGCATAAAAAGTTGAAGAAAGTTCTATAAAAAAAATTTCACAAGAGATTATGATGCATTATCATCATCCAAATCACAAGAATTGATACAACCAACAACAAGATCAAGAGAAATATAAACAAGTTTCCATGAAAGTAGATTTGGGATGGATCACTCCGGAGAAGATGCAACATATTACTTCATGAATTCAAAAATTATATTGATTTGTTTCATCAAGTGTTGCAACTACAAAAACAAAAGATCATGAGAAGACAATTTGATCTAGAACAAGAGATAGGTCTTTCTCTAATCTTCTTTGAGGACAAAACATCCTTAAGGAGAAAGCAATGTAACATACAAAATATATACAATATTAAGTAATAATAATCATAAATAATAATAATAATAATGAATAGTTATTAATTATCTAAGGGATGCATCCTTTCATGGATGGTCGCCATATGTGCCTTTAGGTTCTCTATATATTTGGCACATTCATCATTGTACATCAGCTCTTATATTATTCATACTTATTCAAATACATTTACTATCATTAATGGAATATTGTGTAATATCCTATTTATATTGGATATTTGTTATATGAACGAGATTGGTTCTTTCCACCACACATAGATCCGTAGGTACACAGTGGGTATATGATTACATCATACAAGCCGGTCCCTAATGAAGAGGAGTGTGTTCAAGTACAAAGGGAATTGAGAAAGTACATCAATGAACATGGGATGTTTGTTAATATGCATGCAACTAAAGATTGAGATAGGTTGAATCCTATCGAATATTGGAACATGTATTGCTCCTCTACTTCAAATCTTGCATAAATTGGAAATGAGGGTAATTTCATAGGTTTTTAACACATTTTCTACAAAAAGGTGTTGGATCACCTACAAATTTCCATCCACAATGTGAAGAGAAACAACCTTGTATGACTTGGGAAAAAAATCCAAATGAGGCTAATTTGGAGGATGGAGCCATAGTTTTAGAGCACTTGGAGGCTGAAATTTTGGGTGAACATGATGGTGATAATATTCATGTAGCAAAGATTCCACCCCCATCCACCATTAGGTTTCCAAATATAGGAACTTTGCCTTTAGCTTCACAATCTCCAATGTTACATGGGGGTCGTGTAGTTGCTGGCCATATTCCATGACCACTTCCACCTATTCCCATTCTTTCTCATGTATCAAAATAAAAGAAACTAGAAGTTTTTCATGGAAAGAATAAAGCTTAGTAGATACTATATTTTTTGTCTTTTCCACATTTAGAATTTAGTTTCTAGAAATTAGTACTTTGTCTTTATTATAACCTATTTTGTAAATATTATATGACAGTTTAAGTTTAAACTTTGAACTTTGAACATACCTTTAAACTATTTATTGCATCTTGCAACTCTTTGGTAATGAATATGATGCTCTGTTTCATTGCATCCGAGTAGCACAACAAAAATTTTCACAGGTTGGTGGATTTGGAATACTACCTTTGGAGACAAAGTCAAAGATTGTTGAGTATTGAATATTATTGTGGTAGAGAAAATAAATTAATGAGTTGTGTAGTCCTTGACTACACATGTATCAAAGTTGATGCATGATCGAAAGTAGCACATATTGATTTTGGTTTGTTTGTGTGGTCAATAGAGCTGCGAAGCGCAGTTGAAACAAAGCCTAAATTTCTCTGTTGTAGCTTGTCAGACAAAAGAAAATTGTGCATGAAATTAACAAGAAGCCAAAATTATCGACATGGATTTAGAAAGCCTGGTTTCCCTAATCTTGAGCATTATCTTTAAAGTGTTGCCATTCTGATTTCTTGGAGCATATAATAATAGTTTTGAGAAGTTAAATTTTGAATATTATATTTTATTTTATTTTGAAAAAAGTGTATTGTGATTCAAATATTACAATAGAGGGAAGCAACAAAGGAAGAATGACCTCGTCATATTCTCCACCATCAAAGTCTCATAGCCGTTAACACATTACTTCTAAAATTACAAGATTTGAAAATTTAAGATCTGAATTCTAGTCATGAAGCATAAACTGCATAAGTTAGTTGAAATTCGGGAGATAGTTCCAGAGAATCACTTTAAAATTGGGAAATGGGAAGTAGGAGATGAAGATATGATGTACATCTTATATATGTTCTTCTATTATGGGTTACATAATATTGCAAGTTAGAAGTGCAGACTCAACACATAAGAAGATCTAGGTCAACACTAAAAAATGTACAACATTATATATGTTTTATATGTTCTAAATCTAAAGAAGAATTGACTTGGACATTTTATCACCCAATCTAGCACTTGTGCAAAGCCTTCACAAGATGCAAGACAAGTGTAACATATTGAACTACTTGCCACTGTCACCTTAGCAATTGTTTGTCTCATTTTAGTGAAGGATTGAGATCCAACGCAAGGGAGGTTTCCCTAGCAACCTCAAGGAACTCCTATTTTGGTTATTTGATTATACCACCAACTAGATCAAGTTTTAAGTTGAATACAATGTGGTTAAACAAGATTTGTGTGTGAGGTGTTCTAAGACAATAAGAGATATTTACCAAGTTCAATAAGTCAAAAGGATGCCCCAAATCACTACTTATTAAAGAAAAAAACTATGATTGTAATAAAACTTGTGTTTAAAGATGAATACTTTGGGAATATAACAAGTTATGACAACACCAATTTAACTAGCAAGAAAGCAATGGGAGATGAAATACAAGCTAAAACTAACACATTAAATGACCAATGCTTGTTGAAACATGAAATAACATAAAACTGATTTAAAAAATGCAAGACTTCAAGCTCTAGTTGGTTCAAAACTACAACAATGATGCAATAAATGATGTGGAGGGGTATTCTAAGGTAAAGAAAACTACAAACCCTAAACATTAGGATATTAATGACTAAAAAATGAATATGTAATGCAATAAAGCCAAAGTATACCATAGAATGTCAAATGAGGAGAGAGATTAGGGTTCAAGGTTACTTTGAAAGAGAGAGGACTAGCGTTGTCTAGCTTCCTTGGGAATATGGAGTAAAATATGTAACTTCTATGGAGATAAAAGGCAAGAGAAAGACTCAAGAACTAAACCCTAAGATAGTCCACTACAAAACCTAGGTATCGATTCTTTAAGAGACAACTTAAGGTAGTCCACTACAAACCCTAAAAGGTCATCATATGTATTCTAAAGGCCTTTAGCAAGAGATCTAAATGGATATTGATTAAAACCCAAGAGTAGTCCACTACAAACCCTAGATAATTAACCTATAAGAATAAGACTAGGGTAGTCCACTAAAAAGCCTAGAAATACCCTTATGTTCTTCAACAAGCTTGACATAAATGATGACAAGGGAAGGTAGTCTAATACAAACCTTCCTAGGGTTTCAAGAAAAAAATTATCCAAGAGAAATAAGATAACATGCAAATTATCACCACTTTGATAAATCATTTACTTAATACATCAAGAACTTATCACCAGAGACTTGAAAAGAACACTAACTAGTCAAATCATTGGGCATGAAAGAAACCCTAAACATGAAATCATCCACAATAAACTTGCAAAGAATCCACTAGATCATCTCCAATAAAGTGTCCACAAGTTCTCCATGATGAATAACAAAGATAAGAGATAAGAGTAGTAATTCTCCACAAGATGAGTTATGATTTACAAATGAGGAAACCATCCTCTATAAATATGAGACAAGCCTAGCACCTCATCTCTCTAAAATCCCCTAAAAACGTAATAATCCATGATATAAGGTGGATTGGTCTCAAGCTTACCCCTGAAATAGATTCAAACATTTTGACTGGAAAACTCGCCAAATAACCACCAACCTGCAAATAGTTGCAAGGCACGATTTTATTTTTTATTTTTTTTATCTATGATATATAAATATTTAACTATAGGTGGGACCCCCTAGGGAGAAAGAAAGTATGTTTATTTTCAAATATTATTGGGATAAAAACATTGTTAATCTATTGAAAGTGAATAATGGTTTCTCCTTCTTCCTTTCAGTTTGATTATGAGCTCCATTTCTGGTTTGACTGAGAAAGAAAGAAAAAGGATTGTGCTAGTAGAACTTCAAAATTCCATATGTTGCATATGCTTTACTCATCAAATGCTTTTATGGTTATGATGTTGAAACTCAGAAAAGTATTCATTGTAGGATCATAAGTCATAAAAGTGTTCCTTTATTATTAATGCATACGATACCTCACAAAGAAATGAGCACAAATGGTTAAAGTTATAATGCATGGTATATTTAAAGGGGTGGTCAATTTCATTTTTACATGTATAGTATGGTAATATGGTTTACTATGTTGAAAACCTTGCATATATTTCCAAATGCCATCGAAATAAAAAATTATTGGTTCTGTGTAAACAAAGGCGGTGCGTTATAGTTAAAGGCTTGGAGGTTTTATTGAACTTTACATATGGTATATTATATGAACTCAACCTTCACATTGTTATCCACCATAAACTATACTTTGATGTTATGGATCGAAGATACATATGATTCTTATTGCTCATTTGTATTGAATGTGGTATTTAATGAAAGACTGTGATAGTAAATTTCCATGTGAAATATGGGTCATCGTTTGAGCTGGAAACATACGTGGTGGTTGATGTGGTTGAGTGCCATATGATGGCTTGCCAACTCAGTTATCTTTCCAGCCTTGTGGTTCACTGATGGTAAGAGTGGAAATCCAAAATGGATTGAGGAATTACCACATATTATGTTTTTGGAGAACCTGACACCCCATGCATTGAATGCATGGGACGTGGGAATTCACTTGCATTGAGTTTACTACCCTGCACTGTTTTGCATTTAATTTTGGAATTTGAGTTTTGTAACTGCCGAGTAACACTGTGTTTTCCAAGCTCGTTGTGGATGTTGTTGGTAACTGTAGCTTAACTTTTTCGGAAGTATTTGAATCTCCAAGAGAAGGTATGTTGTTTATATTCTACCCATCAAATGATTCTTTTGTTTTACAATAATAGTTTTAGGAAAAAGTTTTGTTGGTCTGTGAATGAGTGTGTTATTTTTCCATCTTTCAAGCTCATTTTATCATCTTTGAATGAAAGAATTCCATGTTTGATTGTTGTGGCTTGAACCATGGTCATGAAAATTGTTATTTCAATCTTGACTATGTAAACACAATTAGGAATCAAATGTGTTTATGATTCTTTTTTGATCCTAAAAAACAATGCAAGCTCTGGTTCTAGCCTCCTTTCCACTTTTGATATTTAAATTTTGCAAAAATAATTGGAAATATTTGTGGGTTATTCTTTGTACACATATATTAATAATTTTTTTGTTCAAAGGGTTTGTAGCCCATGATCATGGAGTTCCATTATTTAGCTTAAATGCTTATCATTTGATTGTGCATGCAATAGTTTCGATCTCCCGACCTTCAATTGTTGTTCTACATCCCAGTCCCATTGGTCAACCATGCATTTCTTGGGTTTTGTCCCTCTTTTGGTTTGTTCGAACACTAGTTCTGGTTCCCCACTGGAGATTCATGAGTCCACAAGTATGCCATTTCGTGGCTAATGCCCTTAGCCTTGAAGTCTCAAATATGGTATTTGAATGTCTTACCCGAACTCATTGGGGGGTTTTACATACTTATAACTCTCTACATAAAGGAGCTTAGATATAAATCTAACATCCACTTTTCCCGCATAAACAAACTTACAATGTGGTTATTACCAATTTTGAACGCTGGTTGATTTTGGAAAAATGGGTTGTTATGATTGTTTAAATAAAAAAATTTAATGGATTTTACGCATAGGTGACATAATGAGCTCACTGGTTTCATATTTCAAACCCTGAGCTTTTAAACTATGTGCATGGAATTTAAGAGCCTTGTTTTAGTCTAAGCTTACTGGAGTTATGCATACCTGATCGAATCAATACCTCTACATTTTTGATACAAGAAAATTTTAAAAGAAAGAAAATAAGTGAATTAGCATCGGTATATTATGTTTATATGACCAACAGGGTATTAAAGAGGATTTTTTAACACCCAGTTTCGAGTCTTGTTGATTTTGATGAAATTTCTATGATTATGGATAAAATGTCGATATAGATACAATCATTATTTTGGGTTTTGAATAAATGATTGGAAGACAGGGTACGACCTATGCATTACTAATATCAAAGATAAAATGACATGGGTGTGCTCTCGAAAGTAGTTTTATGTTGCATACAAAAGTTATTGTGAGTTTATATGATGATTATAAAAATCACGATGGATGTCCTAGCTTAAATATTGAACTATCTATAATGCTGGACTTATTTGGTTGAGTTTAAGAGGTAGTTTATTTATGATTTTTTAGGCATGAAATTTGAACTAAAAGACAACCATTTTATTTTGGAAATATTTTATGTTCTACATATAGGTCCAAATCCCTCCATAACACCACTTTACATTCATCCCTCAAATCTCATAACCGTATATCGTTTAAGAGTTTCATTCTTTTCCCCCCTGTTGTATGAGTAATGAAACTATTTTCTTCTTGAAGAGAGTGTTACCAGCCTGGAATGAATAATTTGACCATAAATATATATGATTGTGCAAAATGGAATAAGTTGTTATCAAAATGATTATTTAATCATCAAGTGAAGGAGTTCAGGTAGGATGAAGGGCATAAATTTGGAAAATGGATGATTTTTTTTATTTCATGGCCAATCCCCCCCCATCTCTTTCACTTTACGTGTGTTATCCCTTAATTCCCAAATCATATTTCATTAATTCTTTCATGTTTTTCTCCCCCTTGATTCATAAGCAAGTTCAAAGGTTTTATTTGAAATAAACAATGGATGTGTTGGAAATAACTGAAGATATGTTTGGCATGGAATGTATGAGATGATTATCAGTAGACATTTAAGCTTGGAATATGAGTGATGATGGATGTGTTATATTTTTGAACATGTTTTGTTATTTTCCTTGCCATTATTTCACTTTTCATACTTTACAAACCCACTCATATTTCAAAAATTACATTGGAATTCTCATGTTCTTAATTAATAACCAATTGAACAAGATATTAAAGTGTTCTAAAGAAAAAGTTAAAGTTTGTCTTAAATTTGCTCTTTTCTATCTATCCTTGGTTGTATGCATGCTTGCTTGTTGACAAGATAGAGCTATTTTCAAACTATATTATGCAAATGGTATTTGATGTTTACTTTTTAATATATGCATACTCTGATCTAGCCTTGCAATTTTTATAGATGGGATTTTTCGGTATAGGCGAACATGGCAGAGGAAACATATGCAGGGGAAGAAGGCCAAATGACTTTAGGCAAGGGGGTAACAAAATACTTTGTTTTTCAATACACTTTGATGTTGATTCTGAAGAGTTTAACCAACTCTTGCAAACAATTTTCCTAAATCTAGTTGGGAAAACAGCCTTTCAAAATCATCATGCACCTTAAATACCACCTTTACAACCCCATCCTACCATGTCTGGTATACCTATGCAGCCACATGCATCCCTACATCCTAAGATACTAGCTAATGATGGTTGGACTGATGTTGTTAATCCTCAAAATCATGCTCATGGATGGCCCATAGTTTCACTGCCATTACCTCCCCTCCACACAAACAGTCTACCCTACACAGTGCATCATAAGCTTCTCATGCTCACTCAACCCAACCACAAAAAAATCTAAAGTCCATTTCCCAAGAACCTGAGCGTAGCAAAGCCAAATGACCTGCCCATTATGTTGACTTCAACCAATCAATAATGTCTTCACACTCAGTTACTTATCATTCCCAGCACCCAAAAATTGAGTATAGACGTATCTATTTTGGAGATATTCACCCAGAAGCATCAACAACAAAAGGTAAAACATCTATTCATGCAAATTCAGAGATCCTCAAAATAACCAAATCTCAAGGAAGTGGACGGAGGAAAAATGCCTCACATAAGAAATATGATTTTTTATTTCATGGTGTTATTTTATAATTATTTCACTGTTGAGACAAACCTTATTTTATTTATAGAAAACATTATGTTTGGGACAGATTTATGATTCATTGTTCTTTGATACTTTACAACAATATATTTTGGATAAAAGATTGACATATTTATTTTTATACTTATATTTGCATATATGAGATATTTGGGTGTCACAAGTATGTGTTTGAGATATTTAATATGTATATTGGTTGGGATATATGTTCACAATGATGTTTGATGGTATGATCATTTTTGGAGGAACAAGGGAATAATTTGAAAATTAAACAAAAGAATTGTTAGGGGGCCCCCACCTATTACTTAATATTTATTATACCCATATCATTTATTATTAATATTCAATTATGAGTTGTCCCTACTTAACCAAAATTAGTTAAATAACTTAACTAAAATTAGTTGATCTACTCAAACTACTTTTGGAAGGATAAAGGAATAATTGAAGGGACGAGCAAAGGAGAGAGGAGATAGAGACAAAAACTCTGATAAGGTTTGTTCTTTCTCTAGAATGAGATTGCATTACTACTTCATTCATTTATAAAATACTTGAAGGCTAAATACATCTTGTTGATAGCAAGGTCTTACTGAAGGTGGTAATAAGGAGGACCAAGAAGCATTGATTATTGACATGCTTATAGGGTTTATCATCTATTTCTAATAGTCTGTAAATTCTTATTGGGTTTCTAAATTGATTTTCAATGCTAATTAGAAATTTTGTACAAAGTCAAGATAGTGGAAATTGTGGTTTGTTTATCCATTTATTTTTTATTCTTGTTTTTACTTAGGAGAAACCAATTGTCTCTGTGATGATGTAACCTTTGACTTCTAACTATTTTCCTAGCCCTAACCCATTATGGGTATGAAAGAATGTATTTGGCAGTGTTCCATAATTGAATGAATAAAATCATTTGATGGTTTTGAGGTCTCATTTCTGATTATGTGTGTGATCTTATTTCAATCTTTTTTGTTTTCATGACTGTTCATCAAACTGTTTATATTTATGATATAAATATATTTTTTTTCCTTATCATAAATCAACATAAAATATATCATTGATCTCAAGAGCATATTTATTGAAGGTTAATTGATAATTTTGCAAAAGGGATATAAACACAGGGTAACAATCTTGACTATCTTTCCTTAGCCTGGAAAGATTTGAAAACGTTGGTATTATGATGGATATTCCTTTTCATCAACATTTATTTGGCGACCATACTGGGGAACTCATCCATAGTTTCCTCGTAGTTGTATTTATTTTATGTACTTAGTTTTCTTTATTTTTCTTCTTTATTTTCTAATTTCATGACTTTTCTTGTTGTGATACAACCTAATATTGGTGATGGTCTAGATGACCACACTAGCAATTCTTTAACTTTATTTAATACGATTTTGGAATCAGCTCACAATTGCACTAAACTTCACCAATCTTGGGAGGTTTTTTCCAGAGATATTAAAATCTGTGAACAATGGAAAGCCCAACAAACGTTGGAACCAAATCACCCCCCTCGTTAAGAGGTTGAATTATGTCCTCTAGATCTCGTTTTTATTGAAGAACGAAAGGTTTATCACCTAAGATTAACCTTGTAGCTGAATTTGGAAGAAGAAAGGTTGTTTTATAAGGTCTTCATATTAAACATCAAAGATCTTTATCTCACTCATCTAGTTCATCTACATATTTATTTTCTACCTCTTTCAAGATGAAATAATCAGGGCCTTCTTCTGGTACTAGCTCATCTGCATCTTTAGAAAGCTCTTCCTCATCCATAATTGGAAGTATTTTCATTCTCCATGTCCCAGTTCAATCTACAACCAATGTTTCCAAAGTGATAAAAAAATTTGGTTTGTTTTAGTTTGAAGAAGATGCAACTAATACACCATGGCATGTATCTTCTCCCTTGAATCTTGCACCAGTTTCAAATCCCCTTCCAAAATTCAAAGATCATTTGCTAAATTTTTTAGTAAATGGCACCATTTCCACCAAAGAACATTTAATTGCATTTTTTAATGCATGTCATAATATAGGATAAAATGATAACAATACTTGTATGTGGTTATTTGTCAATTCTTTAGGAGGAAAAGCTATAGCTGATTTTTTTGAATTTCCTCCTAATGCCATTTCAACTTGGGATGAATTAACTTACTGGTTCAAATCAACTTACGGGCAGCCTAAAAACCCAACATATTTGTTTAAGGAATACAATAACATTGTTTATAACAATGGCAAAACAATCAAATCTTTTAATCTCTACTTCACCAAGTTATACAATCAGATTCCCGAATTGATCTGTCCTCATAACCAAGTAGTTTTTATCCAATACTACAATGATTTGCCCTCTTTTTATCATCAGATATTAGAAGATAATAATGTAACCATCCTAGCGTTTTCATTTAAAACTTTTTTAGAGCATGAATATCAATTGGAAAGAATAGATATTCCTAAGGAAGATTCTACAAAGAAGGTTGATATGTCTACATTCTTGTATATTGTTCAATATATAAGCAATCGAATGATTTCTTATGAAAGAAAGGGTATCACCTCAAATTATTCTCCGGTTGAGTCTTGTTCTTCTCAATCCATTTTGATAAATCAACCCACTAATTATTCATATTTAGATCATCCAAAGGCTATTCTCTCTATTGGTGCATTTTTTGTGATGACAATCAGGAGGAAAGTACTTGAAAGGTTACAGAAAGAGCACAAGATCAAATCTTTGGAAAAAATACTTAAACAACTATTGTTGCCTTCGATTGGGCTCCTAAAGAAGAAGTGGTGTTATTGAACACAAGGAACAAATCTTACGTGAATAAAGGGAAGAATAGTATTCCAAAAACTAATTTTGCTCCCAGTTCCTCTTCCCAAAACAAAAATCCTCAAGTTGTCACAATAACTCAAAGTCAAGAGACATCAATGTCTTTTCCTTCATCCAAGTATAATATTCTAAATCAACTAGCTAGTATAAAAGTAGACGCATCACTCTTGGACATGGTCACTATCCCGAAACAACAACAACATTTGAAGAATTGCATGGAAGGTAAAACTTCTCATGTAGCTAGTATATCTGAAGAACTTGGTGAAGATGAACCACATGTAAAAAGAATAGGTGTAAATAATTTTAGGAAACCTATAAAAAATCCTCCTTTTTATATTTCTGTAAAAAATATGGATAGGATAGCTCATTGTTGTTTAATAGATGGTGGATCTGGTCCCAATGTCATGTACAAGATTATTATGGAAGAACTATGACTCTCTTGTACGAATGAAAACGTGAGGATTATGTTGTCCTATAATAATCAACAACAATCAACAATTGGTGAGATCAAATATGTGACTATATTCCTTTTTTCTCATCCTGAAATCAAGACCACCCTTAATATTCAAGTAATTGGCATGCATGCTAGTAACTACTCAATCATTTTGGGTATAGATTGGCAAGCTTTAACCAATGGTTATTTATTGTTAGATGGTTCACATCTCTCCATACCTAAAAATGGAAATACTATCATTGTATTAAGGGAAGGTAGAATTTCACCATACATAGAAAAAGTTCCTCAACCCAATGTAAATTACATTGAGAAAGATATGGGTGTTTATTCTATTTTTGTTGATGAAGATAATACATTTTTTGAACAACCAAAAGATTATGATGATGTTATGTGGCATATGCACTTTGATGGTGCATGTTCAAGTGAAGGTAACGGATCAGACATCATATTATACTCTCTTATAGAAAAAATTCATATTTTTTCCTATAGACTAGAATTTGCATGTACAAGAAATATTATTGAATTTGAAGCCTTGTTGTTATGAATTGAAAATGCATACAATCTAGGCTATGGTCATCTCATTTTTTTGGAGATTCGGAACTTATTTTAAATCTGGTTAGAAAGATCTATAATCCTATTAACAAGTTGATGAAATGATACACCCAAGTTGTTTGGAATTTGATTCAAAATATGGTGCCCTTTAACGTCACTCACATCAAAAGGGAATTTAATTCAATAGATGATAGGTTAGTTGTTTATGCATCTTCACCTACAAGGCAATTGTTTCCTCAAAGACATGATTGCACCTTTCTATCCTTGTCCTTGTTGATTAAGGTTGGTTGTCATTGATGTCAACCCTTGAAGAAAGCGTCGTAGCACAAAGGTTTGGGTAATGGACCCAATATTGTTTGATGTAAATATGAATCATTATTGTTTTTTCATGGTTAATAATAAGTAAATATGGATGAACTCCAAAGTGGTCCCCTTATGGTGAAAGCCCTCATGGGAAGACGCTTTGCGGAGTAAGAGAACCCATGCTTAATTGTGGAATAATGAGATGAAGGACAATGAATTTGTTAGGGAAACTATCCTATATGGATAGTTCTTGTCATGCCATTTCTGGTGGTATGTGTAACGTAACATAACTCCTCATGGTTAGAGAGTTATGGCCATGAGAAGTTGGAGACCCCAGGTTTGGGTAATGGACCCAAGTTTGTTTGATGGGTAACAGTATGAATTATGATATATTTTTAGATAATACTATTCTATATGGATATTACATGTCATGCCATTTATGGTGGTATGTGGAACGCCACATAACTCCTCACGGTTTGAGAGTTATGGCCTTACGAAGTTGGAGGACCCTCATATGTCATCTAGAAGCCCCAAAAGGTCAAAGTAGTCAAAGTGGTTTAAGAGATTTTTAAAGGATAAATAATAAAGTGAAGTGATGAGTGTATTATAATTCAAATTGAATACAAAATAAATTATTTCAATAATAATTTTAATGGAGAATTTAGAAGTGGGTTAACCCTAAAATAAGGAAAGTCGGCCAATTGACCTAGAAGATGTTTTTAAGGAAGCTACTTGGAGAGTATAAATAAGAGGCAAGGCTCTCTCATTTAACACACACTTGAGAATATTGAATATCTATATGTTTCCGAGGTAACCAAGGATATCTAAACTGGAATTCTGAGTGAAGGTGAAGAAAATAAGGCCAAAATGCAAGGAAGGATAAATTCTTTTGATGGTGCTTTCTAAGGTATGTTATTTATAGGTCATCTCCCCATTTTCGCTATAAATTTTTTTCTATAATGATTCAGACCGTGAAATTGCTATGACATTGAGAAAACATATCCAAGTATCTGTGGTAAAAAATTCATCTTGTGGGTTGTTGTATTTTGGGAGTTACACTCCGTGGAAAATAAGGTTTGTAGCTAGTCTTGAAACTAGTTAAAAACAAGTGTTTCGGGTAAAAACGTCATAACTTCTTCATAACAGATCAAAATTCAGTGAGACCAAATGTGTTGGTTAGGGTACATTCTGTAGTATTTTTTTTAATAGTTTCATATCAATTCCAAAAATATTCCGTGCGGGGCACGCTCTACAAGGTCGCTCTCTTGAATAAGCTAGAATTCAGCAAGTATGCCATTTTTTCTATAACTCCTTTTCTGAGAGGTTCCAAATAGTGAAACTTGTAGGAATTGCATAAAACACACTAAAGAAAATTTTATATTAGTTTCAAATCTTTATACATTACATGTACAAAGTTATGATTACTTCAAGTTACGGTTGTTGACTAATCCAAAACTAGGCATGTGAGACTAAAGAAAAGTTTGATGAAAATGCTAGTCTCTTGTTGTTAAAGTTAAGAAAGGTTTGCAGAAATGTGATCATATACACCAGGTCTATTACATAGGTACAAATCATATTTGGATGATGAAATTGATGAGGGATTTTGGTTGAGTTACATGTTGAGTACATGGTTGAGACAAGTAGTTGATGAGTTGGCACATACATGAGGTGTATAGTTGATGATGTTGGTTGATGAGTAGTTGAAACATGATTGGTACATACTTGGTACATGGTTGGATGCACTTGTTTATGGTACAGGTTGATTACAGGTTGTTTGGTATAGGTTAGTGCATGGTTGATGCACTTGTTTATGGTACAAGTTGATTACAGGTTGAGGTACAAGTTGATGCATGGTTCAGATTTATTGGTACAGATTTACAGTGGTATATCTCACAGTGATAGTGTGATAGTGGTTCCATCATTCTACTTCTACTTCAGGGTGGTAGGACGGGGCAAGGATATGTGGTTGTAGCCACCTTCCGGTTGTAGCCGGAGAACATAGGGGGTTGTAGCCTCCTTCTGGTTGTAGCCAAAGAATTAGGGAGTTGGAGATTCCCTCAGGTTGTAGCCTGAGAAACTAGGGGGTTGGAGCCTCCTTCCAGTTGCATCTGGAAAACAAAGGAAGTTGGTGCTTCCAATGAATGTAATTCTTCAAGACATATAAGAAAAAACATTCTGTGGTTTTCTCCCGATTTGGGTTTCCACATAAAACACTGATGTACTGTGTATGTATGTGATTGTTTATTTCTTACTGCTCATTATTGAATAATATTTCTACATTGATATAACAATTGAAGAAAAATGATTATAATTACGCTATTACTGATTCACCCCCCCTCTCAGTAATCCAACAGTCCCAACTGCATATTCCTAATAATTAGGAATCATGGAAAGTCTTCATGGATGATGAAAGAATTTGTGATTTTATTTGAAATGAGTTGTATAAACTGAAGGAAATAATTTCTTTCAAAGATAATAATATTCTGAAGGGATTAAATCCTCTCGAAAGTTCATTCTCGGCTAGTGATGTTAACAACAGTAAATATATAAAAGAAGAGGAGTTGAAACATAAAATAGGAGATATTGTTCCCATGAACATTGGAACTCAAGAAACTCCAAAGATCCTAAAAATAGGATCCCAATGTTCTGAAGAAGAAAAGAAGAAATTCATGGATTTATTCCGTGAATTTATACATGTTTTTTCCTAGTCTTATGAGGATATTCGTGGTTTTGATCCTAATGTCACCCAACATGCTATTTTGATTAAGGAAGGAGATAAACATGTTAGGTAGAAACATAGACCCATTAATCCCGTGATTGAAGCTACAATTAGAAAATAAGTGGAAAAGTTAATAAATGTTCACATAATATTTCCAGTTAAATATTTTGAGTGGGTGTCCAATCTAGTCTTTGTACGGAAAAAGACATGTGAGATTAGATTATGCGTCGATTTTCATGCTCTAAATAGAGCTAGTGTGAAGGATAACTATCCTCTTTCTAATATGGAAATGATTTTACAACAAGTTTCAGGATAAAAAATGATGTCCTTACTTGACCATTTTTCTGGTTATAATCAAATTAGAGTTAAAAGGACAAATAAGTATAAAACCACATTCACAACTTGGTGGGACACCTTTTCCTATGAACTAATTCCTTTTGGCTTATCTAATGTAGGTGCCACTTTTCAGAGATCTATGCTAATAGATTTCGATGATCTTATCGGTAAGATAATTTAGATCTATGTTGGTGACCTAATTGTGTATTCAAAAGCCCAATCAGATCTTTTTGATAATCTTTAAAAGGTCTTTTTGAAATGCAGAAAATTTGGAATATCTTTAAATCCTTAGAAATCCATTTTCGATGTCACTCAAGGTAAGCTTCTTGGCCACATCATTCCAGATTTAGGGATCAATATTGATACTGAGAGGGTTATCACAATCTTGAATCTTCTAGCCTCTACATCTAAAAAATACAATCTTTTTATGGGCAAAATTAATTTCGTTAGAAGATTTGTTCCTAATTTCGTTGTAATGGTTAAGCCTATTTACAACATGTTTAAATAGGACCAATATTTTTCTTGGACATAGGATGTTGAAAAAGCCTTCGTAGGAATTAAAAGAGCAATCAATTCTGCATCAGTCTTGGCGAAACCGTATTTTGACAGAGACTTCATTATCTATACCAATTCAACAAAAGAAGTAATTATGTTATTCTTATGAAAAATGATGATCAAAATAACAAGCAACTTGTAGCTTACATGAGTTAGAGTATATCTAATGATGAAATCAAATATTCTTTTATTAAAAAACATACTTTTTCTCTTGTTAAGGCTATAGAGAAATTTCGTCATTTTATTCTTGGAAAGAACACGTAGGTAAAAGTCCCTTTTTCTATTGTCAATTTCTTAGTTTCACAAACTCATCTTTTAGGTAAACTTGCACATTGGCTTGCAAAAATTCAAGAACATGATTTAACAATTACAACATAAAAAATGATTAAGGGACATGACTTAGCATTGCACTTGGCTCAACATCCTGAACCCAATGATTCTTCTGAAAGTGATGAAAATGCATTATCAACACTATTTTATATTGAAAATCAGAATATTGATCTTGTTTAACATCCCTGGTATAAGAATCTTGTCTATTATTTACAATTTCAAAAGTGCCATGATTACATGGAATATCATCAACGCACGAGGCTATGTCTTGAAGCCTCCAAATATCTGATTTCGGGAAATTCTTTATTTCAAAGATATGATGATGGGTTGTTGTTACGATGTATATATGATGTTATAACCCATAGAATATTAAAATAAATACACGAATTGAAAGATTCAAACATTCATATAGGTGGTCATTTTGCAGCGAAATCCACTGCTTTCAAAATCTTGAGAACAGGGTATTACTGGCCTTTCATTTTTAGATATTATTTCAAATTTACAAGGGCTTGTGATACGTGTCAAAACTCTTCTAGTAAGGAACAATTTTCAGCCACATATTTGCAACCCGTTCTTCCTGATTTTCTAGTTTTTAAATGGGGTTTAGATTTCGTTGGTCCTATCAATCCTCCATCTTATGCAGGACATATTTTCATACTGATAGTGACATATTATTTTACTAAATGGGTTGAATTTGTACCTCCTAAATGTGCACAATATGAGAAGTTCATCTCTTTCTTGGAATCTAATATCTTTTCTCATTTTGGTCTTCCTCTTGAAATCATTTCAGATAATGGGTCGACTTTCATTTCTCCCAATTTCACTTAGTTTCTTAGTAAATTTGGTGTGAAACATTTTAATTCTTCTACCTATCATCCCCAAGGAAATGGGCAGACTAAGTCCACTAATAAGAATTCGATCAAAATTTTGAAGAAGATCATAGATGATAAGCCTTGTCAATAGCACACACTTCTTACGTTTGCACTTTGGGTAGATCAAACCACCACTAAATCTAGCATTGAACATACTCCATTTCAACTTTTATATGGTCAAGAAGCTATTATACTTGTAGAACTTGAACTCACCTCACTTCAATTAGCATTGTAGGTTGAAGAAATAAACTGATCAAATATTTCTCAAAGGATAAATGCATTTCTTTCCTTGGAAGAAAAAAGAAATCAAGTTTTTGAAAATCTGAGGAAAAGGAAACAAACAGTTCAAACACATTTTGACAAAAAGGCTAAATCTGTTGTGTTTGAGGTTGATGAGAAAGTGCTCCTTTGGGATTCTTCTCACATTGAAAAAGGGAACCACTCAAAATTTCAAAAACTTTGGTTGGGTCCATACAAAATTGCCTTTGTCATAGGTAATAATTCGTATTTTCTAAAATACATGGAAAAGCGATTGTTTTCTTACACAATAAATGGTTTGCATTTGAAACATTATGTTGAGCCGGACTTATTTGATTGATCAAATTTTTAATGCTTCCTGTATATAGTTCTTGGTTTTGTTTATTCCTTTTCTTGTCTGAACAACTGACTTCTTTTTAATTTTTATCAGTTTCAGATTTTGTTTTCTTTTGACATTTTTTTTGGACGATTTCGTTTATTTAAAGTCATTTGCCTTGCCATGTCATCCACAAATTTTGTTGATTTTCTTTGAAGTCCATAAGAAAAGAAAGAAAGAAATAATCTTCTTAGGGTCCATAACACTACTTATATGGTAGTTTCCACACCTACAGATTCTTGTTGATACTTGATGTACAAAGTTGTTCCTGTCTTCTTCTTTCCTGTTCTTCCCTCCGTATAGTTTCTTTTGCAAGAGTATATCAAAGTAAGTTGATATTTTTTCAAAATGTGATATTATCAAACCAAATATTCTTCAATTATAGCCAATTTAAATTTTCCTACCCTGTGGAGTTGTCAGATGTTGACTCGCAAACTCGCCAAATAACCACCAGCCTGCAAATAGTTGCAAGGCATGATTTAAAGAAAAAAATGTATTTATCTATGATATATAAATATTTAACTATAGGTGGGACCCCCTAGTGAGAAAGAAAGGATGTTTATTTTCAAATATTCCTGGGATATCGACATTGTAAATAGTTGCAAGGAATGATTTAAAAGAAAAAAATGTATTTATCTATGATATATAAATATTTAACTATAGGTGGGACCCCCTAGGGAGAAAGAAAGGATGTTTATTTTCAAATATTCTTGGCATAGCAACATTGTTTTAATCTATTGAAAGTACATAATGGTTTCTCCTTCTTCCTTTCAGTTTGATTATGTCTCCATTTCTGGTTTGACTGAGAAAGAAAGAAAAATGATTGTGCTAGTAGAACTTCAAAATTCCGTATGTTGCATATGCTTTACTCATCAGATGCTTTTACGATTATGATGTTGAAACTCAGAAAATGATTCATTGTCAGATCATAGGTCATAAAAGTGTTCCTTTATTCTTGATGCATACAATACCTCACAAAGAAATGAGCACAAATGGTTAAATTTCTAATGCATGGTATATTTAAAAGGGTGGTCAATTTCATTTTTACATGTAAAGTATGGTAATATGGTTTACTATGATGAAAACCTTGCATATATTTTCAACTTCCATCGCGTACACCAAATATTGGTTCTATGTAAACAAAGGTGGTGCATTATAGTTAAAGGGTTGGAGGTTTTATTGAACTTTACATATGGTATATTATATGAACTCAACCTTCACACTGTTATCCACCATAAGCTATACTTTGATTTTATGGATCGAACATACATATGATTATTATCACTCATTTGTATTGAATGTGGTAATTAATGAAATGTTGTGACAGTAAATTTCCATGTGAAATATGGGTCGTCGTTTGATCTAGCAACATACATGGTGGTTGATGTGTTTGAGTGCCATGTGATGGCTTGTCGACTCAGTTATGTTTCCAGCCTTGTGGTTCACTGATGGTAAGAGTGGAAATATTAAATGGATTGAGGAGTTAACGCATATTATGTTTTTAGAGAACGTGACACCCCATGCGTTGAAAGCATGGGACACATGCATTCACTTGCATTGAGTTTACCACCCTGCACCGTTTCACATGTCATTTTGGCATTTGAGTTTTGTAGATGTCAAGTAACACTATGGTTTGCAAGCTCATTGTGGTTGTTGTTGGTAACTATAGCTCAACTTTTTTTTGAGGTATTTGAAGTGTGAAGAGAAGGTATGTTGTTTAGCTTGTACCCATCAAATGCTTATTTTTTTTCTCAATAATAGTTTTGGGAAAAAGCTCTGCTAGTCTGTGAATTAGTGTGTTGTTTGTCCATATTCAAGATCGTTTTCTCATCTCCAAATGAAATCATTCCATGTTTGATTGTCGTGGATTGAACCCTGGTCATGAAAATTGTTATTTCAATATTGGTTGTGTAAATACACTGAGGACTCGAATGTGTTTATGACTCTTTTCTGATCCTTAAAAAATAAATCAAGCTCTAGTTTTGGCCCCCTTTCCACTGTTTGATATTTAAAGTTTGAAAAAATAATTGGAAATATTCATGGGTTTTGTTCTATACACATATATTATTTTTTTTGTTCAAAGGGTTTCAAGCCCATGACCCTCAAGTTCCATTATTCAAATTAACTGCTTATCATTTGAATGTGCATGCAACAATTTTGATCTCGTAACCTTCAAATTTCATTCTACAACCCACTCTCATTTTTCAACCATGCATTTCTTAGGTTTTTTCCCTCTTTTGGTTTGTTCAAACACTAGTTCTGGTTCCCCACTGAGATTCATGAGTCCACAAGTATGTCATTTCATGTCTAATTCCCTTAGCCTTGAAGTCCCGAATATGGTATTTTAATGTCTTACTCGAACTCATTAGGGGTTTTTACATACTTATACCTCTCCACATAAAGGCGCTTAGATATAAAGCCAACATCCACTTTTTCTACATAAGAAAACTTACAATGTGGTTATTATTAGTTTCCAACCCTGGTTGATTTTTGAAAAATGGGTTGTTTATGATTGTTTGGATAAATAATTTTAGTGAATTTTACACAGAGGTGACATAATGATATCATTGGTTTCATAGTTCAAACCCTGATTTTTAAACTCTGTGCATGGCATTTTAAAGCCTTTTTTTAGTCTAATCTTACTAGAGTTATGCATACCTGGTCGACTCAATACCTCTACATTCTTGATACAAGAAAATTTTAAAAGAAAGAAAATAAGTGAATCAACATTGTTATATTATGCTAATATGACCAACATAGTATTAAAGAGGATTTTTTAACACCTAGTTTCGAGTCTTGTTGAGTTTGATGAATTTTTTGTGATTATGGACAAGATGTTGATATAGATACAATCATTATTTTGGGTTTTGAATAAATGATTGGAAGAGAGGGTATGACCTATGCATTACTAATATCAAGGATAAAATGACATGGTTGTGCTCTCAAAAGTAATTTTATATTGCATACAAAATTTATTGTGAGTTTATATGATGATTATAAAAATCATGAAGGATGCCCTAGCTTAAATATTGAACTATATATAATGTTGGACTTATTTGGTTGAGTTTAAAAGGCAATTTATTTGTGATTTTCTGGGCATGAGATTTGAACTAAAATACAACCATATTATTGTGGAAATATTTTAGGTTCTACATATAGGTCCAATTCCCTCCATAACACCACTTTACATTCATCACTCCTTAAATCCCAGAATCATGTATCATTTAAGAGTTTTATTATTTTTCCCATTGTTGTATGAGTCATGAAAATATGTTATGTTTGAAGAGAAGTGTTACCGGTCTTGCATGAATAATTTGACAATAAAGATAGACGATTGTGTAGAATGGAACAAGTTATTATCAAAATGATTATTTAATCATGATGTGAAGGAGTTCAGGTAGGATGAAGGGCATAAATTTGGTAAATGGATGAATGTTGTTGTTTCAAGGCCAATCCCCCCCCCCATCTCTGTTACTTTACATATGTTATCCCTTAATTCCCCAATCATATTTCATTAATTCTTTCATGTTTTTGTTCCCCCTTATTCATAAGCAAGTTCAAAGGTTTTATTTGAAATAAACAGTGGATATGTTGGAAATTACTGAAGATATATTTGACATGGCATGTATGAGATGATTGGTAGATATTTAAGCTCGGAATATGATTGATGATGGATGTCTTATTGTTTTGAACATGTGTCGTTATTCTCCTTGCCATTATTTCACTTTTCATACATTACAAACCCCCTCATATTTCTAAAATTACATTGGAATTCCCATGTTCTTAATTAATAACCAATTGAGCAAGATATTAACGTTTTCCAAAGCAGAAGTTAAAGTTTGTCTTAAATTTAATCTTCTCTGTCTATCCCTGGTTGTATGCATGCTTGCTTACTGACAAGTCAAAGTTATTTCCAAACTATGTTATGAAAATGGAATTTGATATTTACTTGTTATTATATACATACTCTGATCTAGCCTTGCACTTTTTATAGATGATATTTTTTAGTAGAGGCATTCATGGCAAGGAAACAAAGGAAGGGGAAGAAGGCCAAATTACTTTTGGCAAGGGGGTAAAAACAAATTTGTTTTTCAATACATTTTGATGTCGATTTTGAAGAGTTTAACCAACTCTTGCAAACAAGTTTCCTAAATCTAGCTAGGAAAAGAGCCTTTCAAAATAATCTTGCACCTGAAAGACCACCTTTACAGCCCCATCATACCATTTTTGGTATACATGTGCAACCACATGTATCCATACATCCTAAGATACCAACTAATGATGGTTGGAATGATGTTGTTAATCCTCCTCAAAATCAAGTTCATGGATGGCCCACATTTGCATTGCCATAACCTCCCCCTCCACTTAAATGGTCTACCTTGCACATTACATCAAAAGCTTTCCATGCTCACTCAACCCAACCACAGAAAAATCTAAATTCCATAGCCCAAGAACCAAAACTTAGCAAAGGAAAACGACCTGCCCATTCTGTTGACTCCTATCAATCAATAACGTCTTGATCACACTCAGTTACTTCTCACTTCCAACACCCAAAAATTGAGGACATGCATATCTCTTCTGGATATATGCACCCAAAAGCATCAATAGAAAAAGGTAAAACATCTATTCATGCAAATTCAGAGGTCCTCAAAATAACCAAATCTCAGGGAAGTGGACAGAGGAAAAATGCCTCACATAAGAAATAGGATTTTTGATTTCATGGGGTTATTTTATAATAATTTCACTTTTGAGACAGACATTATTTTATTTATGGACAACAATATGGCTGGGATAGATTTATGATTCATTGTTTTTGGATACTTTACAACAATATATTTTGGACAACAAATTGACATATTTATTTTGATAATTATACTCACATATATGAGATATTTGGGAGTCACAAGTATGTATTTGAGATATTTCATATGTTGATTGGTTGGGATATACGTGCACAATGATGTTTGATGATATGATCATTTTTTAAGGAACAAGGGAATAATTTAAAAATTAAACAAAATAATTATTAGGGGGTCCTCACCTATTAGTTAATATTTATTATACCCTTATCATTTATTATTAATATTGAATTATGAATTGTACATACTTAACTAAAATTAGTTAAATAACTTAACTAAAAGTAGTTGAACTACTCAAACTACTTTTGGAAGGATAAAAGAATAATTAAAGGGACAAGCAAAGGAGAGAGGGGATAGAGACAAAATCTTTGATAAGGTTTGTTCTTTCTTTAGAATGAGATTGCATTACCACTTCATTCATTTCTAAAATACTTAAAGGCTAAAGACTTATTTTTGATAGCAGGGTCTTATTGAAGGTGGTAACAAGGAGGACCAAGAAGCATCGATTATTTACATGCTTATAAGGTTGATCATGTATTTCGAATAGTCTGTAAATTCTTATTGGATTTCTGAATTGATTTTCAGTGCTAATTAGGAATTTTGTGAAGAGTCAAGGTAGTGGAAAATTTTTGCTTGTTGATCCATTTATTTTTTAGTCTTGGTTTTAATTGGGAGGCACTAGTTGTCTCTGTGATGATGTAACCTTTGACTTCTAAGTATTTTTCAGTTCCTTAGCCATTTTGGGTATGAAAGAATGTATTTGGAAATGTTCCAGAACTGAATGAATCAAATCATTTGATGGTTTTGAGGTCTCATTTTCGATTATGTGTGATCTAAATTCAGATTTTTCTGTTTTCATGATTGTTCATCAAATTGTTTATATTTCTTATATAAATATTTTATTTTCCTTTATCATAAATCAACATAAAATACAACATTGATCTCAAGAGAATATTTCTTGAAGGTTAATTGATAATTTTGCAAAAGGGATATAAAAATAGGGTAACAATCCTGACTATCTTGCCTTAGCCTGGAAAGATTAAAAAATGTTGGTATTAGGATAACTATTCTTTTTCATTAACATAGCATAAATATAAACTACAAATAGATCAAAACACCCTCTTAAAATACCACATGTGTGAGTGTAAGAGGCTCCATGAAGGTGACATCATCTCCTCAAGGGGCATAAAGGATCCAAAGGTTATATCCATCCCCAAAAGGTGAAATCATCATGAAAGGTCACATCCCCTCATCAATATGGTGACATATCATCATCATCAAAGTACCAACTCATGGTCCATGTGTTAGATCGACTCAAGCAAAATCATGTCACTCCAAGCATGACATCATCCTTTAGATATCTAATGTCCTAGGTTAAAATGCTAACGTCATGCATGAGGAAGGATCCATCATCGATCCAAAGGGGTATGCAATCCTTGTCAAGTCCCATGGTGTACAACCAAACCGTAATGTCCTCAAGTGGTGTAAATTCCAAGTTGTGGGCTTCCTCCCCTCTAAGTGACACATCTAGTTATATGTGCAATGTCCCGTCTCTTTAATGTAATGTCCAAGGTCCAGGAGGTGTTGGAGTGTATCTAAAGTTATTCCAAGTCATCAAAGAACCCAACATTCATCAACAGGGGTCAAACGTCCTCCATATAATGTGCAATATCATGAGTACAAGTATCAAAATGTCCTTAGCAGGACCATCTCCAGGGGTGCATCGTCATCACGAAAGGCTCAAAAAAGTCAAGTGAAACCAACCATCATGGATATAAGAGTCATTATAATCATATAGAGTAAGCCACAATTTAATACAAAATCCATGTAAGAAATTCATAGTGGGTATCGTCTTCAAAATTCACACTAGCTTAAGACTTTATGCAATTTTCCAAGTTTAGGTATGGGAGGACAATCATAAGACCCTATTAGGTGTGTCAGTACCCAAGTAGAGGTGTAGTTCCTAAGAAACCATTCAAAGTGAAAGTATAATTGTATGGCATGACATGAGGCTTACTTCATGGTCATGGTGTCATTAATATGCAAGGCCACATGTGGGTTCATCTCCATGAGAACCTTTTTAGAGAGAGCGCTTGCTGCTTGAGTTACCCTTTCCTCGACAGTGTGTGTATTCCAAACCCATATTCTTGCCTTTTTATTATTCATTTATTGCTTTTCAATACCCTTTTCAAGTTTATGCATTTATTATTTTTACTAGGATTCATTAAGTACTTTTAATTTGATATGCATTATGTGCATTAGGACTTGGGGAGATCACCTCATAGTGAGGGGGTAGAGCCCAGGATAAATTTTGGATTTTGATTTTTTCATTTGTCATTCCATTATTCCTTTTTTATAACATGATTTTTTTATTCATTTTACCAGTTGCATCAACCTCGAGCATTCTAGCCCCTTCTTCTCATATGAGGGTAAAGACACAAACCTTTTTGGGATACATGTAACAACCATTTCCAAAATATAGGACAATGGGAGGAAAATGGATGGAAAGTGTTAAGTATGAAAATGAGTGGTATGTTACCCCTATCAATGCCTCCCAGTAGTACCCCTTTTCCTCAAGAGTGACAAAACTGGACTAAGACACATATAATGGCCACCAAGGTGAAACAAGGAAAAAAGCATAACTTCCAAGCATCATGATCCATTATCTAACTTCAACCCATGATCCTCACTTAAAGGCCTAATGTATTAAATGTAATACTTTATATGAAACAATGACTAGTGTACCTCATGTGTATTGGACCACCATCATTGGATGAACCATATTGATCAAGCGAATGAGTTTAACTGTGAGGAGGGGCAAGGAACCTAAGGGATTGTTGTCTGTGGAGAATGTTGATAATCATCTCTAGGATAATTGTCTACAATGTGGACCATGGTACATGATCTCCTCTAGTTACCCCTAGGTGAGAGGGGGTATCAGGCCCTATGACCAACTTGTTGAATCTCAAAGTTGAGTTGATCGGAAGCAAAGACAAGAACAAAAATTCTCAAGCAATTTTGCAAGTTTATGAGGATGGCCTCTATAGGTTTGAATTCAAGGTTGTTAGAGAGAGTATGTTAAGCAATTCAACAAGTCAATGAAAGTAGAGTATCTAGCTATAATCTTAGAACAATGAGTAATATTATATTCTCAAGGGACTTTAATACCAGAACAACAAATAATTAATTTATAATCCCAACCAATGTCTCCAATACTAACCCTCTATGCTTACATGAGGATATGGATTAATCTTGCAAGTACAGAAGAAGCTCTAAATATTTAGGTGAAAATTTGTTCAATATGGAATTAGGTGAATTTTTTTCAATTCAAAATTAGCCAACCTTTGTAGTTGTCAGTGTTGATATTATGGTAGCTATGGGAGGCATCAACCTCCATGTGTAACCTTTAGTTAGAATAGAATACTCCGGAAGCAAGGGAAACCCTAAACAAATGTGTAGAAACCCTAAAAGATAAGTCGACTCAGTAAAATAATTAATATTAAAGTTTTACCCACCAAAAGAAGAAGTCGGCCTAGACAGTTGATAAAGAGAACTATAAATAGAGGGTGCATGAGTTCATTTGGACACACACACACTCATATAAGTGGTGCGTAATTCTAGAGGAGGAGTGTAACTACAATGACTGCAACTGGGTATTGGTCTTGGTTTGTGTTTTGGTACTTTCTGCTTGGTGCACTATCTTTGGAAAAAGGTTCACTCTCTCTTGGTATTTGTTGGGTCTAGTGCTACTTTTGGAATCATTCTATCTGTCAAAGGTTACATTGCTCGGGGTGGATACATGCCTATGGTTGGGTGAAAATATTGAGATATTGTCTATGGTTAAATGATCACATTGAATATTTTAATAGGTTATAGGCCCACACTACCTTCAGATAGTCTAGTTGCTTGAGGGTAGATCAACAGTTCCTTGGCAAGCTCGTTGTGGCACTAGTTGCAGCTACAACTAGGGTTTCTGAATTTGGATTTGCAACAAACCCTAACCTATCTCTCTGGGCACTTCAAGTGAGACGTTTGGCATAATTCCTAAACATTCTAGTGTGCCTTAGCCTAGCACACCTCTTGACACCCTCATCTAGAAAAAGCGTCAAGGTTGAATTTTTGGGTCAAATTCAAAGTCACAGTTTGATTGGTCAAAATCAAAGTCAAAGGAAGTCATGACTTACTCTATGAAGTCAGAGAACAAGATAGAAGGAGCTTCAAAATTTAGAGCACGGAAGACAAGGATTGACCTCATCCTTTCCAAGAACAAGGTTCTAGATATCGTGAAGGGAAAGATCCTGGAACCACAGTTTGAAGCAGGGAAAGAAAATGAACCTCAGAATGTTTCCATAATGGAGAAATTCAAGGACAATGACATCAACGCTATGAGTATCATTATGGAATCTGTCAAATATCACTTGATACCCTACATATCCAATCTTGACTCATCCAAGAAGATGTATGATGCCCTAACTAACCTTTTTGTAGTTAGAAATATTGGACAAGTGATGAGTCTGAAGAATGAGCTTCGTGACACAAACATGAATAAGGATGACACTGTAGCCTCATACTTTGTGAGGATTTCTTACTTGAGATATCAACTACAAGCTATTGAGGAAGTTATTCCAGAAAGGAAATTGTGAATTTAGCACTTAATGGTCTTTCCAGATCATGTGATGCATTCACTGCAAGCATGAACACTAGGAAGGAGTTTCCAACGCTGGAAGAACTTTGGACCTGTTGTGCACAAGAAGAGACAAGGATAAACTCAAAAGGAAGAGGATGATCAAGCCTATACAACAAATTTCAAGAGACATGAAGGTAAGAAAGGATTTGGTTCAAGAAATAAAATCAATAATAAGAGATATATGTCAAAGGTATAATGTTTTGGATGCCAAGAAAATGGCCACTACAAAAGGGATTGTCCTAAATTAACCAAGAAGAGAAAAAAAACAATCCATGCGTCAACTACCAATGATGAAGAGCCTTCAAATAAATCCAAGCATGAAGAAACATATTTCTTCTACTAATCAAATCTTGTAGGATCTCTTAAAGACACCATGTGGTTAATCGACAGTGGAGATTCTATACATATGACGAGTGACCATGTAAATATCTCAAGCATGAAGGAAAAGGAAACATCTCATAAAGTGGAACTTGGAGACAAACTCTTATGCAGTCAAGGGAATTGGAAAAGATTCTATCAAAATGGAATCAAGTAACAATGTTCATCTTAGAAATGATTTATATGTTCCTGGTTTGAAAAAGAATTTAATATATATTTCTTGCTTGGAAGACAAAGGAGATAAAATAGCCTTTGTCGATGGAAAAGTTCTTGTATGGTATAAAGATTCAAAATTAGAATATGCTAGAGTCATTGGGATACATGAAGGAAGATTGTATAAACTTCTAGGTTAGAATGCTCAAGCTCTGGTAAATGCTGAAATCAATCCTAGTGAGTTATGGCATAGAAGGTATGCTCACCTTCATTATCAAGCATTGCAATCTCTAAAGTAGATGGTTGTACGCATACCAGAACTACAATCAGTGCACGAAGGTGTTTGTAGAGGATGTGCACTTGGGAATAATATTAAGAATCCATTCACAAGCAGTGAGAATAGATCCAAAGAGACCTTGGATCTAATACACTCAAATGTATGTGATCCTATGCCAGTAAAGTCTCTAGGAGGCTCTCCTTACTATGTGACGTTCATAGATAACTTTTCAACAAAGACCTGGATGTATCTGTTAAAAAAAAAAGATGAAGTATTTGGCAAGTTCCAAGAATTCAAAGTTGAAGTGGAAAAACTTAACAAACAAGAAGATCAAGACACTAAGATTTAATAATGGAAGAGAATACACCTTCAAGAAGCTCGTTTCCTTTTGTAAAGCAGACGATATTAGGATGGAAATAATTGTCTCACATAATCCTCAACAAAATGGTGTGGCATAAAGTACGAATCGTTCCATCGAATAATCTGTTAAGGCAATGATGAATGACCAGAATATTTCCATATTTCTATGGGGAGAAGTAGCTATGACAACCATATATATTCAGAATAGAAGTCTTCATCATTTGAAGAACATGACTCTAGAGGAATCTCTCTCCGGAAAGAAGCCAAGTGTTGAACACTTGAAAATATTTGGCAATCATTCAAGAAGAAATAATGGAAAGAAGCTATGATGGATTAGTATCAATCCATCATGAAAAATGATGTATGGGAAATTGTGCCTAGAACTAAAGGAAAGTTTGAAGTAACTTCAAAATGGGTTTACAAGATAAAACATGCAGTAGATGGGAGTATTGATAAATACAAGGCAAGATTTGTGGCTAGAGGGTTCTCCCAACAGGAGGGAGAAGACTATGATGAAACATTTTTCCAGTTTCTAGATACACATCTATTAGAGCCATCATATCTCTTGCAACATCCATGGGTTGGAGTTTACATCAGATGGATGTAAAGACCACCTTTCTCAATGGAGTAATTGAGGAAGAAGTGTGGAAAAAGCATGGTGAAATATTCCTAGGGAAAGGGAAGCATATTTTGAGATATCTTCATGGGACGCTAAACTATTGTTTGAGATATGCCTCAAACAGTGATGTACAGTTGTATGGATTTACAGATTTAGATTGGGCAGGAATTGCAGATGCAGTTTTGGATCTGCTATGATATCATGGGCTAGCAGGAAACAAAATTTTGTTTCACTCAACACTGCAGAAGAAGAATATATTGCATCTTGTGATGCTTGTACGAAAGAAATATGACCCTGTAAGATGGTTTCTGAACTATTTGATCATGTGATGAATTTGACTGTGATATATTGTAGCTGTGTAAAGATTTCAGAGAACCCGGTGTTCCATGATAGGTCGAAGCACATTGATATCAAATACTACTATCTTTGTGATAAAGTCCATAAGGGAGAAGTAATTCTCCAGTACATCTCCATCGATGAGAAGACAACTGATATTTTGACAAAGCCTATGTCCAAGATAAAGTTTGCATACTTGAGGGACAAGCTAGGACTCATGGAGATTTCTCCCTTGGTTGAAAGGGAGGAGATGACTTCCACGGTTGGGAGGGAGTGTTGATATATTGCATCATGGATAGTCAGTTTTCTAGTGGACATACATTCTCTAGGAGAAGAATGGTCTAGGCAAAACAAATTGTTGGTGGATAGACATTCTCCCTGTGTAGAATGGTCTAGGTTGATAGATTGTTGACGTATCATGGATTGGTATTTTCCTAAGGCATAGATTGTGGCCCGATTAGGAAAATGGTCCAGGACCAATATTCTCATGAGGAACAATTAATGGCCCAATCAAGTTGAATAGTCCATCCCCTAAGGAGTCCACCCCCTAAGGACATGCCATCCCGATTAGAGTGGTTGATACATGACTAATATTTTCTAAGGAAGATGTGGATAGAGATTGATCTCTATGGTACATATGGTGACCCAATTAGAAGATAGTCTGAGATTGACATTCCTATAGGAATGGTCTCTGTAGCCATGGCGTGGATATCAACATCTAGGAGGATTGACATTCTTCTAGGGTGTATGTACGGATTAGAAGAATGGTCCTTGTATCCCATTGCGGGGCTTTCAACATCTATTGGGACAACTATTCTTCTAAGACATATGTCTGGATTAGAAGAATGGTCCCTGTATCACTCTGCTGAGTGGGTGACTTATGCCAGACACTTTGTTGAGTGTGTTGAGTTCAACACATGACTTATTCAACATCATGCTTGATTACTCATATGGAGTATGGCCTTGAGAGATGATGCAGACGATGATGTGATTTGATGCCAGGATATTGTTGTACTGCATGGTTATAGCTTGTGTGGCTACTAGTTGATTGCAGTGGAGATTGTATGTCTCTGGACAATATCTATGTACTATTGTGGTGGATGTGTTCCACTAGTAGTGACTGTGTGTCACTAGGTAGTAGTTGTGCACTACTAAGAGTGGTTGTGTACCACTGGATAGTAGTTGTGTACTTCTATGGATTGACATTGTTGTGATCTATTGGATGGCATTGTAGTAATTGTGTACTACTACTGGATTGTCATGGAGACTACCAATAGTGTTGAATATTCCTAGGTTGGTGTGCCAACCAGTAATGTTGGAGGAGATTTACAGCTAGACGAATAGTAATGATGATGCTTGTTACTTGATCTGTGTGATCATGAGATAACCTGTGTGTCTATGATGATGCTACCTGTAAAATGGTTTGCAAGACTATGTGAGCCTTGTCCATACCATGTGAAATGGATGGATGTGACCATTACAGTTAATACCTCCCTGGCTAGGAGGGAGTGTTGATATTATGGTAGCTGCGGGAGGTAGCAACCTCCATGTGTAACCTTTGGCTAGAATAGAATACCCCAGAAGCAAGGGAAACCTTGAACAAATGTGTAAAAACCCTATAAGACAACTCAACTCGGTAAAATAATTAATATTAAAATTTTACCCTCCAAAAGAAGAAGACGACCTAGACAGTTGACAAAGAGCACTATAAATAGAGGGTGCTTGAGTTCGTATGGATACACACACACTCAGATAAGTGGTGTGCAAGTCTAGAGGAGGAGTGCAGTTATAGCGACTGTAGCTGGGCATTGGTCTTAGTTTGTGGTTTGTGACTTTTTGCTTGGTGCACTATCTTTGGAGAAAGGTGCACTCACTCTTGGTATTTGTTGGGTCTAGTGTTGCTTTCAGAATCATTCTATTTGTCAAAGGTTACAGTGCTCGGGGGTGGATACATGCCTATGGTTGGGTGACAATATTGAGATATTGTCTATGGTTAAACGAGCACATTGAATATTTTAATAGTCAGGGCTTAATAATTTGCAACATTTTAATGAAACGGAAAAACCCCAATTGAATGACTTTTTTTCTCTTGGAAAAAAACATAATTTCATTTAGAGAGAGAAATAAATTACATATTGCATATGCTCTTGGTATTCAAACATTTTCAGAGCTCAATTACCTTCAAAAGAGAAAATGTCATTTACATCCATTCAACCTATCTATATCATCTTTCTATTATAAAGAATACTACATAAAAGTTCAAAAAAGTATTACATTCTTAATATAAAATTTTCAGTGTACTCAAGGAATTTATTAAAAACTTATCCTACCCTCTATTAAATGGTCTTCAACAAAACTTTGTGATATAGAACTTTGACCATATCCATGCTCTAAGAGATTATGAACTGCTTGGTAACCCTTCATATGAATGACTTGTATTTATTGGCTCAATGATAGTGTGGCAGATTATGTTATATTTGATATTCTTGTATACAACCAAATTGTTAATTTTGGCATCTTAAATAACCATGAGCCTGAATCATATCATAGATCCTTAATCTTAACTCCAAAAGTTATCGTGCATGAAAATTCCATGGAAGAAGATTCAAATAATGAAAAGCAGTTGATCTTCGACAAAAATAAAGTCAATCTTAGTGAAGCCTTTGAGGAGTCCCTAAAGGCTATCAAGATAAATAGTTATAAAGCACTAATTAAAATAAGAAATAGATTATCAAGTTAGAACCGGAGGAATGAGACAGTACGAAGAAACCCTAGATTGTTTTGAGGATAGCTTAGATGAGAGGGACATTTTTGTTTCTTCTTCCACACATAGGGTTATGGGTTTAGAACATAAATTCTTTCCTCAAGACCAAGGAACTTTGGAGGAGTGGGGTCTTAGATTTTTTTGGGGGGGACTTAGGCAAAGTGGGTCGAAAGGTTTTCTGGGTTGCACAATCAGATTTGGTCCTAAACATGATCAGATTCGAACATTTCTTTGATGAAGTGGAAGGAGAAGGAGCAAATCTGGAGTAGGTGGTGATCTTGATGGAACAAGATCCTAAACTTTGGGGGATCTAGAGCAAGGCAAAATTAATCTTGGACAATGCAGAACTATCCTATGCTATCTTAGCGTTTGAAACTTTGATTTCGTTGCTTGAAGAGTGGAGGACCTATCTCAATTTAGTCCAAAGAGGTCATGGGTGATAAGATGTGGCTAATTGTAATCTCAAGGCATGGAGGGTTTGGTGAGAAGTCTAACCTTTGGAATGATTACTAGAACAGGGCCGGTGGGAGAATCGGCTACAAATATTTATTGTCCCATTAATAGAAATCCAATTACAAATATTTCTTGTCCCATTAGTAGAAATCCAATTCCAAGGGAGGCAAGGAAGGTGGTGGAGGAGGTAAGAGTGAAGGGTTAGAGGTTTCAAAGGGTGTGAAGGCACGCATCTAGAACTCTAAAACAAGTAGACTTATTAAATAATAGAGGAGGGATAGAGGAAACAAAAAAGGATACCCAAGAATTTGTTAGCCAAGGGGCTATCGAGTTTTCAGGCAAGGGTATTGGGGAAAAGATCGAATGAAGAAAAAGAAGGGAGAATCGCTCGGAGGAAGAAGAAAAATTGCTTTAAGAAGAAAAAAGTGTCCATCAATTTGGTTTTAGGAGAGGATATTAAAATGTACGAGGCCATTAAAATGGTGAACCAGAGTTTAGTTGGAACTTGGAAGGGCGTTCGATAGATGGTTTAGCGAAAATAGTATAAAAGTTTGGATCGACAAGAATTGGGAATTGGAAATAGGTTATCCTCCAGATCAGTATTTTGTTTCAAGAGGATGGAATACCTTTACTTTTCACTCTCGGTTGATGATGCCAACAGGATTTAGACAAATCACTGTTTTGGAATCATGCTCCTTTGACCCTGAAGTTTTGGACATCAACGTTTGGTGCGCGAAAGGAAAGGCTAGAAGCCAACCAATTTAGGTCAAACTCCCGAGTATTCCCATTCAATTCCAGTCTCAAGAAATCTTCAGGGAGATTGGTATTGCCCTTGGGGTTTTTATTGAGGCTGAATTGACGTTTCAAGACACAAGAAACGCTCGGTAGCAAGAATTTTGGTGGATCTGGATATTAGGGACAGGTTCACAGAAGAAATTACTATTAAGAAAGGAGAGCATACTTTGGTGTAGACATTGGATTATTGTGATCTAACATTCAGATGCTTCCCGTGTTATAAACATGGTCATCTAATAGCCCATTGCAGTGTTCCTTTCTGCTGGAAGTCTTGGGTTTGAAAAAAATGTAGTCCAAAGACAGATCACCGTATTGAGCAGATTGGCCAGACCACAGAAGTAGGGGTGAATAAGGAAATTGGCAAATCGGTAATACCTGCTCCAAAGAAGCTAAAAGAACCATCTCAAGGTGAAGATTTTCTTTTGAAAGAGGCAAAAGAAATTCACAGGGAGGATTTCATTACAAGAAACCTCATTGCCTGTCCCACAGAAGCAGCAAGAAGCTTGCACCAGGAGGAATCTCTTGAGAAGCTTATGGATATCAGAGGTAAGTCAATTAAAAACCTAGTCCCTTTGAATCTTTCTATTAATGGGATAGAGGGATTAGTGTTAGATCCTTTGGGGTCCGGGGGGGCTGGAAACAACCTAGACTTGTCATGGGATAGGGGAGTCAGTGCCACATTTCAAAAGTCTTTGGTATTTCGATAGTCCAAAATTTCTCTAAGTTGATTCTTGTCAAGTGAACTAATTTGGTCATAATGCTTCAAGGTTAGAGGAGTTTTACAAAGCACAACGGAAGATCAAGTATTGGAATATAGATATAATCTAAAGGGCTAGGAAGTCAGTGCCCTCTACGTGGGGCAAACAAAAGGTGGAGTAGCTATTATCTCAAGGAAGGAAGGCAAGGGAGGTATGGGTAGGAAATCGTTTATGAGTTTGGCTCAAGAAAAGGTGCTAACAGATATTTTTGCAAGAAAGCAATCTTCCATTGCACTTGGAGAAAATGGCACATTGATAAAGGGTGCCTCATGATCTACTTGTCATTAAATTGCAAAGAGATGGGTAGTCCCTCCAAGAAACAATTCCTTATAAGACTAGTGGAAGCCTATATAAGCCTAATATTTTACTTCTTCAAAAAACCTAAAGTGACGGGCTTGAGATTGTGTTAGACCTCAAAAACTCATAAGACTAGTGGAAACCTATATAAGCCTAATATTTTACTTCTTCAAAAAAACCTAGAGTGATGGGCTTGAGATTGTGTCAGACCTCAAAAGAGTTTTTGAGGGGTGGGAGTTTGAGTTAGTAGATGCAAAAAGACATTCTAGTGGTTTAATAACTGGATGGTCCACCCGCTCCTTTGTTTGTTCTAATTTTATGTTGGTTGCTTTAGGTCTAGGAATGGTATTCTTCTCCAAACAGATAGACAAGGAAGTTATGGTTATGAATTTATATGGGTCAATGGGTCAAACACAAATAGAGTTTTAAATTATGGGAGCGGTTTTAAATTTCTCCTTTTGCAAGGATGAAAGTTGGGGGCCTACAAAGAAAGTTGGTCCTCTGAAAGACTTCTTCTTTCAAAGGTTGGATGAAAAGGTTTTCTTAGACATTGAACCAATCAAACTAAATCCCACTTGGAGAAACAAGAGGGTGGGTGAAGATTGTGTAGCCAAAAGGGTTGTTAAGTGACCATATCAAAGTAAGGCAATGGGTGGGTAATGGAGGAGAATTATATCATTTTTCGATATTGCTTGAATTGGCAAAAGTTCGAAATAAGCTTCCAAGCCCTTTTAAATTTAATCCCTCATGGTTGGAATATGATGAATTTATTAAGTTGGTTAAAGACAATTTGGGTCCCTTTGATTCCTCCACGGGAGAATCAACTCCAATTCAGTTTGTTCAAAACTTGAACAAAATCAAGTGCACGACTATCATCCGAAACAAGGGAAAAAGGGAGAATCAACCCCTTAGTGAAGTGGAGACTTGGTTAGAAAGTTTGTATAATTAGGATCTAGCAGTTTTTATTTTTGAAAAAACAAGGTAGGAGGTGAATAAGTTGGAACAAAAAAAGAGGAAGTTATCGAAGGATAGGGAGATAGCTTGGAGACTAAAGAGGAGAGCTCTTTGGCTAAAGAAAGGAGACGATTACACCAAATTTTTCCATCAATTGTAAGACACAGGAAAAATGTGAACTCTATTTGGAAAATTAAGAAAATGTCAGGAGAAAATGTGTCTAACTTTAGTGACATAGCCCAAGCTAGGGTGGAACACTTCCAAGAGATATATAAAAAAGATGATAGAGAAACTCTAGCAGAAGTGGTCCATATGGATACTTTTATTCCCATGTGGAAGAAGTAAATGATAGGCTTACAAAAATGATTAAAAATTGTTAAGGTTTAAGTTATTATTAGGTTTCTTTTCAATTTACTAGATAACCATAGCATAGATAGGATCACTGAGAGAAACACAATCACAAGAGTACACAAGCATTTATCCTGGAAAACACTCAAGGGGAAGAAAACCCAACAAAAATTCTTTAATATAGATTCAGTAACCAAGTACAGTACTAGAATAACTCTCTCTCTACGAGAGACAAACTACCATGATGCGAGACCAGAAAATAATCAAAGAACCATAGCCAATCCAATGCCAAGACAATAATGTTGATTGGTTGGGATATATGTGCACAATGATGTTTGATGGTATATATGTATTTACACATATGTTGTGACTCCCAAATATGTATGTGCACATATTTGGGAGTCACAAGTATGTATTTGAGATATTTCATATGTTGATTTGTTGGGATATATGTGCACAATGATGTTTGATGGTATGATCATTTTTTAAGGAACAAGGGAATAATTTAAAAATTAAACAAAATAATTATTAGGGAGTCCCCACCTATTAGTTACTATTTATTATACCCTTATCATTTATTATTAATATTGAATTATGAGTTGTCCATACTTAACTAAAATTAGTTAAATAACTTAACTATAAGTAGTTGAACTACTCAAACTACTTTTGGAAGGATAAAAGAATAATTGAAAGGACAAGCAAAGGAGAGAAGAGATAAAGACACAATCTCTTATAAGGTTTGTTCTTACTCTAGAATGAGATTGCATTACTAGTTCATTCATTTCTAAAATACTTAAAGGCTAAAGACTTATTTTTGATAGCAGGGTCTTACTGAAGGTGGTAACAAGGAGGACCAAGAAGCATTGATTATTGACATGCTTATAAGGTTGATGATCTATTTCACATAGTCGGTAAATTCTTATTGGATTTGTAAATTGATTTTCAGTGCTAATTAGGAATTTTGTGTAGAGTCAAGGTAGTGGAAAATTGTGGCTTGTTGATCCATTTATTTTTCAATCTTGGTTTTAATTGGGAGGCACTAGTTGTCTCTGTGATGATGCAACCTTTGACTTCTAAGTATTTTTATGTTCCTTACCCATTCTGGGTATGAAAGAATGTATTTGGCAGTGTTCCAGAACTGAATGAATCAAACCATTTGATAGTTTTGAGGTCTCATTTTGAATTATGTGTGTGATCTAAATTCATAGTTTCTTGTTTTCATGATTGTTCAACAAATTGTTTTTATTTATGATATAAATATTTTATTTTCCTTTATCATAAATCAACATAAAATACAACATTGATCTCAAGAGAATATTTCTTGAAGGTTAATTGATAATTTTTTAAAAGGGCTTTAAACATAGGGTAACAATCCTGACTATCTTGCCTTAGCTTGGAAAGATAAAAAAATTGTTGGTATCAGGATAGCTATTCCTTTTCATCAACACAACATAAAGATAAACTACAAATAGATCAAAACACCCTCTTAAAATCCCACACGTGTGAGTGTAAGAGGCTCCATGAAGGTGACACCATCTCCTCAAGGGACATAAAGGATCCAAAGGTCATATCCATCCCCAAAAGGTGAAATCATCATGAAAGATCACATCCCATCATCAATATGGTGACATATCATCATCATCAAAGTACCAACTCATTGTCCATGTGTTAGATCAACTCACACAAAATCATGTCACTCCAAGCATGACATCATCCTCTAGATATCTAATGTCCTAGGTTAAAATGCTAACGTCATGCATGATGAAGGATCCATCATCCCTCCAAAGGGGTATACAATCCTTGTCAAGTCTCATGGCGTACAACCAAACCGTAATGTCCTCAAGTGGTGTAATGTCCAAGTTGTGGGCTTCGTCCCCTCTAAATGACACATCTAGTTATATCTACAATGTCCTAGCTCTTTAATGCAATGTCCAAGGTCCAAGAGGTGTTGGAGTGTATCTCAAGGTATTCCAAGTCATCAAAGAACCCAACGTTCATCATCAGGGGTCAAACGTCCTCCATATAATGTGCAATATCTTGAGTACAAGTATCAAAATGTCCTTAGCAGGACCATCTCCAGGGGTGCATCGTCATCAAGAAAGGCTCAAAAAAGTCAAGTGAAACCAACCATCATGGATATAAGAGTCATTATAATCATATAGAGTAAGCCACAATCTAATACAAAATCCATGTAAGCAATTCACAGTAGGTATCGTTTTCAAAATTCACACTAGCTTAACACTTTATGCAATTTTCCAAGTTTAGGTATGGGAGGACCATCATAAGACCCTATTAGGTGTGTCAGTACCCAAGTAGAGGAGTAGTTCCTAAGAAACCATTCGAAGTGAAAGTATACGTGTATGGCATGGCACGAGGATTACTTCATGTTCATGGTGTCATTAATATGAAAGGCCACATGTGGGTTCATCTCCATGAACACCTTTGTAGTGGGAGCGCTTGCTGCCTGAGTTACCCTTTCCTCGACAGTGTGTGTATTCCAAACCCCTATTATTGCCTTTTTATTATTCATTTATTTCTTTTCAAGACCCTTTTCAAGTTTATGCATTTATTATTTTTACTAGGATTCATTAAGTCCTTTTAATTTGATATGCATTATGTGCATTAGGACTTGGGGTGGTCACCTCATAGCGAGGGGGTAGAGCCCAGGATAAATTTTGGATTTTGATTTTTTCATTTGTCATCCAATTATTCCTTTTTTATAACATGATTTTTTAATTCATTTTACCAGTTGCATCAACCTCGGGCATTCTAGCCCCTTCTTCTCATATGAGGGTGAAGACACAAACCTTTTTGGGATACATGTAACAACCATTTCCAAAATATAGGACAACGGGAGGAAAATGGATGGAAAGTGTTAAGTATGAAAATAAGTGGTATGTTACCCCTATCAATGCCTCCCAATAGTACCCCTTTTCCCTAAGAGTGACAACATTGGACTAAGACACATATAATGGCCATCGAGGTGAAACAAGGAAAAAATCACAACTTCCAAGCACCATGATCCATTATCTGACTTCAACCCATGATCCTCACTCAAAGGCCTAATGCATTAAATGTAATAATTTATATGAAACAATGACTAGTGTAACTCGTGTGTTGGAACACCATCATTGGATGAACCATATTGATCAAGCGAATGAGTTTAAATACAAGGAGGGGCAAGGAACCTAAGGGATTGTTGTCTGTGGAGAATGTTGATAATCATCTCTAGGATCATTGTCTACAATGTGGACCATGAGACATGATCTCCTCTAGTTACCCCTAGGTGAGAGGGGGTAACAGGCCCTATGACCAACTTGTTGAATCTCAAAGTTGAGTTGATCGAAAGCAAAGACAAGAAACAAAATTCTCAAGTGCTTGTGCTATTTTATGAGGATGGCCTCTATAGGTTTGAAGCCAAGGTTGTTAGAGAGAGTATGTTAATCAATTCAACAAGTCAATCAAAGTAGAGTATCTAGCTATAATCTTAGAACAATAAGTAATATTATCTTCTCAAGGGACTTTAATACTAGAACAACAAATAATTAATTTATAATCCCAACCAACGTCTCCAATCCTAACCCTCTATGGTTACATGAGGATATGGATTAATCTTGCAAGTACAGAAGAAGCTCTAAATATTTAGGTGAAAATTTGTTCAATATGGAATTAGGTGAAATTCTTTTCAATGCAAAATTAGCCAACCTTTGTAGTTTTCAATGTTGATATTATGGTGGTTGCGGGAGGTATCAACCTCCATGTGTAACCTTTAGTTAGAATAGAATACTTCGGAAGCAAGGGAAACCCTAAACAAATGTGTAGGAACCCTAGAAGACAAGTCGGCTCAGTGAAATAATTAATATTAAAGTTTTACCCACCAAAAGAAGAAGTCGGCCTAGACAGTTGACAAAGAGCACTATAAATAGAGGGCACTTGAGTTCATTTGGATAAACACACACTCATATCAGTGGTGTGCAAGTCTAGATGAGGATTGCAATTGCAATGACTGCAACTGGGTATTGGTCTTAGTTTGTGGTTTGGTATTTTCTTCTTGGTGCGCTATCTTTGGAGAAAGGTGCACTCTCTCTTGGTATTTGTCTGGTCTAGTGCTACTTCTGGAATCATTCTATCTATCAAAGGTTATGGTGCTCAGAGGTGGCTACGTGCCTATGGTTGGGTGAAAATATTGAAATATTGTCTATGGTTAAATGAGCACATCGAATATTTTAATAGGTTATGGGCCCACACTACCTTCAGATAGTCTAGTCACTTGAAGGTAGATCAACAGTTCCTTGGCAAGCTTGTTGTGGCACCAGTTGTAGCTGCAACTAGGGTTTCTGAATTTGGATTTTCAACAAACCCTAACCTGTCTCCGTGGGAACTTCAAGTGAGACGTTTGGCATAGTTCCTGAACATTCTAGTGTGCCTTAGCCTAGCACACCTCTTGGCACCTTCATGTCAAGGTTGAGTTTTTGGGTCAAAGTCAAAGTCACAGTTTGACTGGTCAAAATCAAAGTCAAAGGAATTCATGACTTACTCTATGAAATCTACGAACAAGATAGAAGGAGCTTCAAACTTCAGAGCATGGAAGACAAGGATTGACTTCATCCTTTCCAAGAACAAGGTTCTAGATATCGTGAAGGGAAAGATCATGGAACCACAGTTTGAAGTAGGGAAAGAAAATGAACCTCAGAATGTTGCAGCAATGGAGAAATTCAAGGACAATGACATCAATGCTATGAGTATCATTGTGTACTCTGTCAAATATCACTTGATACCCTACATATCCAATCTTGACTCATCCAAGACGATGTATGATGCCCTAACTAACCTTTTTGCAGTTAGAAATATTGGACAAGTGATGAGTCTGAAGAATGAGCTCTGTGACACAAACATGACTAAGGATGACATTGTAGCCTCATACTTTGTGAGGATTTATCAGTTGAGATATCAACTACAAGCTATTGAAGAAGTTATTCCAGAAAAGGAAATTGTGAAGATAGCACATAATGGTCTTTCCAGATCATGGGATGCATTCGCTGCAAGGATGAACACTAGGAAGGAGTTTCCAATGCTGGAAGAACTTTGGACCTGTTGTGCACAAGAAGAGACAAGGATAAACTCAAAAGGAAGATCTCAAAAGGAAGGGGATGATCAAGCCTATACAACAAAGTTCAAGAGACATGAAGGTAAGAAAGGATTTGGTTCAAGAATGAAAATCAATAATAAGAGAGATATGTCAAAGGAACAATGTTTTAGATGCCAAAAATATGGCCACTACAAAAGGGATTGTCCTAAATTAACCAAGAAGAGAAAAGAAACACACCATGTGTAAACTGCCAATGATGAAGAGCCTTCAAAGAAATCCAAGCATGAATAAACATATTTCTTCTACTAATCAACTCCTATAGGATCTCTTAAAGACACCATGTGGTTAATTGATAGTGGAGCTTCTAGACATATGACAAGTGACCATGTAAATCTCTCAAGCATGAAGGAAAAGGAAACATCTCATAAAGTGTAACTTGGAGACAAGAACTCTTATGCAGTCAAGGGAATTGGAAAAGATTCTATCAAAATGGAATCAGGTAACAATGTTCATCTTAGCAATGCTTTATATGTTCCTGGATTGAAAAAGAATTTAATATATATTTCTTTCTTGGAATAAAAAGGAGATAAAATAGCCTTTATCGATGGAAAAGTTCTTGTATGGTCTAAATATTCAAAATTAGAAGATGCTAGAGTCACTGGGATACATGAAGGAAGAATATATAAACTTCTAGGTCATAATGCTCAAGCTCTTGTACATGATGAAATCAATCCTAGTGAGATATGGCATAGAAGGTATGCTCACCTTCATTATCAAGCATTGTCATCTCTAAAGCAGATGGTTGTAGGCATACCAGAACTACAATCAATACACGAAGGTGTTTGCAGAGGATGTGCACTTGGGAAGAATATTAAGAATCCATTCCCAAGTAGTGAGAATAGATCCAAGGAGACCTTGGATCTAATACACTCAGATGTATGTGATCCTATGCCAATAAAGTCTCTAGGAGGCTCTCCTTACTATGTGACGTTCATAGATAAATTTTCAATAAAGACCTGGATGTATCTATTAAAAACGAAAGATGAAGTATTTGGCAAGTTCCAAGAATTCAAAGTTGAAGTGGAAAAACTTAACAAACAAGAATATCAAGACACTAAGATTTGATAATGGAAGAGAATACACCTTCAAGAAGCTCGTTTCCTTTTGTAAAGAAGTCGAGATTAGGAGGGAGATAATTGTCCCACATAATCCTCAACAAAATGGTGTGGCATAAAGTAAGAATCGTTCCATCGAAGAATCTGTTAAGGCAATGATGAATGACCAGAATATTTCCATATTTCTATGGGGAGAAGCAACTATGACAACCATATATATTTAGAATAGAAGTCTTCATCATTTGAAGAACATGACTCCAAAAGAATCTATCTCTTGAAAGAAGCCAAGTGTTGAACAGTTGAGGATATTTGGCAGTCAGTCAAGAAGAAATAATGGAAGGAAGCTATGATGGATTAGTATCAATCCATCATGAAAAATGATGTATGGGAAATTGTGCCTAGAACTGAAGGAAAGTTTGTAGTAACTTCAAAATGGGTTTACAAGATAAATCATGCAATAGATGGGAGTATTGATAAATACAAGGCAAGATTCGTGGCTAGAGGGTTCTCCCAATAGGAGGGAGAAGACTATGATGAAACGTTTTTCCAGTTTCCAGATACACATCTATTAGAGCCATCATATCTCTTGCAACATCCATGGGTTGGAGTTTACATCCGATGGATGTAAAGACCACCTTTCTCAATGGAGTAATTGAGGAAGAAGTATGGAAAAAGCGTGGTGAAATATTCCTAGGGCAAGGGAAGCATATTTTGAGATATCTTCATGGGATGCTAAACTATTGTTTGAGATATGCCTCAAACAGTGATGTACAATTGCATGGATTTATAGATTTAGATTGGGCAGGAATTGCAGATGTAGTTTTGGATCTGCTATGATATCATGGGCTAGCAGGAAACAAAATTTTGTTTCACTAGATGGATAGTAATGATGATGCTCGTGACTTGATCTGTGTGATCATGAGATAGCCTGTGTGTCTATGATGATGCTACCTGTAAAATGGTTTGCAAGACTATGTGAGCCTTGTCCATACCATGTGAAATGGACGGATGTGACCATTACAGTTAATACCTCCCTGTCTAGGAGGGACTGTTGATATTATGGTAGTTGCGGGAGGAATCAACCTCCATGTGTAACCTTTGGCTAGAATAGAATACCCCAGAAGCAAGGGAAACCCTAAACAGATGTGTAGAAACCCTAGAAGACAAGTCAGCTCAGTAAAAGAATTAATATTAAAGTTTTACCCTCCAAAAGAAGAAGATGACCTAGATAGTTGACAAAGAGCACTATAAATAGAGGGTGCTTGAGTTCATATGGATACACACACACTCAGATAAGTGGTGTGCAAGTCTAGCAAAGGAGTGCAATTGCAATGACTGTAGTAGGGTATTGGTCTTGGTTTGTGGTTTAGGAATTTTTGCTTGGTGCACTATTGATCCGGATGAATCTAGGGAACATCACAGAAGTTTCAGAAGTGTCCCAGGTGGCTTAGAATGGCCTCAATAGGTAGAGAAAGGGAAAAAATAAAAGTTCCAAAAACTCATTGAAAAGGGCATGATCGCAAATAGCTTGTCGCAAGATTTTTAACTGTGAAAACGACTCGTCAAATGAAGTTATGGATCAAAAGATATAAGCGGTCAAAGTTTTGGTCAACCTAGCCTAGTTAGTAGGGATGAGTCAACATTTGTACTACTGACGTCAACATCAGTACGGATGGCGTCAGCATCCGTACAACCTATGTGGAAAGCACAGAGGTTGACACGTGTCATGATGATGTCAGCATGCCGCATGGCAGGACTAGAGGCTACCACGTGTCACTCATATTTGGATTTTTTAGGGCACCATGTGGACGAGTAAAAACGTGTTGCATGGAACCCCCAGGTGATGACACGTGGCACCACCCAAAAGGCGCCATGTGTCATGAGGCGAATTTAGTGCACATGTGGGAAAATCAATGGATGTCACATGGCCCAATAGGAGGGTGCCATGTGGCACCCCCAAAATGCACAAGGAGGGGCACAGATTGTGGCCTGATTAGGAAAATGGTCCGGGACCGATATTCTCATGAGGCACAATTAATGGCCCGATCAGGTTGAATAGTCTGCCCCCTAAGGACATGTCATCCCGATTAAGGTGGTTGATATAGGACTAATATTTTCTAAGGCACATGTGGGTAGAGATTGATCTCTATGGTACATATGGTGACCCGATTAGAAGATAGTATGAGATTGACATTCTTGTAGGAATGGTCTTTGTAGCCCATGGTGTGGCTTTCAACATTTGGGAGGATTGACATTCTTCTAGGACATATGTCCGGATTAGAAGAATGGTCCTTGTAGCCCATTGCGGGGCTTTCAACATCTGTTGGGACAACTATTCTTCTAGGACGTATGTCTGAATTAGAAGAATGGTCCTTGTATCACTATGTTGAGTGGGTGACTTATGCGAGACACTCTGTTGAGTGGGTGACTTATGTGAGACACTCTGTTGAGTGCGTTGAGTTCAACAGATGACTTATTCAACATCATGCCTGATTACTCAGATGGAGTATGGCCTCGAGAGATGATGCAGGTGATGATATGATTTGATGCCAAGAGATTGTTGTATTGCATGGTGATAGCTTGTGTAGCTACTAGTTGATTGCAGTGGAGATTGTATGTCTCTAGACAATATCAATGTACTACTATGGTGGATGTGTTCCTCTAGTAGTGACCATGTGTCACTAGGTAGTAGTTGTGCACTACTAGGAGTGGTTGTGTACCATTGGATAGTAGTTGTGTATTACTATGGATCAACATTGTTGTGATCTATTGGATGGAATTGTAGTAATTGTGTACTACTACTAGATTGTCATGGAGACTACCGGTAGTGTTGAAGATTCCTAGGCTAGTGTGCCAACCAGTAATGTTGGAGGATATTTCCAGCTAGATGGATAGTAATGATGATGCTCGTGACTTGATCTGTGTGATCATGAGATAACCTATGTGTCTATGATGATGCTACCTGTAAAATGGTTTGCAAGACTATGTGAGCCTTGTCCATACCATGTGAAATGGATGGATGTGACCATTACAGTTAATACCTCCCTGGCTAGGAGGGACTATTGATATTATGGTAGTTGCGGGAGGAATCAACTTCCATGTGTAACCTTTGGCTAGAATAGAATACCCCAGAAGCAAGGGAAACCCTAAACAGATGTGTAGAAACCCTAGAAGACAAGTCGGCTCAGTAAAAGAATTAATATTAAAGTTTTACCCTCCAAAAGAAGAAGATGACCTAGATAGTTGACAAAGAGCACTATAAATAGAGGGTGCTTGAGTTCATATGGATACACACACACTCAGATAAGTGTTGCGCAAGTCTAGCGGAGGAGTGCAGTTGCAATGACTGTAGCTGGGTATTGGTCTTGGTTTGTGGTTTAGGACTTTTTGCTTGGTGCACTATTGATCCAGATGGATCTAGGGAACATCACAGAAGTTTCAGAAGTGTCCTAGGCGGCTTAGAATGGCCTCAATAGGTAGAGAAAGGGAAAAATTAAAAGTTCCAAAAACTCATTGAAAAGGGCATGATCGCAAATAACTTGTCGCAAGATTTTTAACTGCACAAACGACTCGTCAAATGAAGTTATGGATCAAAAGATATAAGTAGTCAAAGTTTTGGTCAACCTAGCCTAGTTAGCAGGGATGAGTCAGCATCTGTACTACTGACGTCAACATCAGTACGGATGGCGTCAGCATCCGTACAACCTATGTGGAAAGCACAGAGGTTAACACGTGTCATGATGATGTCAGCATGCTGCATGGCAAGACCAGAGGCTACCACGTGTCACTCATATTTGGACTTTTTAGGGCACCATGTGGATGAGTAAAAACATGCCACATGGAACCCCAGGTGATGACACGTGGCACCACCCAAAAGGCGCCATGTGTCACGAGGCGAAGTCAGTGCACATGTGGGAAAATCAATGAATTTCACGTGGCCCAATATAACAGAACTACGACAAATATGGAAATAGTTCCGGTATATATGGCAGATCCGCTATATATAGCCTCTTCCAAACCATTCGCTAGAATTTGCACCATGTTTAGTAGTTCGTTTGCCATTCTAGCATATTCCGCCAATTTTAAACACATTTTCCACCAAATTTAGATGAGCACGCCCGTACGGATTTGTACGGACTTGTATGACCTGGTACGGATTTTGGCACGCTTTTCAAGATTTCTTAGCATTTATTGTAGGAGTAATGGCATAAAAACCGAGGCAAGGGTGCCTCTTGGGCCAAAAAGTGTCTGACTCAGATCGAGCTGTGGAGACAGTCATTTTTAGGTAAAATGACACCACGAACGTAGTGGTGGTGTTAGTTTTCTGATCCAATTCTGAGGGAGGCAAGGAAGGTGGTGGAGGAGGTAAGAGTGAAGGGTTAGAGGTTTCAAAGGGTGTGAAGGCACACATCTAGAACTCTAAAACAAGTAGACTTATTAAACAATAAATCAGGGATAGAGGAAACAAAAAATGATACCCAAGAATTTGTTAGCCAAGGGTCTATCGAGCTTTCAGGCAAGGGTATTGGGGAAAAGATTGAATGAAGGAAAATAAGGGAGAATCACTAGGAGGAAGAAGAAAAATTTCTTTAAGAAGAAAAAAATGTCGATCAATTTGGTTTTAGGAGAGGATATTAAAATATACGAGTCCATTGAAATGGTGAACCAAACTTTAGTCAGAAGGGCGTTCGATAGATGGTTTAGCGAAAATAGTATAAAAGTTTGGATCGACAAGAATTGGGAATTGGAAATAGGTTATCCTCCAGATCATTATTTTCTTTCAAGAGGATGGAATACCTTTACTTTTCACTCGATTGATGATGCCAACAAGATTTCGACAAATCACTATTTTGGAATCATGCTCCTTTGACCCTGAAGTTTTGGACATCAACGTTTGATGCACGAAAGGAAAGGATAGAATCCAACCAATTTAGGTCAAACTCCCGAGTATTCCCATTCAGTTCCGGTCTCAAGAAATCTTCAGGGAGATTGGTATTTCCCTTGGGGTTTTTATTGAGGCTGAATTGACGTTTCAAGACACAAGATATGGTCGGTAGCAAGAATTTTGGTGGATCTGGATATTAGGGATAGTTTCACAGAAGAAATTACTATTAAGAAAGGAGAGCATACTTTGGTGTAGACATTGAATTATTGTGATTTGACATTCAGATGCTTTCGGTGTTATAAACATGGTCATCTAATAGCCCATTGCAGTGTTCCTTTCTGCTGGAAGTCTTGGGTTTGAAAAGAATGTAGGCCAAAGACAAATCACCTTATTGAGCAGATTGGCCAGACCACAGAAGTAGGGGTGAATAAGGAAATTGGCCAATCGGTAATACCTGCTCCAAAGAAGCTAAAAGAACCATCTCAAGGTGAAGACTCTCTTTTGAAAGAGGAAAAATAAATTCAGAGGGAGGATTTCATTACAAGAAACCTCATTGCCTGTCCCACAGAAGCAGCAAGAAGCTTGCACCAGGAGGAATCTCTTGAGAAGCTTATGGATATCAGAGGTAATTCAATTAAAAACCTATTCCCTTTGAATATTTCTATTAATGGGATAGAGGGATTAGTGTTAGATCCTTTGGGGTCTGGGGGCTGGAAACAAGGTTGGAATTTGAATTCATTTTAACCTGTCAAACTATTTTTTTTTGACGTTTTGGGTATACATATTACATGATTATCTAACCAAACATGATTATATGCAATTTATTTCCATTACATTTAATAGAATAGTTTTGCACTTGGAGAATTTTTTGATGTATTCATGAAACTGAAAGGCTGATCACATGAAAAAGAAATAAATAAGAGCACAACAACATACAAGAAAAGAGCCACCACTAAAGTCATCAAAATCCGACCTTACATTCCATTGCTTCTAATAGAAAAGTTTCTAGTGGTGTTCAAAGATCAAGTAAAATAAAGACGACTCATATGAGTATTAAAATAAAGATAACATAAAAGCACAAAAAAAGAGCCGCAGTAAATCCAACCTGACAGACTTAATAAAAACTACCTTTAGTTAAAAATATTTCAGTCGTTCAAGGAAGAGAAGGCCTCTAAAATGGATAAAAATCGACATCAACTTTCATGCTAATATTACCTTAAAAAAGAGCTGCAGTAAATCCAACCTGACAGACTTAATAAAAACTACCTTTAGCTAAAAATATTTCAGTTGTTCAAGGAAGAGAAGGCCTCTAAAATGGATAAAAATTGGCATCATCTTTCATGCTAATATTATCTTGAGTGCTAGTCGAACCAGAAGAATTTTCAGCCATGCTCAATATTTAAGGAAGAAAAGGCCTCTATAAAAGTCGACATCGACTTTCATGTTAGTTGATGTTATTTCTTCAGGTTTCCACATGGTGAATTTTCAACTGTATTTGAAATTAAAGGAAAAAAATGTTTCTAAATGTATAAAAATCGACATCAACTTTTGTGCTACTGGATATGGAAAGATATTATTTTGAGAGCTTCTCGATATTATTTCGAGTCCCCAACTGAAGAATTTTTAGTTGTATTCCAGGTTTGAGGAAGAAAAAGCTTCTAAATGCATAAAAACACACATTGGATTTCAAACTGCTGATAGGTTCAGTGGATATAGAATGGTATTATTTCGAGAGCTGGTCCATAATATTTTTTCAATATCTACCTTAAGAGAGCTGGTCCATAATATTTCTTCAATATCCACCTTAATAATTTTCAGCTGTAATCGTGGATAAGGGAGAAAAAGGTTTTTAAATGCCTAATGATATTATTTATATCAATGCTACATAATTCCCACTGACAAATAGAGAAAAGAAACGAAATAAAATAAAAATAGAATTCCCATTGACGAGTAGAGAAAAGAGACGAAATAAAATAAAAATTCATGGTATTTACCAGTTTGTTTTCTAATTCAAGTGCAGTGGTTTGGTAGCTCAATTTATTTCTCGGTTTGTTTCCCCAGAAAACGCAGACCGTCTCGAATATAGACGTCCTCTATTCAAACCCCATCTCCGTCTTCATCCGACTCTTCTCTTTCTCGATCAAATCAGTGCATACAGAAAATCGTTGGTGGGCAGGGAGCAGTCTGAAGCATGTGATTATCTCCACATAAACAATCATCGATCATTCTTCTATTATCCCATTCATGTTCTTTTTAAACAGTTGGATTGATCATATATGTGGAGGGATCAAAAATAACATTGAATATCTACCCTAGGGGTAGGCTAGGGTGAGTAAGTCTAAGTCTAGCATGCGTTAGCGTGGTAGATATAGCCTGCACTGGTTTCTTAATTGTGCCGGAAATAAGCCACTTATTAGTCAAAACACGGTAACCAGAATTTTTATCAGGCACTGGATCTTGGAGCAGGTCAGGTGAGGTCCTGGGCTTATCCTGGCACTGACAGCTTGCCTCGGAAGTTTAACAAGGACACACGGGGTTGTATATATATATATATATAAACATTTCAATTATCTCATAACCTACCACCCCTACTAGGCTAGAGTCTGAAATTAATGACGTTTCATGTTATTATAACCCGTCATAAATACAATATCTTGATTTTGTTGCCCGTTCCGGAAGACATCGATGACAAAAGTTTAAATGTAAAATACAGTCAAAATGCCCCGTGACGGGCATTTTGCCCATCAAATTCCAACCCTGGCTGAAAACAACCTAGACTTATCATGGGATAGGGGAGTCAGTGCCCCATTTCAAAAGTCTTTGGTATTTCGATAGTCCAAAATTTCTCTAAGTGATATTGATTCTTGTCAAGTGAACTAGTTTGGTCATAATCCTCAAGGTTAAACTAATTTGATCATAATGCCTCAAGGTTAAAATAATTTGATCATAATGCCTCAAGGTTAGAGGAGTTTTACAAAGCACAAAGGAAGATCAAGTATTGGAATATAGATATAATCTAAAGGGTTAGGAATTCAATGCCCTCTACAGGGAGGAAAACATAAGGTAGAGTAGGAAAACAGAAGGTGGAGTAGCTATTATCTCAAGGAAGGAAGGCAAGGGGGGTATGGGTAGGAAATTGTTTATGAGTTTGTCTCAAGAAAATGTGCTAACATATATTTTTGCAAGAAATCAATCTTCCATTGTCAAGGCACTCGGAGAAAATGGCACATTGATAAAGGGTGTTTCATGATCTAATTGTCATTAAACTGCAAAGAGATGGGTAGTCCCTCCAAGAAACCATTCCTTATAAGACTAGTGGAAACCTATAAGCCTAATATTTTACTTCTTCAAAAAACCTAAAGTGATGGGATTGAGATTGTGTTAGACCTCAAAAGAGTTTTTGAGGGGTGGGAGTTTGAGTTAGTAGATGCAAGAGGACATTCTAGTGGTTTAATAACTGGATGGTCGACTCGCTCCTTTGTTTTTTCTAATTTTATGTCGGTTTCTTTAGGTCTAGGAATGGTACTCTTCTCCAAAGAGATAGACAAGGAAGTTATGGTTCTGAATTTGTATGGGTCAATGGGTCAAACACAAATAGAGTTTTAAATTATGGGAGGGGTTTTAAATTTCTCCTTTTGCAAGGATGAAAGTTGGGGGCCTACAATGCAAGTTGGTCCTCTGAGAGACTTCTTCTTTCAAAGGTTGGATGAAAAGGTTTTCTTAGACATTGAACCAATCAAACTAAATCTCACCTGGACAAACAAGAGGGTGGGTGAAGATTGTGTATCCAAAAGGGTTATTAAGTGACCATATCAAAGTAAGGCAATGGGTGGGTAATGGAGGAGAATTACATCATTTTCCAATATTGCTTGAATTGGAAAAAGTTCGAAATAAGACTCTAAGCCCTTTTAAATTTAATCCCTCATGGTTGGAATATGATGAATTTATTAAGTTGGTTAAAGACAAATTGAGTCCCTTTGATTCCTCCATGGGAGAATCAACTCCAATTCAGTTTGTTCAAAACTTGAACAAAATCAAGTACACGACTATCATCCGAAACAAGGGAAAAAGGGAGAATCAACCCCTTAGTGAAGTGGAGACTCGGTTAGAAAGTTTGTATAATTAGGATCTAGCAGTTTTTATTTCTGAAGAAGCAAGATAGGGGGTGAATAAGTTGGAACAAAAAAAGAGGAAGTTATCGAAGGATAGGGAGATAGCTTGGAGACTAAAGAGTAGAGCTCTTTGGCTAGAGAAAGGAGACGATGACAACAATTTTTTCCATCAATTGTAAGACATGGGAAAAGTGTGAACTCTATTTGGAAAATTTAGAAAATGTTGGGAGAATATGTGTCTAACTTTAGTGACATAGCCCAAGCTAGGGTGGAACACCTCCAAGAGATATGTAAAAAAGATGATAGAGAAATGCTAGCAGAAGTGGTCTATATGAATTCTTTTATTCCCATATGGAAGAAGTGAATAATAGGCTTAGAAAAGGGGTTAAAAATTGTTAAGGTTTAAGCTATTATTAGGTTTCTTTTCAATTTACTAGATAACCATAGCATAGATAGGATCACTGAAAGAAACACAATCACAAGAGTACACAAGTATTTATCCTGGGAAACCCTCAAGGAGAAGAAAACCCAACAAAACTTCTTTAATATAGATTCAGTAACCAAGTATAGTACCAAAATAACTCTCTCTCTACGAGAGACAAACTACCATGATGCTAGACCAAAAAATAATCAAATAACCTTAGCCAATCCAATGGCAAGACAATAAACCAAACACTAGAGAATATCCCCTCCCAATAAATGCGCCTCTCTCTCTTCCTTCTTCCGACAACTGGTAACTGCAACTTCCTTCAATACTTGCACACTAGATGAGTTAGCTGAGTGAGTGAACAAATGAGGCACTGGCTTCCTTTATTTATACAAACTGGAAAGCACTGAAAGTAGGTGTCTCTTCACTGGTAGGGCCGACTTCTCTTTCTGGGTAGTTAGAACCACTTTAATTTGCTCAAGGGTTGACTTCTTAATTTGCATATTACATTTGACCAATTCACAAAAGGGGACAAGAACATTCTTTGCAGTTACACAATATTTCAACACTCCCTCTCAACAAGAAGGATATTCTTTATCGTTTGACAGGTCATTGGATGTCATCATTAACTGAACAATATCATCTGGGGAATATCATCAACTGGATAACATCATCAACTGGGTAGCAACATCCACTAGATAACATCATCAACTGGGTAACATCATCAACTAGGCAACATCATCAACTGGGTAACAAGAGGCATCAATATAATCCACTTGGTCATCTGGCATCATGATCATTGACTGGTTCTCCATGAATTCGTATTAAAGAAGTTTTGTTCTCTTTATCTTTGTGCAATATATACTCATTCTTTCTTTCATCTTCACGCAAAAGATACTCTTTCTTATCTTCACACAGAAGATATCTTAGCTTAACAAAGAAGATATCTTATATTCACACATAAGATATTCTATGAGTTTTTCCATTCCTTTTATGTTCTCCCTTCTCTTGTAGTCATCTATCTCACCCATCCACTGGGGAGGACTACTACCATAGCTTCATTCCTAGTCATCCCACATGAACTAGAAAAGCTAAGATGCTAGCCTGGGCAAGACTAGACTCCCTTTCCATGATCCACGTAGGATCACGACACAAACCTCAAGAGCCAACTAACCATTCCGCATGGTTAAGGTTTGTGTTCCAGGCTACCTAATCCTTGGCTAGAGGAGAGTATCTACCCGCTGCCCCTTGGAGAAACATCCACACTCCTCTCTACGAGGATGGTCACACCCCTCTCTACGAGGGTATTCTAGCATGTCCCTAGAGTATCCAAAACTCAACACTTGGACAAAGGCCAACCTTTGCAAATTTCTCATTCCCCTTCTCTATGAAGGTCTCTTCCTTCTCTACGAAGGTCTCTTCTCTTTCTCTTTCTCTATGAAGGTCTACCTATGGGATTGCTCATTCCTTCTCTACGAAGGTCTCTTCTATAATATCCTAGGTGCCTTCTTGATTTCGAACATTTCTTTCTTTTTTACTTCATACTGGATCAACCTGCTCCCTCTGCATCTATAAGAACGGTACTGGAGCAACATGCAGTTACCTGCATCTTATCAACTATATTTGAGTATCCAAGTTTCTCTCCATCTTGAATATTTTTGTTCTGCATCTTTAGGAGCCTCCTTCTCCTATATGAATACTGGATACTATCTGGTTCTTACTGACTATCACCATATCATAAGTCCTTCTTCATGTTCTCTAACTTCTGCAAGTCAAGGCATAAGTTATTTCTTCCAAGACCTGTAAACTTACTTACAATATACTTTCTGAGATATGTCACTTAGCCAATTAGTCAATAACAATAAGCAGTAATCAAATAAAACTATATCATGATTTCTATCAGAGTAGTACACATCTTTTGTTAAGAAAAATTTGTTCAACCATGTACACATATGAAGCCCTAATCATGAATAAGACTTTTGAACTCTTTTTCGCTCTAGCTATGAAATTACCAAAATTTCCCTTACCATCATAGCTAAATACATACCTTTGTCACTCTCATGAGTGATCATACCTGAAATAAATATTTTATCTCTTTCTTTATCCTCTTCTTTGATACTTCCTTCATAAATCTGCATAGACACTGAAATAAAACGAGGTTAATTAACATTCTCACAAAAATCTAACTTGTAATGATAAAGTATTAAGGTAAACAAGATACTAAAAATAAACATGAATACTTATCTTTTGTTTTTGTATGGGGAGGCTCCACAGACTCCACCATTTGCTATCTTTCTTCAGATCAACTATCTTCAATTTAAAGTATATAATCCTAAATTTCTACTAAATCTTTCTTTGAGGGAGGACATTCCTCTTCCTTTGCCACATGTGCTTGATGCTTTCTTTTCCCTTTTCCTTGAGGACAATCATAGGAAAAGTGTCCCAACTTTTGATAGTTGTAGCACTGATCTTTGAAACATCTTTCTTCTTATCTGGAACTCTTACAGAGTTAGCTTCTTTATTGTTCTTTCTAAAGGAACTTCTTCTGTTCTTTTGAATTGTAAGAGATTTCTCTTTGTCAACAATTAATCTCTTCTTTTGGTCTGCAAATATAGATTCTTCGTGTGTGCAATCTTCCCATAACTTATCAAACTTGGGTAACTTGCTTCTTGAACACACTCCTTGTACAAAAGGAATCCAAAATGTTGGAAACCCATTTAGGGTTGTGGTTACAATATCTTTGTCACTAATGACATCTCCAATAGTTGCAAGCTGATCTCTAATCTGAGAAACTCTCATAAGATAGGATGAGATAGATTCTGAGTTTTCCATCTTCATATTACGAAGCTGATTTCTTAAGGCAAGATTCTGGCTAATGTCTTTTCTTTCATATAACCTATTGAGTGCTTCATACATTTTCTTTGTTGTCTGTAGTTCGGATATATGAGGGATCAAGTGATCCTTTACTGAATCTGACACGATTCTCTTTTCTTTATTTTATTCTTCTTATGCTTCATCTTTTTCTCTTCTTCCTATGGTTCTGGTACACCCACTGTAACATGTTCTAGGAGATCGTTCTCGTCTAAAATCATTTGCAACATATGCTACCAAGATCTGAAGTTTCCAGATCCTTCCATCCTATCTTCTACCCTCATACCGGTAGCTGTTATTTCTTGTAGTAGAAACCTTAGCCCTCCGGGCTATAGAAATAATAGAAAAAAACAAATTTCTTGGATTTGAAAACCAAACTCACCAAAAGATGTGTTGGACTAAGGTGAGTATTCTGTTATAGTCAGTTTCTGAAAATTCCAATTTCTGACCCTTGAAAATGGACCCATGAAATTCTGGACTAATACTTCTGGTTTTCTGGTAATTCTGGTTTCTTGGTACTTCTAGTTCTCTGGTACTTTTGGTTTTCTGGTACTTCTGGTTTTCTGGTACTTTTGGTACCAGTGAAAACTAGGGTTCCACTTTTCGGGAGATCTATCCATTGAAAAGGTGTGTTGAAGGTGCCAATGAGTTCCTTAGGCTAGGGCATACTTTTCTAGATGATCTTTGGGCTGAAATTCCTCTTCAATAAAAAGCCCTAATTTTCTTGTACGACAACAATGACGTTTTTATTTATCTAGTGAAAGATTCTCTCTTCAGCTTAGCTCTGATACCATGTTAAGGTTTAAGATATTATTAGGTTTCTTTTCAATTTACTAGATAACCATAACATATATAGGATCATCGAGAGAAACACAATCACAAGAGTACTCACGCATTTATCCTGGGAAACCCTCAAGGGGAAGAAAACCCAACAAAATTTCTTTAATATAGATTCAGTAACCAAGTACAGTACCAGAATAACTCTCTCTCTATGAGAGACAAACTACCATGATGATAGACCAGAAAATAATCAAAGAATCTTAGCCAATCCAATGCCAAGACAATAAACCAAACACTTGAGAATATCCTCTCCCAAGCAATGCACCTCTCTCTCTTCCTTCTTCCGGAAACTGGTAACTGCAGCTTCCTTCAATACTTGTGCACTAGATGAGTGAGTTGAGTGAGTGAAAAAATGAGGCACTGGCTTCTTTTATTTATACAAAATGGCAAGCGTTGAAAGGAGGTGTCTCTTCACTGGCAGGGCCGACTTCTCTTTCTGGGTAGTTAGAACCACTTTAAGTTGCCTGGGGTTCGACTTCTTAATTTGCATATTACATTTGACCAATCCAAAAAAGGGGATAAGAATATTCTTTGCAGTTACACAATATTTCAATAAAAATGGGGAAGTAGAAGAGGTTTTGAATAGCTTCAAAAATGACTCTTGTCTTGGGCTAGATGGTTGGCCGGTGGAATTCTTTTTTAGGTGCTATGAGGTATTAGGAGAGGATTTAGTAAGAGTACTTGAGGACTCTAGAACTAATGGAAGGGTTCTGGCAAATTTTAATTCAACATTCATTGCTTTAATTCCTAAGTTTGATAATCTAGATTCTTTTGAGAAATACGAATCTATCTCACTTTTGTATTTATAAGGTAACTGCAAAAATTATTGCACTAAGGGTGAAGTCGGTCCTTTCTAAATCAATCTCTCATTTTTGTATTTTTCACTAGTGGGCAAATTCAAAAAGCAATAGGGGTGGTTCAAGAAGGACTACATTCTATAAAGACCAAAAATATGCAATCAATTATAGTCAATATAGATCTCTCTAAAGCTTATGAGAGGGTTAGATGGATCTATTTGAGAGTAATTCTCTTACATATAGGTTTTAATGTACCTTTCATTAATTGGGTTATGAGTTGTATCAATACAATGTCCTTTGCTTTATTAATAATTGTTTCAGCATCAAAATTCTTTAGGCCTAAAAGGGGATTGAGTAAGGGGTTCCCCCCATCCCCTCTACTCTTCCTTATAGTGGGAGAAGGATTGAGCATGGCCTTATTAGAAGCAAAATGATTAGGAGATGTGAGGGGATTCAAAATTGGAAACTCGATGTATATAACCCATTTGTTGTTTGTAGACAACATACTCTTGTTCTGTGATGGTTCTTGGAGAGATGCTCTGAAAATCAACGGAAATTTGGACTTACATTGTGCAACAACAAGTATGATGATTAATTTAAGGAAATCAATTGTTTCTTTCTCAGATATCTCTTTCCTCTTCAACAAGGAAAATTGCAGGCTGACTTAAAATATTAAGGGTTTTATATCAAGCCAAATATTTACTATAAACAACACTAGGAATGGTTTATAGGCAACATAGAAAAAAAATTAGTTGTTTGTTGTAATATATGGTCATCAATAGGAGGTAGGCTAATATTGGTCAAAACAGTGGTTGAAGCTATACATGTCTATTGGATTTCCTTTTCCTTCATTCCTAAAGGAATCTTGAATAAAATTAGAAGGTTGAGCTATAGGCTCATTTGGTCAAGGAGCAAAGGAAAAAGAGGCATCCTATTGGTGAAATGATAGAAATTGACTTTACCAAAGGAGCTACAGGGGTGGGCCTAAAAATATTTTCCATTTCTCCACAACGCTATCAATAAAAAATGTTTGGATGTTAATTAAGGGAAAGGATTTATGGTGCAAGGTAGTAATTCAAAAATATATACATATTTCTTCAATAAAGGAGTGGATAAGGAAACCCTCAAAATATATTAGCAATGTTTTAATCGTTTGGAAGGCTACTATAAAATACTTTTCTCTTATAG
>JASDQU010102764.1:41627-86168 GCA_032191745.1 Picea mariana | reverse complement strand
TGACACAAACGTCAAGAGCCAACTAATCATTCCACATGGTCAAGGTTTGTTTTCCAGGCTGCCTAATCCTTGGCCAGAGGAGAGTATATGCTCGCTGCCCCTTGGAGAAACATCCACACTCCTCTCTATGAGGATGGTCACACCCCTCTCTACGAGGGTATTCTAGCATGTCCCTAGAGTATCCACAACTCAACACTTGGACAAAGGCCAACCTTTGCAAATTTCTCATTCCCCTTCTCTATGAAGGTCTCTTCCTTCTCTACGAAGGTCTCTTCTCTTTCTCTTTCTCTATGAAGGTCTATCTATGGGATTGCTCATTCCTTCTCTACGAAGGTCTCTTCTGTAATATCCTGGGTGCCTTCTTGATTTCGAACATTTCTTTCTTTTTGACTTCATACTAGATCAACCTGCTCCCTCTGCATCTATAAGAACGACACTAGAGCAACATGTAGTTACCTGCATCTTATCAAGTATATCTGAGTATCCAAGTTTCTCTCCATCTTGAATATTTTTGTTCTACATCTTTAGGAGCCTCCTGCTCCTATATGAATACTGGATACTGTCTGGTTCTTACTGACTATCACCATATCATAAGTCCTCCTTCATGTTCTCTAAGTTCTGCAAGTCAAGGCATAAGTTATTTCTTCCAAGACCTGTAAACTTACTTACAATATGCTTTCTGAGATATGTCACTTACCCAATTAGTCAATAACAATAAGCAGTAACCAAATAAAACTATATCATGATTTCTATCAGAGTAATACACATCTTTTCTTAAGAAAAATTTGTTCAACCATGTACACATATGAAACCATAATCATGAATAAGACTTTTGAACTCTTTTTCGCTCTAGCTATGAAATTACCAAAATTTCCCTTACTATCATAGCTAAATACATACCTTTGTCACTCTCATGAGTGATCATACCTGAAATAAATATTTTATCTCTTTCTTTATCCTCTTCTTTGATACTTCCTTCATAAATCTACATAGACACTGAAATAAAACGAGGTTAATTAACATTCTCACAAAAATCTAACTTGTAATGATAAAGTATTAAGGTAAACAAGATACTAAAAATAAACATGAATACTTATCTTTTGTTTTCGTATGGGGAGGCTCCACAGACTCCACCATTTGCTATCTTTCTTTAGATCAACTATATTCAATTTAAAGTACATAATCCTAAATTTCTACTAAATCTTTCTTTGAGGGAGGACATTCCTCTTCCTCTGCCACATGTGCTTGATGCTTTCTTTTCCCTTTTCCTTGAGGACAATCATAGGAAAAGTGTCCCAACTTTTGACAGTTGTAGCACTGATCTTTGAAACATCTTTCTTCTTATCTGGAACTCTTACAGAGTTAGCTTCTTTATTGTTCTTCCTGAAGGAACTTCTTCTGTTCTTTTGAACTGTAAGAGATTTCTCTTTTTCAACAATTAATCTCTTCTATTGGTCTGCAAATATAGATTCTTCGTGTGTGCAATCTTCCCATAACTTATCAAACTTAGGTAACTTGCTTCTTGAACACACTCCTTGTACAAAAGGAATCCAAAATGTTGGAAACCCATTTAGGGTTGTGGTTACAATATCTTTGTCACTAATGACATCTCTAATAGCTGCAAGCTGATCTCTAATCTAAGAAACTCTCATAAGATAGGATGAGACAGATTCTGAATTTTCCATCTTCATATTACGAAGCTGATTTCTTAAGGCAAGATTCCAACTAATGTCTTTTCTTTCATATAACATGTTGAGTGCTTCATACATTTTCTTTGTTGTCTGTAGTTCGGATATATGAGGGATCAAGTGATCCTTTACTGAATCTGACACGATTCTCTTTTCTTTATTTTTATTCTTCTTATGCTTCATCTTTTTCTCTTCTTCCTCTGGTTCTGGTACACCCACTGTAACATGTTCTAGGATATCATTCTCATCTAGAATCATTTGCAACCTATGCTTCCAAGATCTGAAGTTTCCAGATCCTTCCATCCTGTCTTCTACCCTCATAGCAGTAGCCATTATTTCTTGTAGTAGAAACCTTAGCCCTCTGGGCTATAGAAATAATAGAAAAAACAAATTTCTTGGATTTGAAAAATGAACTCACCAAAAGATGTGTTGGACTGAGGCGAGTATTCTAGTATAGTTAGTTTCTGAAAATTCCAATTTCTGACCCTTGAAAATGGACCTGTGAAATTCTGGACTAATACTTCTGGTTTTCTGGTAATTCTAGTTTACTGGTACTTTTGGTTCTCTGGTACTTTTGGTTTCCTGGTACTTTTGGTTTTCTGGTACTTCTGGTACTGGTGAAAACTAGGGTTCCACTTTCTGGGAGATCTATCCACTGAAAAGGTGTGTTGAAGGTGCCAATGAGTTCCTTAGGCTAGGGCGTACTTTTCTAGATGATCTTTGGGCTGAAATTCCTCTTCAATAAAAATCCCTAATTTTCTTGTACGACAACAATGACGTTTTTCTTTATCTAGTGAAAGATACTCTCTTCAGCTTAGTTCCGATACCATGTTAAGGTTTAAGCTATTATTAGGTTTCTTTCAATTTACTAGATAACCATAACATATATAGGATCACTGAGAGAAACACAATCACAAGAGTACACACGCATTTATCCTGGGAAACCCTCAAGGGGAAGAAAACCCAACAAAACTTCTTTAATATAGATTCAGTAACCAAGTACAGTACCAGAATAACTCTCTCTCTACGAGAGACAAACTACCATGATGATAGACCAGAAAATAATCAAAGAACCTTAGCCAATCCAATGCCAAGACAATAAACCAAACACTTGATAATATCCTCTCCCAAGCAATGCACCTCTCTCTCGTCCTTCTTCTGGAAACTGGTAACTGCAGCTTCCTTCAATACTTGTGCACTAGATGAGTGAGCTGAGTGAGTGAACAAATGAGGCGTTGGCTTCTTTTATTTATACAAACTGGCAAGCGTTGAAAGGAGGTGTCTCTTCACTGGCAGGGCCAACTTCTCTCTCTGGGTAGTTAGAACCACTTTAATTTGCCTGGGGTTCGACTTCTTAATTTGCATATTACATTTGACCAATCCGCAAAAGGGGATAAGAATATTCTTTGCAGTTACACAATATTTCAACAAAAATGGGGAAGTAGAAGAGGTTTTGAATAGATTCAAAAATGACTCTTGTCTTGGGCTAGATGGTTGGCCGGTGGAATTCTTTTTTAGGTGCTATGAGGTATTAGGAGAGGATTTATTAAGGGTACTTGAGGACTCTAGAACTAATGGAAGGGTTCTGGCAAATTTTAATTCAACATTCATTGCTTTAATTCCTAAGTCTGATAATCTAGATTCTTTTGAGAAATACAAACCTATCTCACTTTTGTATTTATAAGGTAACTGCAAAAATTATTGCACTAAGGGTGAAGTCGGTCCTTTCTAAATCAATCTCTCAGTTTTGGATTTTTCACTAGTAGGCAAATTCAAAAAGCAATAGGGGTGGTTCAAGAAGGACTACATTCTATAAAGACCAAAAATATGCAATCAATTATAGTCAAAGTAGATCTCTCTAAAGCTTATGAGAGGGTTAGATGGATCTATTTGAGAGTAATGCTCTTACATATAGGTTTTAATGTACCTTTCATTAATTGGGTTATGAGTTGTATCGATACAATGTCCTTTGCTTTATTAATAAATGTTTTAGCATCAAAATTCTTTAGGCCTAAAAGGGGATTGAGTCAGGGGTTCCCCCTATCCCCTCTACTCTTCCTTATAGTGGGAGAAGGATTGAGCATGGCCTTATTAGAAGCAAAATGATTAGGAGATGTGAGGGGAGTCAAAATTGGAAACTCGATGTATATAACCCATTTGTTGTTTGTAGACAACATACTCTTGTTCTGTGATGGTTCTTGGAGAGATGCTCTGAAAATCAATGGAAATTTGGACTTACATTGTGCAACAACAAGTATGATGATTAATTTAAGGAAATCAATTGTTTCTTTCTCAGATATCTCTTTCCTCTTCAACAAGGAAAATTGCAGGCTGACTTAAAATATTAAGGGTTTTATATCAAGCCAAATATTTACTATAAACAACACTAGGAATGGTTGATAGCCAACATAGAAAAAAGATTAGTTGTTTGTTGTAATATATGGTCATCAATAGGAGGTAGGCTAATATTGGTCAAATAAGTGGTTGAAGCTATACATGTCTATTGGATTTCCTTTTCCTTCATTCCTAAAGGAATCTTGGATAAAATTAGAAGGTTGAGCTATAGGCTTATTTGGTCAAGGAGCAATGGAAAAAGAGGCATCTTATTGGTGAAATGATAGAAATTGACTTTACCAAAGGAGTTACAGGGGTGGGCCTAAAAATATTTTCCATTTCTCCACAACACTATCAATAAAAAATGTTTGGATGTTAATTAAGGGAAAGGATTTATGGTGCAAGGTAGTAATTCAAAAATATATACATATTTCTTCAATAAAGGAGTGGATAAGGAAACCCTCAAAATATATTAGCAATGTTTTAATCGTTTGGAAGGCTACTATAAAATACTTTTCTCTTATAGGAAATTGGCTTGTTTGGAAATTTGGCAATGGGAGAAGGATAAGGTTGGGAAAGGACCCATGGGTAAGTTATGGAAATAAGTTCGAACTTCTAGATCACATTGTCAATTTCCTAAGAGAAAGAGGCTTCTTTTATATGATCTGGATGGTATATCCTTAAATGACGTCTATATGGATATAGGAATGGGAGGAAACATAGGATATAGGCCTAAGAGGGAAACATGTGTTTATATGGGAAAGTTATATAGCTAAGCTTTGAAATAGTCATGCTAGGATTCAAGAGGAGGAAGATGAATTGTTATGGTCCAAAAAATCTTTCAGAGGTTTTTATATTCCAAAACTAGGTTATAAGGCCTTGGTGGAAGTAACCATTTAGGTGGAGCCTATGTGATGGTGGAAAGAGGTGTGGCAACTTAAGTTCCCACTAAAGTCATGTATCTTCTTGTGGCAAGCATTAAATGATAAAGTGTCCACATGAGAAAATTTACAGAAGAGGAATAAGCAAGGACTAGGAAGTTGATCACTGTGGAAGTCAAATGAAGATTCAATCTCTTACATGCTTATTTCATGTTCTTTATTGCTCAGGTCTAGAAGGATCTAGAGAGACTAACTAGTTTTAAGGAAGTTTGGAAAGGTGATACTATAGAAGAGTGTTTAAGGAGCTAGTACGAGAATCCTACTCTAAATAAGGTGAAGGCACTACCTATCACTACAAATTGGGGTGTATGGTTAGCTAGAAATAACACCCTTTTCGAGGATAGGTTATTCTTCCTTTGCAATGTGTCATAAAAATTCTAAACACATTCAACAGTTTCCCTTATCTAAAATCTTCAAAGAACCCAAGGATTGTGGTGGAATAAGTATTTGACAATTTTGTATCTTAGCTCTATTTTGATGGTCTGGCATAGGGTAGTCCAAGTATGTGGGACTGATGGACTAGTTTTCTTATCAGATTCTCATTTATCAAATTTAAAATTGGCTTAGGGTAAGAAAGAAATAATTTTGCAGAGTTAGTGGATCTTAAGTTGGCACTCAAAATGGAAGTAGAAAATTCAGGTGTTTGGAGACTCCCTCATTATTATAAATTGGATGGAGGATTATTTCTCATGTGAAAACATTGTACTTCACCCAATTCTATAAGAGATCAGAGAAAACGACAAAAGTTTTAGTGAGGTGTCATAAAATCATATCTATAGAGAAATAAATAACTTGGCAGATTCCTTATCAAAAGAAGCACTCATTTTGGATATGGGGGTATGGGAGGTTATGGAAGAATAGGATGATTAGAGCTCTATTTATTTCTTAAATCATTTATTTTAATTTGCATCCTTGCTTCTTTTGACTGGTTAAAATAAATCTCTTGGACTGGTCGATTAGTTTTGGGGGGCTTTATCAAGATGTACGTGTTTCTAGGGTCTATATAAAAGTTGTATATGGAGTACTATGATAAGATTTGTATTAATTTTTGAGGTGTATAGTGTGAGCCATTTTTGCAGTAAATAGGAGTGTTCTCATAGGTTGCACAAGACGATTGTAGGCAAATTCCTCATAACATGTTTTTATACCTTTTTGGTGGATTGTGTTGAAAGTTGTAGCATTAGACAAGTACTTTCACATTGGCATGTGTCTAGCACGTGGAAGTCATCTAATGCCTCTTAGAACATTAGAATTTAATTTTGTGTAAATGAATGACCTTTTGTAATTAATGGAGGTTAATTAAGTTAAAAGCCTAAGTTATTGGCTTTAGTAACTTAACTGAAAATTAAATTAAGCCATAGTTGTTAGATCTAAAGTGATTGAGAGATTAGATCACAGTCGTTCATCACTTTGGATGAGATCTATGGTTTTGGATTAGGGTTTGATTTGGTCTAATCTCAAGATTATAAAAAGGTAGCTAAGGTGAGAGGAGAAGGCACAAGTGAGATAGAGACTACACATAGAGATTGAGCTTTCAGGTGTGCAGGTGCATGAATCAGAGGGAAAGAGACAAAGGGACAACAAGGGAAGTAGTAGCCTTGGGGTTTGTGAGGCTAGGATAATTTTTGTAATTGTAAATTCCTCATAGGGGTCATTTTCCCAAAATGGGAACCCCAATTAATAATAAAATCTCACAGAACTGGTTTTCCCACAAGGGTTTTTCTAGGGGTTGGTTACCCGAATATCTTGTGCAATTGTCTTTTATGGTTTCCTGATTTGTTTGCTTCCACTAAATATTTGTTTCTTGATAACCTAGTTATATTGTGATTCAATAAAAACTATTTTTTCTTGGATTTAATGATCGGGTGCTAGGAGGTTGCTTAGAGCATCCACATAGCAATTGGGTGAGAGTTATATAGGGTTGTGCAAATTAGCGAAGACAGACGTTGTACAACCATCACACTACCAACATGGACAACAAGGTCGCACAAATAGGGAAAAGAGGCCATTAGGACAAATCAACAACCCAACAGAGGTCCAGTAGGGCATTTGGGCAGCACCAGGCAAGGGGTAGACTGCCCATAAATTTTGGGTAGTCCAAGAAATTTTTGGTTTGTGGATAGTGGGATTAGGCAATAGGTATGAGAAGTGTAATTTTAGTCTTTTATTAGGTTTCCAAGATGGAAACATCGGGAGTGTGATTCGAAGATAGGTTGGACAGGGTTTCTAACTACAACATATGGAAAGAGTGGATCATGTCGATGCTAATGAAGAATGACATTTGGAATTTTTCCAACTCCATCATGATGCCACCAATGGTCCGAAATAACTCGCCATACATAATCTATAGGACGTGAAAGATAGGAGGATCCCTCACTATAGGAGGATACATAATCTATAGGACGTGAAAGATCACTTGATCCCTCACTTATTGGGAAAGAACTCATCCAACACCATGTGGGAGGCTCTGAAGAGCTTATTTCAGAGAAATAATGAGAATCCCAAGATGGTGTTGAGAGAGAAGCTAAAGGACACAAAGATGACAAGATCAGATATGGTGACAAGTTATCTCACCCGGATCTGACAAGTTCGATACGAACTGGCAATAGTTGGGGAGACAATGTCATATTTAGAGTTGGTGAGGATGCCACTGAAAGGATTCACTAAGGAGTGGACATCATTCATCAATGGGGTCGTGGAAAAGGAGAAGCTCCATGACTAGTCAAAGTTGTGGGATGAATTCATTCAGAAGGAACTTCAGGATGAAGAGTTGAATGGAGGAAGACACAAGAAGAATGAGGACAATGTAGCTCTTGCCATCCAGGTCAAGAAGTCCAAGGGGAAGGTCTGAAATAACACAGGTGGAGATTCATCTTCACAAGAAGGCACACAGAGAGACCTAAGTAAGTTCAAATGCTTCAATTGTCTTCAGAGTGTCTGGAAAGGAAGAAGGGAGAAAACAAGACGCAACAAGATATTGTTGCGATGGCAGAGGAAGATGAGTTTCAAAAAAGTTTGAGGACGAGGTTTTCCTTGTTTCCCAACTTTCCATAGGCACTTTACTAGCTAGTGTATGGTTGATTGATAGTGGAGTCACATGCCATATGATAGGATAATGGGAGCTATTCGATAGCTTCATAGCGTCAGACTCAGACATGCATGTGGACCTTGGTGTGGCCATCAAGCATGCAATGAAGGGATATAGAATAGTGCCATTCCTGATGGATTCAAGTGGAATATTAAGAGTAACAAATGTGTTATGGGTGCTAGAGATCAGGTGGAGTGTGTTCTCAGTCTCAATGATTGATAAGAAGGGCTACAAGGTCTTATTTTGAGATGGACAAGCACTTATTATGCCCATAGGATCTAGCTCGGACGAAGCAATTGTATTTGGAGTTAGAGAGAGAAACCTATATAGGCTAAAGGGAAAGCTTATGTGAGCTATGGAGAGTAACAATAGAGTGACATAGGACAAGGAGAAGGGAGATCAAAAGGTTGAGCAATTCAAAGGGAGTCATCCTTCAGGTTCCAGTGGGAAGGATAAACCTTCCAAGTCTGTCCAGAAGAAGAAGTCATGGTGCAATATTACCATGCAAGATGCTCATGAGAAGGAGGCTTCTAGAAGCATTATCAAAGGAAATTATTCGCAGACAGGTCCGAGCGAGTTGGCTTAGATATATTTCGAGTCAGAGGGAGTAGCCAGAGATGGAAATTGTTATGGTAAAGTTCCCCTTGTGAACAAGAGAAACCCCCCTTGGATCAAGACCCCTCTTGATCCAAGATAGAAGAAAACAAATGGTGAACTACTTTCCTCTTAGACCTATTTCGACAATTGGAATGAGAAGGAATAGATGGATGACTTACCTTTTTACGATGGTTATCCTCATTGCTCCATCCTTAGACCTTGATGTCCAAGCTCCTAGGTGCAAGAAAATACTTGCAAAGAACAAAGAGAAACCTCCTTGTTCCACACTACATTGTTAAGTGAAAATAGATCTATCTATGATGAATTTAAAACAATAGACACACATCCACTTGAATGCATAGACATGAGAGGAATAGGCCAAGTTTTGTAGTAATGGAAATCCAACAAATTGGAAGCACTTACAATCTCAATTTTGATGTTGCAACAACTTCTCCAAGCTCTCCTATCCATCCCTTTGGGTCTCACACAATAATAAGTATGATGCTCTTAATTCTCGCTCCTTTCACTCAAGTATGGCCTTCATTATATAGGCTAGGAAGCATCATAACCATAGGATATCTTTGAGGAGAGGATGTGGTCAAGACATGATTTTTCTCAACCAACAAGATTTAACTTGCTGTGAATAGGAGATAGCTTGAACCAATCCCTTAACCAACTAAGAACTCCCGGAAACCACCCCACAAATCAAGGCATGAAGATTGCAACAACTTCATCACCCCCCCATAACTGTGCACAAGGAGACTATCGCTCCCTAGGACACTTTGGGGGAGCGATAATCAAGGTTTCATCCCTCCTTTTATATGGTTAGGGGGGCGATGAAGTTAATTTAAGGCCAAAATCTCAAGGAAAAAGGTATCATTTCGACTTCTAACTGATAGATTTTCCTTCCAACCTGTCTAGGGAGTATGACATACTTTTTCTCATGGTGATGAAGTTGTGACACTTAAGTGAGACACTTGGCAAAGTGTGACACTTAGGTGGTTAACATACGTGACACTTAATTGTAAAATTTGGTGGTGTGACACTTACGACACTTAGATCCGACGTTTGGTAACACGACATTTGTGACACTTATGACACTTAAGTGCGACATTTGGTACTGCGACACTTAGATGTGTAACAAATGCCCCCTAAAGTGTGAAGTCAGAAAGGGATTTGATGGCCGAAACACTTTACAAAAATATGTATGAGGGTGATGGAATAGGAGAGCTAGGTGGAATTTGCAAACAAGACATCAATCAATATGTATATATCATCCCCGACGTAGACATACCCATGCTCGGAATATAATGACTTAAAACATGGTTGTCAACCAATACACTGTGGATCCACGAAAGCACCGACTAAGGATATGGTCACCAAAGATATAATGTTGGTCCATATCTCCTGACTCAATCAGGTTGTAACCATGAGAGAATACACAATGGAGCTACGAGTCACAAAATATAGCCATAGATCAATACAAAGTGGATCTATGTGACAACATGTAGTTATATCATCGACATGATGACCTATTGGAATATTCTAAGTACTCAAATAGTCTCCATCGCAACCTGGGTGTCTGAGGACCTCCCAAGTTCTTCATCCTGATCCCAAAATAGTACTATTCTAGCCATCCAAATAGATGTGTTGATGTCGAACATGGTAGAAATCACTTTATTATTGGTCATTAATGTATATCATTAACAAGTGAGAGGGAAATCATCAATGAGGACAATGAATCTTAAGGTATTCCTGTACATTCCAACGAATGTGAATAAAATGAGTTGAAGTTGAACATTCGTGGAATCATTTGATCAAAGGTCGATAATGTAAACCTATTTTTGAAAGCAAGGAGTCTTGCCATTGAGGCATGTAGGTTCTAAGGTATTGATTGGTTTCTAAGTCTAATTCTTGGATAATGTCTTGAAGTCGACAGGAACAAACTCTTCGAAGGAGGGTCGTGATGTTTCCCCCATCATCAACATGAAACTGACACAGTAAAGTGATGCGAGATGATGGATTAAATGAACACAGACTGACACGAGGATGAAATTTGGTAATATTGCAGAGTGGTTGATTTGGGTTAAGACTTCCCTTGAACATTATGAGGCATGACAAAACACTTGGAAACATTAACTCAATTGGGAGATATGTTGATATTTCATAAGAGATGATATTGTATATTCAAATGATGTTATTACAATGATGAGTGTCCATATTAACTAGGGAGGTATTCATAACATTCGCAACATCAGGAGAAACCTACCATATGATCTAGGAGAATGCCTTCCCAATGTTTTCCAAACATCAACATTCCCTCTCAACGAGGGAGACATTCTTCATCATACCAAATCTTGTCTCTGAAGTAGACAAACTTCACTCTAGACTCATGACACCTGTCTGTTTGTATTGGGAGATGTATCTCTCCCACTTGAACTGAGAGGAAACTCCCTCTGCGGATCTACCTCTGAGCCAATTGACTCTCTCTGAGATCATGCTCACTCTGGGTCTGCATCTTCGAGCACTTAGAGTCCATATTATTCCTTGTCATGATCAAGGAAGGACTACGCCTGGGCCCATTTATCACAGGTACACCCTTGTGATAAATGTATCATATCTCCATTGGTCTGTAGCCCAATATAGGAGAAGGTCCACTTGATGCTTACTAGGGCCATCCACCTATGTTTATACACATCATGTAGTTAGTATCAACAATACTTGAGCTAGCTCATCCTACAAGGGGTGGCTAGTCCCTTGGGGATGATCAAGCTAAGTCATCTTGAACCATATTTGACATATAGAGGTTTCCTCATGAAACCAATGTCTTGGTTTCTTCATTTGACCATCTGAGGCATGTCATAATGAAGTCCACATTCCCTCCTACTAGTCCATACAAGACCCTCCGGGGAGAATGTCTCATGTTGCTACCTCAAACATCAACCCTCCCTCTTAGCTAGGTATGTATCTTTCCATGATGTCTTCATCTAGTAGTCCACTCACTTCTCTGCAATCAACTAGTATCACACAGTTACTACCATTTCATCGGTAGCTTAAATCATCCATCATGGTCTCTGCGATCAAGTAACACACAGGTGATCTAGGTGATCTGGTAATCTCCATGACAATCACCTAGTAGCACAAATCTACTACAATGTCATCCAATAGAACACGACTGTGTTGATCCATAGTACAAAGCTATTTTCCAGTGGTACACAACCACTGCTAGTAGCACACAACTATTGTCCAATGACACAGTCTCCACTAGTGGTACACAACCATTGAAGTAGCATACAACTACTGTCCAGATACACACAGTCTCTTCCAATGGTACACAACCATTGTAGTAGCATACAACTACTATCCAGAGACACATAGTCTCTATCAGTGGTACAAAGCCACCATAGTAGCATACAACTACTTTCTAGAGACACACAGTCTTCGCCAGTGGTACACAACCATTGTAGTAGAATACATTTGTTTTCCAGAGACACACAATCACTACCATAGTCTCACGACTACACATGTGTTCCGTAGTTGTCATGCACTCAATGAAGTGTCACGTGACTATTTAAGCCACACTTTATATGAGTAATCTAGGCATGATGTGAGTCATATGCATCATCTCTAAGATGTACTAGCATGGTGCTACTACATCATATCTAAGTTGTACTAACATAATGAGACTCATGCATATGCATCATCTCTAAGATGTACTAGCATGATGTGGAGTATCATATACATCATCCCTAAGCCATACTAGCATGATGTGAATGCATCATATCTAAGTTGTATTGGCATGATGTAAATCAGTGCCTCTGCATCATCTCTAAGCCATACTAGCATGGTGTCAATGCACCATCTCTAAGTTGTACTGGCATGATGTGATTCATCTGCATCATCTCTAAGTTGTACTGGCATGATGCTACTACATCATATTTAAGTTGTACTAGCATGATGTGAGTCATCTACATCATCTCTAAGTTGTACTAGCATGATGTTACTGCATCATATCTAAGTTGTACTAGCATGATTCCATTTTGGACATCTATATCATATCTAAGTTGTATTAGCATGATGCAAAAGCATCATATCTAAGTTGTGCTAGCATGATACATATTAACACTCCCTCTCAATGAAGGGAGAAATCTCCGCAAGTCCCAACTTGTCCCTAAAGTACAAAAACTTTTTTTTGGACAAGGGCTTCGTCAGAATATCTGCTATCTGCTCGTAGGTGGAGATATACTGGAGTTTTACTTCTCCCTTCTAGACTTGATTGAAACTGTAATAATACTTGATCTCAATGTGCTTCGACCTATCATGGAAAATCGGGTTCTCTAAAAGCTTCACACAACTTTTATTGTCACAAAATATCACCGTTGAATTCGACACTTGATCAAAATAGTCCAGAAATCAACTTACAGAGCCATAATGCTTCTATACAAGCATCACATGCTGCAATGTACTCTGCCTCTGTAGTGTTGAGTGCCACAGACTTATGTTTCCGGCTAATCCAATATATCATGGCTGAGCCCAACTAAAATAGGTACCATAGGTACTCTTTATGTCATCTACACTCCCTTCCTAATCAGAGTCTGTATAGGGTCAGATCAATCTCGTCAGAATCATAAGAAGGCACACTTAGTTTCTTTAGATTCGTCACCATTGGTGTAGCCATGGGTTTATAGTTCAACATCCCAAACTTCTTTAATATCTCAACTATGTACTTTCTTTGACTCAGGAAGATCTCATCAGTTCTCTGCCACACCTCTAGTCCCAAGAAGTAGTGCAACATACCAAGGTCCTTCATTTCAAACTTAGAGGCCAAATCCCTCTGTCACTGAAAAACCCTGCTTGTCCAATTTTCCTCATTGGTTTCTCCCTCTATGACTCTCTAACAATATTTCCACTTTCCAAAGCACACAACATCATGGTAATCACCACATCAACACATCGACACAAGATTCATGTGATCTCAACTACTGATGGTTTGTCACTGCTTCATATGTCCATCTCGATCACTCCTTACCAAATACTCGTGTTGATCTTGATCTTCTTCTCTATCAGGTTCTCTACTTGAGCCTTGAACTCTTACAATTTGTTGAAGACCTCATCCTTGGTCTCAATGAAGAAGATCCATGAGTTTCACATAGTATAAGAATCTCAGTAAACTGTCATGTGCCTAGAAGTACCATAGTATACTAACTAGGTATCCATGGTAACCTGCCTAGAAAAAGAACAAGAACATCCCCATGGAACAAGCATTTCCATGGTAATTTGTCTGGAACGTAAAGAGAGTAAGGCTCAACATAATGACAGTGGTTATAATAGTCGACTCCATCTCCCATTTGTAAGAGCACAAATAAATTCAAATATACAAAGTCAATTCACAAGAAATCAACTATCTTTGTTGTGCTAACAATTCTCAACTAGGTCGAGAATACTCATTCCTATGTGCAAGCAATGCACACCAATCTCATTCTTCAAGGAAAGGGACATATAAATAAAGAATGCCTTCAAAAATTGAACTTAGGTTCACCATATCCACCACTTTAATATGGATTGACTTATATTTAAGTCCACTGGGTCCATACTCAGTCATCTAGCTTGTCTGAGTCAGCAAGTAAACCTTTCTCAATGCTCAACTATACTTAACTTGAGAGTTCCTAGTTGTTTAAACCTTCAGTTTAATTACAGGTTTCAATTGCAAATATAATGCATCTCCACATAACCCGAATACACATGAGTAGGTCACATAATTATGAGGGAATTTCGATGATCAACGAGAATCCCTCATGGATTTTCTTAGCACAATCGTTCAATAGAGATGGAACAACTGAGGAGGATTTGATTCTATGAGCCCATGCAGCTATCACCGGATTGAATTTAAAAACGTTATTGATTAAAATGATTATGGTGGGCCATTCAATCATTACTAAGGTCCAAGAACGATCGGTAAGGCTCTGCACTTCATAATTATGTAGATAACAAGAATTTAAACATTTGTTGAAACAATTTTGAATAAAATGGATCATTAATATCCTAACCTCCTATATAATTTTTTCAATGTACTACTCATGAAAGATAGCCGACTGAGGATTCATTTTCTATGGGAGATTTTCAATGTTATATGGATGAGTGGAGGCTCGAATTGTATGCCATAAATAATCTTCTTCTTTGTTGAATATGTCGAAGGTTGAATTCTTTGTAACCTTATTCAGACTGTACCTTATTCTTAGATGTCATTGGTAGGTAAAGGAAATTTCCCTTAGCCAATGGAAGTTTGAGTCAAATCTCCATGCCCGTATTCTCATAAGACTATAATGGCGTCACAAGGAGCACTTCATAAGTGCTATAATTCATAATTCTTATCAAACTATAAGACATTAATATATGTATTAGACATGTATAGTGGCCCAGATCCAACTATTATCTTGCCCATAAACCATTCCTCGTATTGCAATGAAGAATCCAAATAAAAACTTGTTCATTATTGGCTCATAAATTTCAAATCACTGAGAAAATATGTTACATGCTAAGTCAATCTTCGAATCCAAACGTAAGTTATCTCTCTGATTTTCCCAAGCCCTCCTGTGAGGGAGTTAATCTCAGTCCCACTATGATACCATGTTGATTTTTCATAAGATATGATATTGTATATTTGAATGATGTTATTATAATGATGAGTGTTTCCTATATACAAAAGATATGGTGGCCATCCATGAAAGGATGGGTCCCTTGGATAATAAATAACTGTGTATTTATTATATATATTTATACTAAACTACTTTTCACATTGTGAATACCAACTATAGTTACAATTTCAACAAGATAGACCAAAACATAGTGCGACAATGATTGGGGCACTCTTCGGGTGATCCAAAGGAGTGTGATGACTCATGGGATCGGTATGACTCAAAGACAAGCAAATTACCCAATTGTAAGAAAAGACGCAAAAATGTGCCATTTTCAAGGGAGAAAACAAACGACTGCCATAATTCTTTCCAAAAATTGACCCACTTCTCTCAAATCCTCTTTGTTTTTTGATGAGATTGAGGAGGACAACAAATGCTCAGTATAGCTCATCTTCAATGAGTCCCTCATCAAATTTTTAACGAACCTGAAGAAGGAGAGGTTCAATCCCATATGGTCCTTCGATATATAATTTTACAAGCCCAAAGAAGGTAAACTCAGTGGTCTGTTCACATTTAGAGAGTCTAAAAACATCTTAAAGAAGACTCCAAATGTGTTCTTTTTTCGTAAATTTAGTTCCCCAAGCCCAAAAAAGTGTAAAACAATACAATCGAGAACTCTTCTATTCAAGGTTGACTGAAGTGTTCCTTTTTCATAGTTAGTATTACGAGGCCAAAAAAGGGGCAAACTACCACTCGAAAGATGACACTTCTTGGTTTAACGAGCTCGAAGAATGAAAAAGTATACTCACATAAACAAGGTCATTGGATAGGAAGTTTCGTCTCCTGAAATCATGCACAAGTAAGAGACAAATCGATGGAAACAAGGTTAGGAATATCCTATAAATATGATTAAATAATGTTTACACTCAAATAAATAACTTGAATGGAAGAAATAAGATAGTGTGAACATAGAAAAATAACTAGTTAAAGAGTATTTGGTGAAAAATACCTAGTTCATTTTACCTCATGTCTTGTCTCGTTGAAAATTTCCTCTTCTTAGGGAATATTTTGGAGTGTCGATTATGAGAGATCCAGGAGACTGTTTAATGAGCTCTTTAAAGCAGGCTGGTCCCCTCATACTCTTTCATTTCATAGCACTCTTAAGTCATTTCATGCGATTTTTAGGTTGTTTTGAGATATTTTTGGGCCTTCTTGGCACCTCCCAGGATTATCGCCCCTAACACATTGATAAGAGAGATGATCTCTACTTCATCACCCTTTTTATGACCACGGGGGAGCGATAGTCTCTTTGTAATCCCTTCTGGTGGGGGGATACTTGCTCTGTAAGCCCTTTTGGGGGGGGGGGGGGNTGCAAAAAATTTCTTGAAATTTTTTGCAAGTAGAAGGTCAAGAAAACCTTGAAATGAGCTCAAACTTGAACTAATGGTTCTCCTTGTCATGTGCAAGAGGTTTTTGATCAAAATGATCAAGTGGAAAGAGTGTGAGACTGAGGCCGAAGACATGGTTTCCATTCATGACCCAAACACCATGGTAGCCTTAAGAAACTACGATTTACTCAAGTTCTTCAAGACTTAAAGCATGGGGAAGCAAGCGCTTCTTCTGGAGCATTTGATTAGGATGTGGAATTCCAATGACCAAGTTTTTTTGTGGGTCCTCATACTCTTAACATAGAGATGGAGGTTCCTAATAGGGCTCTCCAAGCGGGGGGCACCTATTATGTTGACTAGTCATCGGGGCACTTAGTAAATGAATGGGTGGTAAGAGTGACTTAGTAAACCAATCTGTCAGGAGTTGGTCCAAAATAGCGGCTTTAGTCAACAGTCGGTGTCGCCTCCATTCATGAATATGATTAAATATGTGAGTGGAGGTGGATTGCCTAAGAGAGGTTAAAAGATCAATATCGGTTTCATATTAGATAGGCAGTTGGAAATGAGTAAGAAAATCCATAGCAAGAGAATTAAAGTCGACAAAGGATTTTTGCAGAAACTCAATATACCATTTTACTGTTGCACTGTTGAGTGTTCTCTAAAAAGTTCTTAATCGAATGAAATTGTCCATCAAGGAGTTATAAGAACAATAAATATGGAAGGTCATTACGTGGTTGTTAGGATCTTCTCCAAGTTTCCCGTCGAACTTCGGGATATCGGATGGTAGTTTGGCAGAGATGGATGGCTAGAACAGGGCATGTTTTATGGGATCATTAGTTAAACACAAAAAATTTAGTAGATCCAAAGTATCCAAAAAGGTAAGTTTTTGGTTTGGTTGTGAATACTGGTAATATTGATGTGGTATTGGAGTACCAGTAGCACCATATACAAGTTGTGATTGCATTGTAAAACGTCATGGTCCTCCCATATATTGTTGTTGAGAGGGTTAGGGAGTTGGAAACATGGGGTTCATAGGTTGAGCAAGAAAATCCCCTTGAAGGGGAATGCCAGACAGATTAGGTTGACCCCAAGGAGTGTTTGCAACTCCCGAATATGGTAGGCCAGTATAAATACCTGTAGGGACTATCAGAATGGTTGGTCCCTGGGATTGAGGTTGATTTCCAGTAAGGGATTTCCCCCAACCTAGTTGTTGGCCCACATTTGAAGGTTTCCCTCCAGCTCTTTGTTTCCCCCAAGCTGGTTGTTTCCTCCCAACTGATTATTGAGCCCAAACTCATTGTTTCCCTATAGTTGAAGGTTGACCCCCAGTTGGTTGTTTCCCCCAAGATGATTTTTCCCCCCAACTGGTTGTTTCCCTCCAATTGGTTGTTGTGACCCAACTGGTTATTTCCCCCAAGGTGGTTATTTCCCCCAAGGTGGTTGTTTCCCCTTAGGTGGTTGTTTCCCCCAAGGTGGTATTTCCCCCAAGGTGGTTATTTCCCCCATGTTGAATATGGCCCTGCAGCCGAGGGTTTCCCCCTAGTTGTAAATTCCCCCCTAGTGAGAGGTATAGAAGAACTTCCCATTTGAACAATTTGTGTAGGATGAAAAACTTGTGTAGCATGAAAAATTGGTGTAACTGTCATGGTATTACCTACTTGAATGGAAGGGGGGGGAAACAAGATACTTGTCATAGGGATCAAGGCAACAACATTGTTGGCCACTCGACTAGAGGGAAACGACATATAATGTCCAAGTAAAGCACTTGGTGTATACATATGTGTAGCTAGAGAGGTAGGAATAGAATTTGTGTTCACACGCTGTTGTGACAGGGCAACATGGGTCAATGACGTTCCCCAAAAAGAAGAAGTGCCAATAGTAGTGATGTGTTCTAGAGCAATTATCTCATGGTTCATTAGGGGAATCACTATTCCATCTGTATAGTTGGGTGGTGTTGTATCCATGCTAGGAGATCACCTATTGATGTAGTGCTAAGAAGAAAAATAATCAATATGTCTTGTCGATGGTAATTCAACAAGGGGATTTGTTGGAGGGAGAAATGTTCCTTCCTCAATGGTTTCAATTGCCCCTTCAAGTTGGTCACTCAGGGGAGATATGATCCCTAATTCAGAACCAATTTCTTCGTTAAGAGTTCCTTTGTTGGAAGGGTTGTGTGGAATATTGTGTTCTTCAGGACTGAATCCTTGCATTCTACGAGATCTGCGTAGACCTTGATCAACCACAGTGAAAGTATAATAGAAATAATGATCCTTAAGGCTAACTATGAATGTTGAAAGAACACACCCCTAAGAAATATAAAGGTAATCAACCAAGAAAACAATATATGAAAGGATCTTCCAGAGATGGGATATCAATATGTTAATGAAGATATTCTACAGTTTCATTTAATAGCCTTGGATAATTTACTCACTTCACCCTAATCCAAAGGCCCTATCCTTATACTATTGTTTGTGTGATATAAAACAAAAATTTCTAATTGATTTTATTAAGTGTGTTGGTTGATTGTTAATGGATATTCTTACTCAATAGGGCACACAAAAGTGTAACTGATGATGTGATGAGTTGACTCCAAAACCATGCAGAGAGAAATGAAATGAAAAGATTTTTCTTTCATTGAATTCTATCTGAGGGAAGGAGAAGATATATTTTTCTTCTTAATACAAATAAACACCCAATGCTATGGAAAATTCGCTAAAATGACAAACTATCAAATCAATGCCTCCAGAATCCCAAACAATGACAAGCTCTTTAAAGCATGTACCAAAACACTCCAATTATGAAAATGGAATAAAAAGATTTTGTTTCCCTCTTTTCAAATTGCATGAAATCTCAAAGTAGACTCTTCTTTTGTGTTTTCTTTCAAGGTGAAAGGATTCAAAGACACTTGCAAAGAACCCAAAAGAAGTTGAAGAAAACAAGAATCTAAACAAAGATGCCTTCAACACTTGTGTTGACATGCCAAAATGACACATTCAATCAGTTGTGGGAAAACGCCCAATGGCGGGTCCCAATTAGACCCACTCTCGTTTGGAGTAGTGCTTCTGACCAACTTTTGGCCTGGTTAGAAACTAAGTAAAATACTAACTAAATACTAATTAAATATGAATATGACAACCAAAGGTTCTCAGCTGAATTAAAAATAAGATAAATAAATAAATAAATGCACCTAACTAAAACTAAACTAAGAGGTATGATTATTATTCTAAGATGCATTCCCTAAACTAATACTATTTAAATTAATCTATCATGATCAGGAGTGAATTAGCAAAAAATATTAATACAGTGAATGAAGCGCATTACTTGAGTAGAATAAATTCATGACACAAGTGATACATAAATTTAATAGCATAATCTATTAGAAACAAAGAATTGGTACATTTAACAACATTATACTATCGATGTAATCATCCCGAAAAACATGATAACCGTAGACTGTAAACATTGATTTAGAAATAATTCATCAGCTAACATTCATAGACTACAAACAGAGAGATACATAAACATAATAGTCTTATTCACGCACATCGGTACTATAATATCCAGATTTAGAAAGTCTCTTAGATTCAAATTAACTTGCAACAAAAACATTGTCTTGCTAGCTTCCAAAACAAAAATCCATTTCAAATGGGCAATGCCCCTTTTATATAGTGAGGTGAAAATCTTTACAATCATTCTTCTTGGTAATCATAAAAAATTTGAGTTGTTTCACAAAAGGACTCTTCATATTCTAGAATAGATTGCAATATGATAAGAAAACAACATTCGGAAAGAACTGTGGAATTTTGTAACCATGATGTGGTCCGCTCCTATTGTTGGTCTTGGTATTCTTTCCAAGTGGAGTAGTCATTTATAATTCTCTCGAGTTTGCTTGATTGCAATATCTCTAAGACCGATTCTCCGTTACACAATTTTATGGACACTTCTTGATATAACTGCTCCGCTATGGATTTTACAAAGGTTTGAGTCTTATGGGTGAGCCGGGTAGGAAACAACATATGTTCTTCAATTGATTTTTCTTCAATAACATCAGATCCTCAATGCTCGCTTGACTAGATTTATTTAGATCTTCCACTTCAACTACCCTGGTGTTGACATAAGTTGTTTCATCTATAGACTACAATGGTTGTACCCATGCCTCTGTGACGATATCATTAACATCTTTCCAGATTTGTGCACATGTGTCAACAAATACTCCTTAGGTGGAGCAAACGCTCACGAAGAGAGGTTTGTTGGTGTCGAAAATCATTTGTTACCCGATTCTTTCTGTTTTCGAATATACTGGTAGGGAGGTAGGTGGAGGTTGGTGCATGTCCTACCAATTAACCATCTCCTCAAAAGCCTCACTCACTTCTCAATACCTTCCTTGAGTCTCTATCAAAGTGTTCTGCAAATTAAGTTGTTCTTGTCGATCCACCCGTATGTTGATCAACAAATTAAGGAGTTCATTTCTTTCCTTCGCTAAATTTTTTATGGCAACCAAATCTTGTGCTTTGATGGAGTCCATGGTACATGTTGAGTATCTAGTATTTTCTAGAGCGATATTGACTTTATTTCTTTCTACTTCTAACTCGTTCATGTGGGTGTCCCATAGGATTTGCATCCTCTTTTCAAAATCTTCGCTCAAGTGGTCTCTTTGTGCCTGTAGGGCACCATTGATCTTACCTGAATTTATTCCTTCAGCTGCTTTGATAGATTCCTAGATATCTATGCGGAATTGGTATTTTTCACCTTTCAACTCCATTTCCATCTCCACTACTCAGTTCCTGGAAATTTTCAGGGCATTAGTTACCTCCAGGACATAGGAGGCATTTAATCCTACAAAGACATTGAGCGTTGAAGCTGTTTGGACCGCATTTTCTTCTGGATCAGGTCTGACCTTCCATTATAATATCTTTCATGCATATGAATTAGACTTGGTGTCTTCTCCTATCTTTATTTTCACTGATCTCTTCTCAATGCTTCTAGTTCTATTGTCGAAGTAGTAGTCTCCAATAATGACTACATATCCTTCAAAATTGAGAGCTTGGGAAGAGAGGGAGGAATCTCCCAATATGAAGCTTATGGGGGTGTACTCCTGAGGAGGTATATTCATGATGAATAGGTTCGGTGTCGACAGAGTGCCTGGGGTATGGTTTAAATTATTCTTCAAAATATCATCAACTTTCCTCTTTGATTCAACCTCGTTGGCCAATTGTTTCACCTCTGCCTCTTCAACCATTTTCCTGGTTTGTGCTTCATTAGCTAGCCTCTTGGATTCCTTGTCCTCTACCAACTTTTTAGATTCTTCTTCTTTATTGTTTTGCAAAGCGGCCTGATGTGCCATGCATTCATATTCTATCTTTTTCTTCTCTTCAGTCTGTCTTCTTTGATAATCTTTCTCAACTTGGAGCCTTTTCTGTTCAAGTTGTTTTTCTTTTTTGGTCTTCTCCTATTCTTTGGCATTTCCTGTATCTTGTTCTTGCTGACACAACTTCTGGATTGGGTTAAATTTTCCATCTTGAATTCTTCTTGTTTGATATCAAGGTCTCTCTTTGCAGCGTCATGGGGCAACTGGTGCAAGACTTCATCATACGAGAGTGCTCCTTTAAATTTATCCTACTCAAAATCAACAACATGGATATTTGGATGAGTGAGGCTGATAGACCTGACATGAATGATATCCATCTCATGAGGATCGTGGACTTTACGCTCAACCGAGCACAAGATTAATTCATGTAAGGCCTCAACTTCCTTCTTTGCATGTTGAGCGTTAGAAATAGAACAACTTACAATGTGGAGAGGGAAGATTGGCCATAGTATTTTACTGTTGGTTTGAAAAAGTGTGGTGACCCCAAACCCCATTGTTTGGTATGTTATTTCCCTCATTAATAATCAGTCTGGGACTAAATATGGAAAGAGATGTGGGGCCCCAATGGTCCCATAAACCCTGATAAATGAGTAGTACTTGTAGAAAAACCAATTGACCACCCCCTTCATCCCATTTCTAGCCTCAAAGGAGATCCTGTGTCTAGGAAACCAAAAATAACAGAATGTAGAGGGGCAAGAAATAAATTGCAAATATCATAAAAATGTTTTCTGAAATTTACGCTCCATAATTGGGAGCAATAAACATGAATGGGTGGATGACTTTGGTCCCAATTCCATCCAAGTTCAGGAAATTGTACCGAGGAAGAAATGTCGTCAATCATATAAGAAGACATATAAAAACATGGTTTCTTCATACCTGGGAGATTCTTTGCATGCACGCATATGTTAAAGGCTGGGATATCTTCCCAGTTGAAGATTTTTCATGTTCTAACGATGGTGTGTGCCAAAGGTAACTAGTCAATTTGGAAGTGCGTACTCTTTTCTTACCCGTATAAACGATAGAGCATGGCCACCAACAACTTGTAAGGAGTTTTAAGCCTATGGGTGGGGACCAATTTCTGACTTTCTTTAAGGGTTTCATCTTTGTCCACCCACCAATGTTTCATCTATTTTTCCAATCCTTTTCTTGCCAAGGCGAACCCTTTTAAGAAAGGTTCATTCAATGAGCAAGTGGGAGCGGGAAGGTGATATATGGAGCTAATGTTATGTGGTACGAGAGAAGTTACTTGCTTCCCCTACTTTCTCATGATGGTTTTCGTGGAAGTGTAAAATTTCCCGAGGCACCACTGTGTTGCCTCATTGTATGGGAATCATTGTGGCCTGGCAGCTTCCAGGTAGATACCGCTTTTCAGGATATTCTGGTAGAATTCTAAAACTTAGTCATCTTCAAGAAAATATGTGGAGTTGAATATCATGTAGATCTCTTCAAATCCAGGGAAGTGGTCCTCATCAGTGTGAGGAATTGTGTTAGTCATCAGAGTTTCGATCGGTCGAGATGATGATTCGGGGCCTGCGGCACCCTAGAAGTACACCGAACTTTTAGGTCTTTTGGGGTTTTGGATCCCCATGACGAATAACCAATTTATCCCACAATAACATGTTAAAAATGAGTATTATATTATCTTAAGTATAACACATTATCTATAATAATGAAAGATTGGTTAAGCGATAGAAAATGAAGGTTACCTGTAAACAATCGGTTGTAGTAACAAAGTAGGAGATCTCAATAAGTGAGGGAGTCAAGATGAAACACAAACTTCACGGACTATGTTGCGAAAACTTGGTGCAAGGGTTCTTTTATAACTCTTAATGCACATCCACCTAGCACGAGTATGCCATAACTTCAGGTCTATACGAGGATCTTGCTAAATCTGATCTTAAATTTTCCCGTTAATGCACGTATCGCTATAATTAAAGATTATTAAGATAGATAGATGCATTGATTTGATCATTAGGGGTAGTGCTAAATCATATCTTAGAATAAGACCGTTATCGGGGTTGCACCTTCGGATTTTGAGAGATTGTGGTTTTTTTGAACTACGAAGGGAAGGGTATCGAAGGCATATTCCCTTTTACGTGGACCAGTGGGTGGGCCTGGAACGTCACCCAATAAATAGTGTTACAAAAATAGATGGGACCCATCGAGGTACTGACATCGGGGTAATTCAAGATGAGGGAGAAACTAAAACCTGAGGGGAAGGTATCGACATAATATTCGTTGTTTTTTAGAAATGCACATTAAACTATGTGCTTTATAAGATTTTAGAACATGGATGTCGGAGGTTTGAAGGATGGGGAAACGCTTGAGCTCCGACAGAAACGGTATCAAAGAATATTCTTTCGACCTAGAAAAATGTGTGGGATACATGCACGAGAAGGTTCAAGAAGCCATCAGAGGTTTCTCTTTGGAGTTCGATAAGATGAGGATTAAAATGGCTCCCGACGAGGATGGTATCGAAGGTAATATTCCTTTGATACTTTAGAAACATTGTTATGTCCCAAAAGAAATAAAAACAACTCATTGGAGAATGATAAAATGGGAAGTCAACAGTCCAATCTTGGGATGCCACTTGGGGAGGTGGTCATTTGACAAGTCACAATGATACTTAGGGCTCTATGAAAGGAAAACAATGTGAGATCTAAAGTCATCAGAATGCAAATATTAGAGTTTAATTTAATGCGTGAAAAGGGGACTCCGACGAACACAATCCCGAAATATATTTGGGTTAATATTGGGTTGTTTTAGCGAAGTAAGGATGTAGGTCTTATAGGGTAAAATATAGGCACAAAAGAAAAAGAGAAAAATATTTCAGGGACCCATAAAATTTAAAAGATTGGGGTGTTGTGTGAAATGACCCACAACAAATGATGACTTACTTGGAAGTACCAATTATCTCTAGGTTCCAAAAACATAGAGTGACTTCAATTAGATCGAAGAGAAATTTACCTTTTAAAATTCCATTCAGTACTTAGCTTAAGGACCCCACATTCAATGGTTTGTATGCAAGAAATAAAGAAAAACCTATTATCAATGACCTTCCACATAATTCGAGTGATCGTTTTTGGGAAACTTCATAAATCCATAGCAAAATTATGAGAGTGACACCACGAAGAAAACATTAAGTTAGTTGTTGTATACCGAAGTGTTTTCTTCACCTCTCTTTCCCGGCATTGCTTCACTGCCAGCGAGTGTCCATAGCCCCGACGAAGATGCCTCGTTATCATACAAGCATGGCCCTACTGCCAGTGAGTGTCCATAGCCCCAACAAAGATGCCTTGGTATCACATGAGCATGTCTCCGCTGCCAACGAGCATCCATAGCCCTGACGAGTTTACTTGTACTTCCCATGATTCTCATAGTGTTTTGAACTTCCTCATAATTATACTTTTAAATCCACCTTTTAGATTCTGAATTTAGATATTGTGACTACAATATAGGTGACGATAAATAGGAAGTGGGGTGATATAAGAGTTACTTTTATTTGCTAGTGTCAGTCAACAAATTTTCTTCGTGGGTCTATAAACATGAATCACTGATACATTTTTAAATTGGGAAATAATGGGCAAAGACACTGGATTTATGTGGAAGATAATGAATTCAATAATTTCAGAAAACTTGAAAGGAACATCAACGAGACCCAAGAGTGGTCACATAAGAGTGAATAATAGATGGAAACTGTTGAAAGGTACAAAATTTGAAGCTCAGAAGATCTTATTTTGGTACAGATGAACAAGTTCCTCTTTTCTGTACTACCATTTGTTAACGAGGATAAACTTGGATCTTCGATCAGTTAGACAGTCACTAATAGAAAGGTACTTGCTGGAGAGGGCGCTTACACAGGTCTTAAGGTCTTGGGTCCCCATTGCGAAAGAATGAATGGTTCATAGTAATAGACAGTGGGAGGGTATTATTGTAAAGTAGAAAGGTGAAAAAAAGGAAGGAATAAACACAAGCAAAGGTCATATTTTTGAAAAGAAAAATAAAATAAAAACTACAAACAAAAAACTACTATGTACATAGCTACATCACCATAGGTGATCAAGAGAAGTATTTCTTTAGTATTTGGCCATTTACAAGGAGTTCCTCCTCATCTCCCTGTAATGTTTTGAGTCTCAAATTCCTAGGACCAATTTTCTTATGGATCAGATAGGGTCCTAGCCATAGTTTATGGACTTTGGTGTGTTTTCTTTTAAGTTCATTCACTTTGTCCCACTTGAGAACAAGGTCTCCTTCTTGAAAATCTTTGTTTCCTACATTTGATTTATCGAACCATTTTTAAATTATTTCTTGGTGTTGATTCAAGTTCAACTTATCTTTTTCCCTTTCTTCTTCAAGTTTTAGCGTCATGTTTAACCTTTCTTTCATTACCAGACATGCTTCGTCTTGGACAGATTGGGCCAATTGCAAATCAGGTGGGAAAGTATGGGTTGGAACTGTGGCTTCCTGCCCGTAAACAAGGAAAAAGGGGAGTTACCAATGGATGACTTGGGAGTTACTCTATCATCCCAAAGAGCAATCTCAAGAGAAAGATGCCAATTTATTTGATTATCGTTGACATTATTCTTGAGGATTTTAATGAGGTTCTTATTAGTCAACTTGGCTAGACCATTTCCTTGTGGATAGTAATTCACTGAGTACTTAACCTTGATGTTTTTTTCAAGGGTGAATTTAGTAAGTTTAAGAGAAGAAAAATACTTGGCATTATCAAAAACTAAAAAGTTCAGAATTCCAAACCTGGTAGTGATATGTGATTCAAGGAACGAAATCACCTAATTTTCGTTGATGGTTTTCAAAGGGATTGCTTTGATCCATCACGTGAAATAATCATTAGCCGTCAAGATGTATTTATGCAACTGCGATGAGTTTGAATTGATCTCCCTGATAACATCCAACCCCCATTGTTGGAAGGGGCATTCGATGATGATAAGTTGTAAGGGGAAAGCGACTTTCTTTTCTCTTTCGGCTGAGGTTTGACATTGCTCGCATTTCCTTGCATATGCATGAGCGCATTTGAATAAGGAAGGCCAGTAATATCCTTCCCTGAGGATTTTGTGCGTAGTAGTATCCCCGCCCTAATGTCCTCCTCTAGGTCCGTCATGGAGCTCAGAGAGGACTTTCTCAACATCCCTTTTCTCCAGGCATCTAAGGAATACACCATCATAATGTTTTTGCATAGAATTCCCTATATCGGCTAATATTGGGTGGATTTGAGCCTTATAGCCCTTTTCTTCTTGGGGTCTAGATGATGTGGAGCCAATCCATGAGTCAGGTAATATTTCATTTCATAGAACCAGGGTTATGAACCGACTGGGATGTAACATACTTCCTTTTCAAATAGCTCGAAATCTTGGTAGAGAGCATATTCATGAGACTCAACATAAGGGAATTCTGCAGCTAGTTTGTATAGCCCTTGTACTTTAACGATCTTCGTAGGTTTAATATCCAGTTCATATTCTTGTAGAGTTGTAATCCAATTTTCTCTCTTTTATACCAAATATCTTTGTACCAGGGGGTTCCTAACAGTCAAGTATGGAGAAATAACCTTAGTTTTAGATTTGAGTAAGAATGGACGAAAGTGTTTGACAACTTTGAAAACCGCATATGCATGTTTATCAACTTCAGGATAATTCAACTTAGCTCCTTGTAGGCCTGAACTCATAAAATCCACATGAAACGTGTCTCCTTCCGAGTTCTTCTTTGTTAAGACCACCACAAATGCAGTATGGGAAGAAAATGTGTAGAGGATGAACTCTCGATCAAAATATGGACTCAACAGTGTCAGTGCTTGAATAATATCTTCTTTGATTTTTTCGAAAGCCTCCTTCTCTTTAGACCCCCATCTAAATTCAACATTGTTTTTTATCACATCTTGTAGGGGTTTTACTATCTTAGAAAAACTGGGTATGAACCATCTCCCAAAACTTATCCTTCTGAGGAGTGACTGCATAGATTTTTTGTTGTGAGGGGGAGTGATCTTAGCGATCACTTTGGTCCTGTCAGGTTCAATCCACATACCATGTTTGGAGATTATGAAACCCAAGATTTTTCCTTCATTCACAACAAAAATGTCGTATCTCTTGCATCGATTGAATACCTTCTTTAAGTGCGAGATATGGTCCTCTATATTCTTAGGGAATATGGTTATGTCATCTAGGTACACTACCACACATTCTTCCAATAGACCTCTAAAAGCAATATCCATGGCTCGTTGAAAAGTGGCTCCAATGTTTATCAATCTGAAAGGAATCTTCCTATAGGCATATGTTCCCCATTTGGTTCTGAAAGTTGTCTTAAGATGGTCTTCATGAGCTAATAAGACTTGATTATATCCCGATAATCCATCTAGTAGGGAGAGCGTTTCCGATCTGGACACACATTGTAGAATTTGTTCCATGGGAGGTACAGGGTAGTTATCTTTTTCTGAGGCTATTTTTACATTTCTAAAATCAACACAAATCCTGATATCCCCATTATTGTTCCTTACTTGCACTAAATTTTGATATCCACTGTGTATGCCTTACTGGAAAAAATATTCTGAACACCAACAATTTTTTTAGCTCTGCTTTGACTTGAGGTTCAAGACTGGGGTGCATCTTCCTCAAGTTTTGTTGGAAAGGATTGGTTTGGGATTTCATGGGAATGGCATGTTGTATAATATTTGTATCATATGTCTTGAGGTCCTCATGCAAAGATGTCTTTATATTCTTTGAATAACTTGATGTATTCTTGCCTTTCTTCGAGAGAGCAATTTTTTCCCAAGTTGACGTTTTGAGGAGAAATATTTGATCCAGGTTTACTGTTTCAAACTGCATGTATGAGTTGTTGGTATTTCATTTTGTGACCTTTTTATTTTGTCTTGAAGGTCATAGAGTTTTTCTAGTCAGACCTCACTCCTAGGAATATTGTTGGTCGAGCCTGTTGCATTTGTTGCTTCGACATTATCATTATTATCAGTATTCATCAACATGTCATGTTGGCCTTCATCTATGATAGAATACTTGAAGGTATATTTGAGGTGTAAAAAATTAATGAGTTGTTGTTCATCATCAAAGACCCTCCAACTTACGATATTGTTTGGAATTGATGACCTATACAAAATTTCAATACAAAAGGAGTCAGACATCAATATCTCTGAGGGTATTAATCTATACACCACATTTGTTGACAAATCAACGTCAGAATTCAACGATTGGGGAACAATGTTAATATTGAAATCATTGAATGATTTAATTATCTCCCAGACCTTAGAATGATAGTTTTTTAGGTGACTTGAAATACAATAAATGGTGTTTCGTACCTATCTGACGATGATTTCAAAATCACCAAATACCTTGATTTTTTCTGTTTTCAAGTCAGTTTCCTTTCTAAGTCCCTGTACAAGGTCTTTGTATTTGTAAGCATTGTTGGTGCAAGGAAATTCCAGTCTGCATGTAATCAAAATTTTAGTACCTTTTAGGTCTTTTAGTATGAAACCCACTCCTGCATCTTCTAAAGAATTTGATCCATCAAAAAATAACGTCCACATATCAGGATCACCTTTTCTTATTTCAAATGGTATTTTTGAATTTTCATATTTTTTGGTGAGGTTAGTAGAGTCAGTGCATTTTTCAATCCTATATCTAGAAACTATGTTAGTTTGTACATCAAGAGGATTGTTATTTTGATCATCTATATTGTAACTGGGCTCAATAATCTAGATGCAATGAAGGATTTCGGATTTTGCATCAAATTCCACAAGTGTTGATGGTTTAGCTGTGAAGTTCCCAAAAAATGTTTCAAATGAATAATTCCGAAGAATGGCATGATTGAACATCACTGGTTCATTCAGATCATTCAAATAAGTAACAACGTGTTTCATATACCTTTCTTTGTCGATCTTGATTTGGTTCATTTTACCATTGAAAGGGATCCATAAATGGGACCAGTCGGTAGCAAAGTATCCATTTAACATGGACGACCAATCTCGACTTAAGAGCATGCCGTAGTTATATGGAATTCCCACTACTATTATATCTATGGTCTAATGATCTTTCAGATTAGAAAACATTCTGATCAAAACCTTTTTCATTTCTCCAATCACCTTAACTTTGGTTTAAGGGGCATGACATTAGACAAAGCTCACGATTCCACCATGCAATTATGAATATTCCTATTGAAGAATTCAAAGGTGGTGAGAAAAGGAGGGGTGTTGGACCTGGATATTTGACCCATTAAAGATGTATTAGTTGCGACTTGAATTTTAGATGGAGTATTGTTGTCAGACGAAGTTACCTTGGTGATTCCCATTTTGGTTCTAGAGTTTGATTCCCGATAGCTAGGAGAAGTTTTACCTTGCAACGTTCTGATAAAATTTTCTTGGATTTGTGGAATTTTCATGAGTTCAAACAAAGAAATGTTGGATTTTGTTTGATTTCATTTGATCTATTGTTTTGGGATTGCAAGAAGTGTTCTTAGATGAATTAGGGGTAGTATTGGTTGAAAGATAAGATTTTTTTGGAGTAGTGGTAGTGGGATAAGCAATATTAGGGGTATCAGAGGTGTCATCGAGAATATTCTTACTGGCACTCCTAGTGGTTACGACATTTTTTGAGACATGTACTTCTTCAAATTATTCTTCATCTTCTCCAAAATCTATGTCCAAAAATGAGTTTAACTGTTGTTCAACTGACTCGTTAGTCTCCTGGGTTTGTTCTTGTTGTTCCTGACCTCCATCTCCCTCATTAGTGATTTCAGTCACATTCTTTGTTTCCCAAGTTTGAAGGGCCTAAACAATATCCTCCATATTGATGCCTTTCATCTGAGAGGGGGTGGTTTCGCTGGTTGGGGGAGTGTTATTATATTTCTTGGGGGGGAACTTAAAAAACCTTTTCTAATTGGAAGATCCCTCTCCACTACCCATTTTCAGGTCAACCAAATCATTGGATAACTTTTTGATGATTCTTTGAAGAGATTCCATATCCATCGAATCAAAGGGATTTTTATTTTCATTGGACTTAGATGTGGAGATTTTACTTTTACCCTTATATTTAGATGGTTCTGAGTTGGAAATACCTTTTAAACTTAAAAAATGTTTTTCAAATTTAAGGGATTCTTGGAAAGGAGTATCCTTTTAAGAATTTTTTATGTACATGGCCATGGACATGGGTAAACCATAGTTGTAAAATTCAATAGTGACATCTTCAACAAGTTTTGAGGCATGTGGGATTCATTTTAACAAAGTGGGGAACCGTTGATTGTAATCAGTAACTAATGCTTCTGGATCCATCTTGACTCTTGAGAGTTCAAGAACCCAAGTGGCTGGTGTTTTGTTTTCCCCAAATTTTCGGAGGAAAGAGTTTTCAAAAGTTCTCTAGTTCGGAATAGAGGCTTATTACAAAGAAAATACCATTTCGACGCTTTTTCTTCAAAGGTAAGGGGAAAAATATGGTAGCCGACATCTTCGTAACGAATTCTTTGTAGCCTAATAGCCAACAGGAATTTCTTAACATGGTTCTCGGCTGAATCCTTTTTTTCAGGATCAAATTTAGGCAAGAATTTCTTAGGGTGTTTGGGCATGTCATGCTGAACTCCTGGTACAATGATTGCATCAATAAAATACCAAGGCTAGTAGGTGGGAGGATTTTGGTTCCCATTTGTTCCAGCCATGTTTAGAGGCTGATATACAATGACCTGATATGGGTTATCTTCAAATTCACTCTCAAATCCGTCCCCTTCTTTGGAATTTTCCTCTGACTCGTTTTTGGGGGTGTGAGGGGGTGACTCGGGAGGTGAGAGTGGTCTACCTCCTACTCCGCTGACGAGTATATAATACTCAAGATTAAATTACAAAACTCCAGGGAAATCATAAGTAATTTCAGGAACATGATATTTAGGGGTCCCAATCAAACTTTTTTCTTGATAGGAGTAAGGGTCGAAAAAATAGGGATATGTATGTCGAAGGTCTTCCTGATTTTTAGGCAAAGAGTAATCTAAGGGAATTTTTCTGGTATATATTCTAAGTTGTCTAGTCATTGCACGATTGGTTCATTCGGTCGAGCACTTGACTAAGGATTCAATCTCTAAAATAGTTAGGATATGAGGTTGAGGAGAATATAAAGATGTTTCAGGGTGAGAGGGAACGCGGTGAATGATGACCTGAGCTGGGGTGTTCACCGTATATTTTGAATGAAAGACATTATGTTCGGATAAAATTTGACGGGAATCTGTCATGGAGGAAAAGCTTACTTGTGGGGAAGAATTCAAAGTTTGGTTTGTATCCATTCAATTCTGTGGCCCTCCTAAGATGTAGTCCCTAAACTAATACTATTTAAATTAATCTATCCTGATAAGGAACGAACTAGCAAAACAAATGAATACAATGAATGACATGCATTAATTGTGTAAAATAATTCATGACACAAATGCTACATAAATTTAATATCATAATCTGTTAGAAATAAATAATTGATACATTTAACAACATTATACTATCGATGTACTCATCCTGAAAACCATGACAACTACAGACTGTAAACATTGATTTAGAAATAATTCATCAACTAACATTCATAGACTACAAACAGAGAGATGCATAAACATGATAGTCTTATTCATGCACATAAGTACCATAATCTCCAAATTTAAAATGTCCCTTGGATTCAAATTAACTTGCAGCAAAAATGTTGTCTTTCTAGCTTCCAAAACCAAAATCCATTTCAAATGGGTAACACCCCTTTAATATACCGAGGGACGAATATTTACAATCATTCTTCTTGGTAATCATAAAAATTTGAGTCGTTTCACAAAAGGACTCTTCATATTCTAGAATAGATTACAATATCATAAGAAAACAACATCTGGAAAGAACTATTGAATTATGTAATCATGACATGGTCCTCTCTTGTTGTTGGTCTTGTTATTCTTTCCAAGTGGAGTAGTCATTTAAAATTCCCTCAAGTTTTCTTGATTGCAATCTCTCTAAGACTGATTCTCTGTTACAGAATTTTGTGGACACTTCTTGATATAACTGCTATGTCGTAGTTTTTACACAGGATTGAATCTTATGGGTGAACAAGGTAGGAAACAACAAATGTTCTTCAATTGATTTTTCTTCAAATAACATCAAATCTTGAATGCTCACCTGAATGGATTTCTTTATATATTCCACTTCAACATCCCTGGTGCTGACATAAGTCTTTTCATCTATAGACTGCAATGGTTGTACCCCTGCCTCTGCGACAAGATCATTATCATATTTCCACAATTGTGCACATGTGTCAACAACTACTCCTTGGGTGGAGTGGACACTCATGAAGAGAGGTTTGATAGTGTTGAAAAACATTTGATACCTGATTATTTCTCTTTTCAAATATACTAGTAGGGAGGTAGGTAGAGGTTGGTGCATGTCTTGCCAATTAACCATCTCCTCAAAAGCCTCACTCGCTTCCTGATACCTTCCTTGAGTCTCTATCAAAGTATTCTGCAAATTAAGTTATTCTTGTCACTCCACCCGTATGTTGATCAACATATTTAGGAGTTCATTCCTTTCCTTCATTAAATTTTTCGTTGGAATCCAACGCTTTTTCTTTAATGGACTCCACGGTACATGTCGAGGCTCTAGTATTTTCTAGAGTGGTATTGAGTTTATATCTTTCCACTTCTAAATCTTTCTTTTGGGTATCCCATAGGATTTGCATCCTATTTTCAAACTCTTCATTCAAGTGGCCTCTTTGTGCCTGTAGGGCACCATTGATCTTACATGAATTTAAACCTTTATCTGCTTTGACATCTTCCTGGATATCTATGGCGAATTTTTCTTTTGCACCTTTCAACTCTGTTTCCAACTCTACTACTCGGTTCCTAGCACTGTTTAGGGCATTAGTTACATCTAGGAAAGAGGAGGCATTTAATCCTACAAATGTGTTGAGCGCTAAAGATGATTGGACCGTGTTTTCTTCTAGATCAGGCCCAGCCTTCCATTCAAATATCCTTCCTGCATATGAATTACACTTGGTTTCTTATCCTCTCTTTCTTTTTGTCAATCTCTTCTTGATGCTTCTAGTTCTGTTGTCGAAGTAGTAGTCTCCAATAGCAACTACAGATCCTTAAAAATTGAGAGCTTTGGAAGAGAGGGAGGAATATCCTGGTATGGAGCTTATGGGGGTGTACTCTGGAGGAGGTATATTCATGATACTTAGGTTTGGTTTCAACGAAGTACTCGAGGTCTGTTTTAAATTCTTCTTCAAAATCTCATCATTTTCCCTCTTTGATTTAGCCTCGTCGACCAATCGTTTCACCTCTGCCTCTTCATCCATTTTTCGAGCTTGTGATTCATTATCTAGCCTATTAGCTTCCTTTTCCTCTGCAAACTTTTTAGCTTCTTCTTATTTCTTATTTTGTAGAATGGCCTGATGTGCCATGCGCTCATACTTTATCTTGTTCTTCTCCTCATTCTGTTTTCTTTGATAATCTTGCTCAGCTTGGAGCCTTTTTTATTCAAGATGTTTTTCTTTTTTGGTATTCTCTCGTTCTTTGGCATTGCCTCTATCTTTTTCTTGTTGACACAACTTTTGGAATTGGGTTAAATTTTCCATCTTGAATTATTCCTATTCGAAATCAAGCTCTTTCTTTGCAACGTCATAGGGTAACTGATGCAAGACTTCATCATACGCGAGTAGTCCTTTAAATTTATCCTCCTCAAAATAAACAACGTGTATATTTGGACGAGTGAGGCCGACAAAAATGACATGACTGATAGCCAACTTGTGAGGATCATGGCCTTTAGGCTCATCCGATCACAAGATTAACTCTTGTAAGGTCTCATCTTCCTTCCTTGCGTGTTGAGTGTTGGAAATACAATAACTTCCAATGTAGAGAGGGAATATTTGCCATAGTCTTTTACCATTGGTTGAAAAAGTGTGGTGATGCCAAACCCCATCGTTTGGTATGCTATTTCCCTCATTAATAATCGGTCCGGGATGAAATATGGCAAGAGATGTGGGGCCCCGATGGTCCCATAAACCCTGATAAATGAGTAGTACTTGTAGAAAAACCAATCGGCCACTCCCTTCATCCAATTTCTATCCTCAAAGGAGATCTTATGTCTGGGGAAGCTGAAAAGGACAGAATGTAGAGGGGCAAGAAATAAATTGCAAATATCATAAAAATGTTGTATGAAATTTATGCTCCATAATTGGGAGAAATAAACATGAATGGGGGGATGACTTTGGTCCCAATTCCATCCTAGTTGGATAAATTGTACCGAGGGACAAATGACGTCGATCATATATGCACACATATAAAAACATGGTTTCTTCATACCTAGGAAATTCTTTGCATGAAGGCATATGTTAAAGGCTAGGATATCTGCCCAGTTGAATATTTGTCCCATTCTAATGACGGTGTGTGCCAAATCCAACCAGACAATTTTGAAGTGTGTACTCTTTTCTTCCCCATATAAATGGAAGGGAATTTACACCAACAACTTGTAAGGAGCTTTAAGCATGTGGGTGGGGACCAATTTGTGACTTTGTTTAAGGGTTTCATGTTTGTCCACCCACTAGTATTTCATATTTTTTTATTAATCCTTTAATTTCCTGGGAGAACCCTTTTAAGAAAGGTTCATTCAACAAGTAAGTGGGAGAGGGAAGGTGATGTCTAGAGCTAATGTCCTCTATTCTGAGAGAAGCTACTCACTTCCCTTTCTTTCTCATGATGTTTTCCATGGAAGCATCAAATTTCTTGAGGCACCACTGTGCTTCCTCATTGTATGGGAATAGTTGTGGCCTAGTAGCTACCAAGTGGATACCTCTTTTTAGGATATTATGGTACACCTCTAAAACTTCATCGTCTTTAGAAAAATATGTGGAGTCGAATATCCTGTATATCTCTTCAAAGTCAGGGAAATGGTCCTCACCATTTTGAGGAATTGCGTCACTCATTAGAGTTTTGACCGGTCAAGATGATGATTCGGGGCTTGCGGCACCTTGGAATTACACTGAACTTTTAGGTCTTTTGGGGTTCTGGATCGGCATGATGAATAACCAAATTATCCTTCAATAAAACCTTAAAAAAGAGTATCATATTATATTAAGTATAATGCATTAGCTGTAATAATGAAAGATTGGTTAAGCGATAGAAAAAAAAGGTTACCCATAAACAAGCAGTTGCAGTAATTGAGTAGGAGATCTCAGTAAGCGAGGGAGTCAATAAGAAACAAAATCTTCATGGACTATGTTTCAAAAACTTACGGTGCAAGCTATGTTCTAAAAGGGTGCTTTTATAACTCACAATGCACATCCACCTAGCACGAGTATGCCATAACTCAGGTGTGTACGAGGATCTCGCTAAATCTGATCTTAAATTTTCCTTTTAATGGGAATCATATCTATAATTAAATCATATTAAGATGGATAAGCACAACGATTCATGCATTAGGGATAGTTCTAAAACATATATTTGAATAAGACCATTATCGGGGTTGTTCCTTCGGAGTATAAGAGATCACAATTTTTTGAACTCCGAAGGGAAGGCTATCGAAGGCATATTCCCTTTTCCATGGACCAGTGGGTGGGCCTAGAATGTCACCCAATAAATAGTGATACAAAAAGAGGTGGGACCCATTGAGGTGCTGACATTGGGGTATATCAGGATGAGGGCAGCACTAAAACCCGAGGGAAAGGTATCGAAAAAATATTTGTTGTTTTTAGGAAAGGTGTGTTAAACTATGTGGTTTATAAGATTTCAAAACATGGTTTTCGGAGGTTTGAAGAATGGGGAAAATATTGAGCTCAGACGGAGACGGCATCGAAGAATATTCTTTTGGCCTAGGAAAATGTGTGGGATACACGTGTGAGAAGGGTCAAGAAGCCATCATATTTGTCTCTTTGGATTTCGATAAGATGAGGCTTAAAAAGGCTCTCGGAGAGGATGCTATCGAAGGTGATATTCCTTCGATACTTTAGAAACATTGTTGTGTCCCAAAATAAATAAAAACAACTCATTGGAGAATGATAAAATGAGAGGTCAACAGTCCAATATTAGGATTCCACTTGGGGAGGTTGTCATTTGACTAGTCACAACGATTATTGGGGCTTCGTGAAAGGAAAATAGTGTGGGAGTCAGAGTCATCAGAGTGAGAAGATCATATTTTAAGTTAATGCGTTAAAAGGGGACTCCGACGAACACGATCTCGAAACAAATTTGGGTTAATATTGGGTTGTCTTAGCAAAGTAAGGATGCAGGTCTTGTAGGGTAAAATATAGGTGCAAAAAGAACAAGAGAAAAACATTTTAGGGACCCATAAAATTTAAAAGATGGGGGTGTTGCGTGAAATGACCCACAACAGCTTGTTCAAACAACAATCCAAAATTCAAAGTAGAGGAAAATCACTCAATGGAGCCTCAAAATTCAAGCAACAAAAGTAAAATGCAAGGTTGCAATAAGTCTCAAAAGAGATTATAATATTTTCAAAGGGAAGAAGACCTAGAGACTCATAAACTAGGCTTAATGTAAACATAAGCAACCTCCAAATCAGAGAAAAGGATCCCAAATCAATCAAGTAAAGAACTTAGAAGGTATTGGAATATAAAGATAGAAGTTGGAAAACCTACAAGTAATGAGGACCAAATTACTGTTGAAATAGACTGAACCAAAGGATCAAGTTAACCTAGGGAATCATGAATATTTCTAAATTTGAAGGAAATGCAAACTCAAGAGAGGTAATAAAACATGTAATAATAAATAAAATTTACACAACCAAAGATTCAATCAAGCAAGGAGGATCCTAATAAAAGGTTTTGAGAGAAAGCACTGACAAACATAAAGAAAAATAAGCTTCAAATTCACTCAAAATAGAGACTATTGCTCATATAACCATGTAGACAAAGCGACTATAACTCCCTAAGCCACTGTGGGGAGGTGATGAACAAGGTATTATCACCCTATAGTCTCTTATGGGGGAGGGATAAAGTCCTGAGAATGGTGAAAAAGAAAAAAAAATCTTAGATCTGAGGAATACTCAGGTGTTTGACTTAGTCAACTTTCCAGTAATAGTGAGGGAAAGGAGGAAATCAAAGAACAAGCATGAAAATCACAAATATCAAGTAACAATCAAGACTTTAAAGTCTAGAAGATACCAAGGAAAGACTAATGAAATCTCTTCCCCAATGGAGTCATTAATTTTCTGTTATGGTAAAGTTCCCCCTGCGGACAGGTGAAACCCCCCTTGGATCAAGACCCCTCTTGATCCAAGAAATAAGAAAACAAATGGTTACCTACCTTCCTCTTAGACCTATTTCGACAATTAGAACGAGAAGGAAGAGATGGATGACTTGCCTTTTTACGAAGGTTATCCTCATTGCTCCAACCTTTGACCTTGATGTCCAAGCTCTTAGGCATAAGAAAAGACCTGCAAAGAACAAAGATAAACCTCCTTCTTCCACACTATATTGTTAAGTGAAAATATATCTATCTATGATGAATTTACAACAATATAAATTCATACACTTGAATGCATAGACATGAGAGGAATAGGCCAATTTGTGTAATAATGGAAATCCAACAAAATGGAAGAACTTGCAATCTCAAGTTTGACATTGCAACAACTTCTCCAAGATATCCTATCCAACCCTTTGTATATCACACAATAATAATTATGATGCTCTTAATTATTCCCCCTTTCACTCAAGTATGGCCTTCATTATATAGGCTAGGAAGCATCAAAACCATAAGATAGTTTTGAGGAGAGGATGTGGTCAAGAGAGGATTTTTCTCAACCAACAAGATTGAACTTGCCTTGAATAGGAGATAGCTCGAACCAATCCCTTAATCAACTAAGAACTCTCGGAAACCACCCCACAAATCAAGCAAGAAGGTTGAAACAACTTCATCCCCCCCCCCCATAACTGTGAACATGGAAACTATCTCTCCCTAGGACACTCTGGGGGAGCAATGATCAAGGTTTCATCCCTCCTCGTATATGGTCAGAGGGGCGATGAAGTTCATTTAAGGCCAATATCTCAAGGAAAAAGGTATCATTTCGACTTCCAATTGATAGATTTTCCTTTTGACTTGTCTAGGGAGTATGACATACTTTTTCTCATGGTGACGAAGTTGTGACACTTAAGTGTGACACTTAGGTGTTTAGCAAATGAAACACTTAAGTGTGACATTTGGTAGTGCAACACTTAGGTGTGGTATTTGGTAATGTGACACTTATGACACTTAAGTGTGACATTTGACAGTGTGACACTTAGGTATGTAACAACAAGGTAGCATCTTTGATAGTGAAGATAGAGCCACCTCCAAGTGGCAGAAGTACCTTCCTCTCCATGAGGGAGTGTTGAAAGTTGTAGCATCGAACAAGTACTTCCACGTTGGAATGTTTCTAGCACGTGGAAGTCATATAATGCCTCTTAGAACCTTAGAAGTTCATTTTGTGTAAATGAATGACCATTTGTAGTTAATGGAGGTTAATTAAATTAAAATCCTAAGTTATTGGCTTTAATAACTTAAGTGAAAATTAACTTAAGTTATAGTTGTTAGATGTAAAGTGAATGGGGGATTAGATCTCATTCGTTGATCACTTTGGATGACATCTAGAGTTTTGTATTAGGGTTTGGTTTGGTCTAATATAAATATTATAAAAGGGAGGCTAAGGTGACAGGAGAAGACACAAGTGAGATAGAGACTACACACAAAGATTGAGCTTTTAGGTGTACAAGTGTAGGGATCTGAGGGAAAGAGAGAAAGGGACAACAAGGGAAGTAACATCCTTGAGGTTTGTGAGGCTAGGATAATTCTTGTAATTGTAATTTCCTCAGAGGGTTAATTTTCCTAGGACGGGAGCCCCAATTAATAATAAAATTTCACAGAACTGGTTTTCCCGCAAGGGTTTTTCCAAGGTTTGGTTACCTAAATATCTTTTGCAATTGTCTTTTATAGTTTCCTGATTTATTTTCTTCCATTGAATATTTGTTTGTTAAGAACCTAGATGTATTGTGATTCAGTAAAATATGTTTTTTCTCAAAATTAACAATTGAGTGCTAGCTTAAAAAAATTTAACATATTGTTCATAAGTCAAGTAATTTCCTCGGGCATGTATGGAATGTAATTTCATTTCTATTTTAAAAGTTAATTAAATTGTGAAGTTTTTTCCTCTAGAAAAAATAAAAATAAAAAAGAGTTTATATAAATAGAAAGCAATAAAGGCTTTTATGCCCTTCAAATTCGATCCGAAAAAAAATCTAGATGCAAATCCTAACTAAAAACCTTTAAAAAGTAATATGATTTCCTTGAGGGATTGTAAATTATACCTTAAAAAGATTTATAAATTCCCTAATGTTTCAAACAACAATGAAACCCTTGTTATAAAGCAGGAGGTTTTCATTTTCAAAGATGTTGAGTTTGGGGTTAAACGTCTAAAAAAAGTGAAGGCTAGGGACATCAAAGTCTATCAAGCAAAAATCCTAAAAACTAGAGGCTTTGTTCATATCCCTCACATTCCTAAGTTTTTCAATATGGCAAGGAAGTAGGGCTTCCATAAACCATGGACTCAAAATATTATTGTTCCCATTCTTAAAAGTGATGACAAAAAAAACCCTGAAATTATAAGACCATAATGATTAGTCCTCTTCTAGCCAAATTATATGGAATTGTTCTAGAAAAAAAAGATTAGTATATGGTTAGAAAGACATTATAAAGGGTTAAAGACTAGGGTGTTTTTAAAAGATATCATTCGACCAAAGAACACTTAGTTACTCTTATAATTATTGCATAGGGGCATTGAAATCATAAAATCAATATGTTGTGTTGCTTCATTGATTTTAGGAAATATTTTCATACAATGCCTAGAAATAACCTTTGGAATAGATTAGAAGAGTTAAAGATTCATTTTGATTTGAGCGTTGCTACAATAAGGATGTATAAGAAAATTATTTCCAACTTCAAGTCAAAAGAAATTAATTGTAATATAGGGATTACGCAAGGTTGTTTATTGTATTCTTCCCTTTTTGGCATTTATATTGATGAATTAGAGGCATGTTTGGAAGAAGCAAGTTGTGATGGAAATACTTTCATTGGAAAAATCATCATCTTTATTCTTTATGTTGTTGATGTTGTTCTTCTAGCAAGGTGTCCATCTCATCTTGAAAAGAAACTAAGAATTATCAAATATTTATGTTCTAGTGCTAGTATGTCAACAATTATTGATAAGACAAAGATTATGAAAATCAAATCCAAGAAGATCGCATACATTAATTTTGTATATGACAATAACAACTTAAAGAAAGTTAATTCATCCAAATATCCCGGAGTTGAATTTCATCACAAGATTCATTAGAACAATATCATTGAGAAAAACATTAATTGAGGATGGAAAGCCTATTTTGGTCTTAAGAACAACTAAAAATCAACAATTTTTTTGTTCAGGAAAAAGAAAATCCTCTTTGAGACACTTGTTCCTCTTGTTATTTTACATGGATGTAAAATATGGGGATATAACATCTCTAGAGAAATTTGGGGGAAAATCGAGCAAATCCAAAAGCGTTTTATAATTTATAATATCAAAATTAAAAACAATGCACCCTATACAACCCTCAAAAAAGACATTGGTATTCCACCTATTATCACTGAAATATCATCCACAACATTGCACATAAATAGTTAAGGAAACACAACAATGCCAACAACCATTAGTTCACCTACAACACTGAAATGCATTCAAAAGACAAAAAACTATACAATTGGGTCAAAAATTAACATCCACAAATTCACCAAAGGAAGCGCGTGCATAGTGCGCAGTGTGCATGGACCAACAAATCCCTCAATGCACACAATGCGCCAAACACATGAATGTGTACGAGAAAATCTGCACACTTCTATAAACGACGCATTTATGGATCTTGTTGGCCCCTCAACCACTTATGGACCAACTCCCAACACGATTTGACCCTCATATCTGAGCGAAATCTGAATGGGGGGTTGGTCAAGGACTAGAGGGTGCCCTAAAAGGCCCCTTTTTCACACTATGAACCAATTACAATTTGTCATGTATGAATTCTATAAATAATATCCATGGGTGCACTAAGAAACCAAGATCTTCATAGTATTGTTATGCTGCAAGAATTCTCCCTTGAGAATCCTCTTTTCTCTTTGGAGCCTTCAAACACCATTGCAATAGGCCATTCCACTCACCTCTTGAGGGAATAGACATTGTTGTTCTTCACCATTTTCCATTTCTTCCATTGTATGAAGAGGTCTCCATTAGGGAACAAGATGCCTCCCAAGGAGGAAGAGGAGACTCATAAGTCCCTATTTTTCTCTTCGGTGTTTTGCCTATTAATCTATTGATCCATTGGTAGCATTATGTTGGTCATTGTTTGATTTTCATGGTTCTAAGGTTCTCATGATTTCTAACTTTTATTTCTTTGTTTATACATGTGTTTGGATTTTTTAACCCACTCACAAACTTCTGTCTTGTCTAGCAGGTTCATCTAGACATGCAAGTGTTGTTGTTTTTCTCACCCAAGGGACAAAACCAACACAACAGATTGGCGACCATACCGAGGATCGACATAAAATTCCTCCCCATTTCAGCTTAGAGAGCACTTATTTTTTATCAATTTGTCTTGCAAGTACCAAAAACGGCCTAGCCTAACCTGCCAAAGTCAAAATTCAGAGCTGGGGGAGGAGTATTTCACTTGGAAATTTCTACCCCGACACGTAACAAGAAATGCATAGATTTTCCTACCCATAGACGTGCACTGTGCATGCCACAGTCTTCTTTGCATTGTGCATTGTGCGCCCACTGCACACCTATAAGAGTTGTAACCCACACATATCTCCATTTTTTCAAAATTGTAAGGGTTTTTATGATGATTTGAGGGCCCCTAGCCTTCAGATTTTTGTTTTCATGCACTTTGTAAGACAACTACACTCCACTTAGAGTCCTTTCCCATATGAAAGGTTAGCTAACATAGGCACTTACGGGGTAAAAAGAACCAAAATTATCCTCTTTTTCTTTGGTTGCCACATGGATGGCTTGTTTGGCTTGTAAAATTTTAAGTTGATGTTGATTTCATACATAAATCACTTACATTGGGACTAGAAGTTAACTTTGACCCTCAAGTATGCTCTTCTATCGCACCCTAGTGTGATCTTAAGAATTAGAAAGGTGGTTAAAGGGACATTTCATCTCCCTTAACAAAAATATTTAGGAGAGGACAAATCCCCCCTAGGGTTCCTCTTAGTTTTTTGAAAATATCTTGAAGTTTTGTAAGGGCCCATACATACCCACATGTTGCAAACTTAGGATAGTTTCTTAAAATTGCTTGCTTAGTTTACATCACAATCTAGGGAAGTTCAAAGATCAAAGTAACGGGCCCATACATGCCCACATGCTTGCAATCTAGGATAGTTTCAAAGATTTCTTAGTATAAAAAACATTTAGGGAGTTTAAAGGATTTGTAAAGGACCCATATGTCCACATTGCTAGTTCTTTAGGGATTTTAAAATTCCACAAGGTTGTACCAATGACACGTAGTAAGCTAGGTAAAAATGATTTGTAAAGATCACATGAAGTCCACATGTTGCAATCTCACACCTAAATTATTAAAAAATTGACACACTTTCTCACTTGCTTGCACACAAAGTCACTTCCCACACACATAATTTCTATTTTGAATAGTGGAGGTTGAAGTAGGTTTTCTCCAAAGGAATTCCAAAATGTCCCACTACTTCTTTGGAAATTATCCACACCCATTAATTCAAACGATACTAGTTCACACCCTCAATCTCTCAGCCCACCACATCTAATTTTTTTCTAAAAACTCACTATGTTTTCCTCCACAGGAGGTGCCAAAAGAATTTTTTAGTCTAGGTAGGATCTCGGGGGTAGGCATCCAAATAACCTCCCATTATCTGGTTCTCACATTTTCAAACATAGAAGTTGAGAAATAGGGAATTTTCAAATCCTCCAAGTCAAGTGTTCCTACACCATAAGACAGGGAGATACTCGTGAAGGGTTGAAGGATGAGGTCTGGTTGTTCTACACATCCCTCCTCGAGTCACCCAACTCTTGGAAGTGCATCCAACCCGTGACCCATTTCTGAGGCCAAAAATCTAAATGTCGCACTTTGACCGAGGTACATAGTGACCAAAATTTAGGACATCTACCCATGTGGAAATTGTGGGCTGCAATCACACCTTGATTAGATTTTGTGTGGCTATTGGGAAATATCAGTAGTTCTTTCGGGATATGCACCCTCTACCCCTCATTATAACTGATTATTTCAACCTTCACTAGTTCCTCTTCCGATGGATTCAGACCCCACTGTTGAATGCTTTTGGAAGGCCTAGTGATATTTGATAGGAAGGATGATATGTCTTTTAGGACATGAGAATTTGTTTTCATTTGATCCCCCACGCAGACAAAACCCACCTATCCACATGTTTGCTTATTTACCATTGATTTATGTATGATGTCCATTTGATTACATGCAATT
>JASDQU010102764.1:4685-15293 GCA_032191745.1 Picea mariana | reverse complement strand
GTGAAGAGTCACCATCTGGCAAGGCCAACCTCTCACTCTAGGTGGGTAAACCCACCTTTAATTAATTCTGGGTCTCCCATTATAACCGCTGGGGCCGACTTCTTATTCAACACTTTGTAATTGTTTGATGACCAATCCGCAAAAGGGGATTTGGTCCTTATACAATTACCGACATGATTAATCCTCAATGAGGATTAATCCAATAACAATAATAATAATAATAACATTATTAATCCTCAATGGGGATTTAATCCAATAACAAAATAATAATAAGAATGCTCTTCGCAGTTATATTATTTCAACATCACCTGTCTGCAGGGGGAACTTTACCATAACAGAAAATTAATGAATTCATTGGGGAAGAGATTTCATTAGTATTTCCTTAGTATTTTATAGACTTTAAAGTCTTGCTTGTTACTTGATATTTGTGATTTTCATGCTTGTTCTTTGATTTCCCCCTTTCCCTCACTATTACTGGAAAGTTGACTAAGTCAAACACCTGAGTATTCCTCAGATCTAAGAAATTTTTTCTTTTTCACCATTCTCAGGACTTTATCCCTCCCCCATAAGAGACTATAGGGCGATAATACCTTGTTCATCACCTCCCCACAGTGGCTTAGGGAGTTATAGTCACTCTGTCTACATGGTTATAGGAGCGATAGTCTCTATTTTGAGTGAATTTGAAGCTTATTTATCTTTATGTTTGTCAATGCTTTCTCTCAAAACCTTTTATTAGGATCCTCCTTGCTTGATTAAATCTTTGGTTGTGTAAATTTTATTTATTATTACATGTTTTATTACCTCTCTTGAGTTTGCATTTCCTTCAAATTTAGAAATATTCATGATTCCCTAGGTTAACTTGATCCTTTGGTTCAGTCTATTTCAACAGTAGTTTGGTCCTCATTACTTGTAGGTTTTCCAACTTCTATATTTATATTCCAAGACCTTCTAAGTTCCTTACTTGATTGATTTGGGATCCTTTTCTCTGATTTGAGGGTTGCTTATGTTTACATTAATCCTAGTTTATGAGTCTCTAGGTCTTGTTCCCTTTGGAAATATTCTAATCTCTTTTGAGACTTATTGCAACCTTGCATTTTACTTTTGTTGCTTGAATTTTGAGGCTCCATTGAGTGATTTTCCTCTACTTTGAATTTTGGATTCTTGTTTGAACAAGTTGTTGTGGGTCATTTCATGCAACACCCCCATATTTTAAATTTTATGGGTCCCTAAAATGTTTTTCTCTTGTTCTTTTTGCACCTATATTTCACCCTACAAGACCTGCATCCTTACTTTGCTAAGACAACCCAATATTAACCCAAATTTGTTTCGAGATCGTGTTCGTCGGAGTCCCCTTTTAACGCATTAACTTAAAATATGATCTTCTCACTCTGATGACTCTGACTCCCACACTATTTTCCTTTCACGGAGCCCCAATAATCGTTGTGACTAGTCAAATGACAACCTCCCCAAGTGGAATCCTAAGATTGGACTATTGACTTCTCGTTTTATCATTCTCCAATGAGTTGTTTTTATTTATTTTGGGACACAACAATATTTCTAAAGTATCGAAGGAATATCACCTTCGATACCATCCTCTCTGAGAGCCTTTTTAAGCCTCATCTTATCGAAATCCAAAGAGAAAACTCTTATGGATTCTTGACCCTTCTCACACGTGTATCCCACACATTTTCCTAGGCCAAAATAATATTCTTCGATACCATCTCCATCTGAGCTCAAGATTTTCCCCTTCCTTCAAACCTCCGACAACCATGTTTTGAAATCTTATAAAGCACATAGTTTAACACACCTTTCTTAAAAACAACAAATATTTTGTCAATACCTTCCCCTCGGGTTTTAGTTCTTCCCTCATCCTGATTTACCCCAATGTCAGCACCTCAACGGGTCCCACCTCTTTCTGTATCACTATTTATTGGGTGACATTCTAGGCCCACCCACTGGTCCACGTAAAAGGGAATATGCCTTCGATAGCCTTCCCTTTGAAGTTCAAAAAACTACGATCTCTTATACTCCGAAGGAACAACCCCGATAACGGTCTTATTCGAATATATGTTTTAGAACTATCCCCGATGCATGAATCATTGTGCCTATCCATCTTAATATGATTCAATTATAGATATGATTCCCATTAAAAGGAAAATTTAAGATCGGATTTAGCGAGATCCTCGTACACACCTGAGTTATGGCATACTCGTGCTAGGTGGATGTGCATTGTGAGTTAGAAAAGCACCGTTTTAGAACATAGCTTTCACTGTAAGTTTTTGAAACATAGTCCATGAAGCTTTTGTTTCTTATTGAATCCCTTGCTTACTGAGATCTCCTACTCAGTTACTGCAACTGCTTGTTTATGGGTAACCTTTTTTTTCTATCGCTTAACCAATGTTTCATTATTACAGCTAATGCATTATACTTAATATAATATAATACTCTTTTTTAAGGTTTTATTGAAGGATAATTTGGTTACTCATCATGGCGATCCAAAACCCCAAAAGACCTAAAATTTCAGTGTAATTCCAGGGTGCCGCAAGCCCCGAATCATCATCTTGACCGGTTGAAACTCTGATGAGTGACACAATTCCTCAAAATGGTGAGGACCATTTCCCTGACTTTGAAGAGATATACAGGATATTCGACTCCACATATTTTTCTAAAGATGACAAAGTTTTAGAGGTGTACCATAATATCCTGAAAAGAGGTATCCACCTGGTAGCTACTAGGCCACAACTATTTCCATACAATGAGGAAGCACAGTGGTGCCTCAAGCAATTTGATGCTTCCATGGAAAACATCATGAGAAAGCAAGGGAAGTGAGTAGCTTCTCTCAGACCAGAGGACATTAGCTCTAGACATCACCTTCCCTCTCCCACTTGCTTGTTGAATGAACCTTTCTTAAAAGGGTTCTCCCGGGAAATTAAAGGATTAATAAAAAAATATGAAATACTAGTGGGTGGACAAACATGAAACCCTTAAACAAAGTCAGAAATTGGTCCCCACCCACATGATTAAATATCATTACAAGTTTTTGGTGGCAATGCTCTTCCATTTATATGGGGAAGAAAAGAGTACACACTTCGAAATTGTCTGGTTACATTTGACACACACCGTCATTAGAATGGGACAAATATTCAACTGGGCAGATATCCTAGCCTTTAATATATGCCTACATGAAAAGAATCTCCTAGGTATGAAGAAACCATGTTTTTATATGTCTGCATATATGATCGACGCCATTTTTCCCTCGGTACAATTTATCTAACTAGGATGGAATTGGGACCAAAGTCATCCCCCAATTCATGTTTATTTCTCCCAATTATGGAGTATAAATTTCATACAACATTTTTATGATATTTGCAATTTATTTCTTGCCCCTCTACATTCTGTCCTTTTCGGCTTCCCCAGACATAAGATCTCCTTTGAGGATAGAAATGGGATGAAGGGAGTGGCCGATTGGTTTTTCTACAAGTACTACTCATTTATCAGGGTTTATGGGACCATCGGGGCTCCACATCTCTTGCCATATTTCGTCTCGGACTGATTATTAATGAGGGAAATAGCATACCAAACGATGGGGTTTGGCATCACCACACTTTTTCAACTAACAGTAAAAGACTATGGCAAATATTCCCTCTCTACATTGGAAGTTATTGTATTTCCAACACTCAACATGCAAGGAAGGAAGATGAGACCTTACAAGAGTTAATCTTGTGATCGGATGAGCCTAAAGGCCATGATCCTCACAAGTTGGCTATCAGTCATGTCAGTTTTTTCGGCCTCACTCATCCAAATATACACGTTGTTTATTTTGAGGAGGATAAATTTAAAGGACTACTTGCGTATGATGAAGTCTTGCACCAGTTACCCTATGACGCTGCAAAGAAAGAGCTTGATTTCGAATAGGAATGATTCAATATGGAAAATTTAACCCAATTCCAAAATTTGTGTCAATAAGAACAAGATAAAGGCAATGCCAAAGAACAGGAGAATACCAAAAAAGAAAAACATCTTGAACAAAAAAGGATCCAAGCTGAGCAAGATTATCAAAGAAAACAGAATGAGGAGAAGAACAAGATAGAGTATGAGCGCATGGAACATCATGCCATTCTGCAAAATAAGAAATAAGAAGAAGCTAAAAAGTTTACAGAGGAAAAGGAAGCTAATAGGCTAGATAATGAATCACAAGCTCGAAAAATGGATGAAGAGGCAGAGGTGAAACGATTGGTCGACGAGGCTGAATCAAAGAGGGAAAATGATGATATTTTGAAGAAGAATTTAAAATAAGCCTCGGGCACTTCGTTGAAAGCAAACCTAAGTATCATGAATATACCTCCTCCGGAGTACACCCCCATAAGCTCCATACCAGGATATTCCTCCCTCTCTTCCCAAGCTCTCAATTTTTAAGGATCTGTAGTCGCTATTGGAGACTACTACTTCGACAACAGAACTAGAAGCATCGAAAAGAGATTGACAAAAATAAAGAGAGGATAATAAACCAAGTGTAATTCGTATGCAGGAAGGCTATTTGAATGGAAGGTTGGGCCTGATCTAGAAGAAAACGCGGTCTAATCATCTTTAGCGCTCAACACCTTTGTAGGATTAAATGCCTCCTCTTTCCTAGAGGTAACTAATGCCCTAAACAGTGCTAGTAACCGAGTAGTAGAGTTGGAAACAGAGGTGAAAGGTGCAAAAGAAAAATTTGCCATAGATATCTAGGAAGATGTCAAAGCAGCTGAAGGTCTAAATTCAGGTAAGATCAATGGTGCCCTATAGGCACAAAGAGGCCACTTGAACAAAGAGTTTGAAAATAGGATGCAAATCCTATGGGATACCCAAAAGAACAATTTAGAAGTGGAAAGATATAAACTCAATACCACTCTAGAAAATACTAGAGCCTCAACATGTACCATGGAGTCCATTAAAGAAAAAGAATTGGATTCCAATGAAAAATTTAATGAAGGAAAGGAATGAACTCCTAAATATGTTGATCAACATACGTGTGGAGTGACAAGAATAACTTAATTTGCAGAATACTTTGATAGAGACTCAAGGAAGGTATCAGGAAGTGAGCGAGGCTTTTGAGGAGATGGTTAATTGGCAAGACATGCACCAAACTCTACCTACCTCCCTACTAGTATATTTGAAAAGAGAAATAATCAGGTATCAAATGTTTTTCAACACTATCAAACCTCTCTTCATGAGTGTCCGCTCCACCCAAGGAGTAGTTGTTGACACATGTGCACAATTGTGGAAATATGCTAACGATCTTGTCGCAGAGGCAGGGGTACAACCATTGCAGTCTATAGATGAAAAGACTTATGTCAGCACCAGGGATGTTGAAGTGGAAGATATAAAGAAATCCATTCAGGTGAGCATTCAAGATTTGATGCTATTTGAAGAAAAATCAATTGAAGAACATTTGTTGTTTCCTACCTGGTTCACCCATAAGATTCAATCCTGTGTAAAAACTACGACATAACAGTTATATCAAGAAGTGTCCGCAAAATTCTGTAACAGAGAATCGGTCTTAGAGAGATTACAATCAAGCAAACTCGAGGGAATTTTAAATGACTACTCCACTTGAAAAGAATAACAAGACCAACAACAAGAGAGGACCATGTCATGATTACATAATTCAATAGTTCTTTCTAGATGTTGTTTTCTTATGATATTGTAATCTATTCTAGAATATGAAGAGTCCTTTTGTGAAACGACTCAAATTTTTATGATTACCAAGAAGAATGATTGTAAATATTCGTCCCTCAGTATATTAAGGGGGTGTTACCCATTTGAAATGGATTTTGGTTTTGGAAGCTAGCAAGACAACATTTTTGCTGCAAGTTAATTTGAATTCAAGAGACATTTTAAATTTGGAGATTATGGTACTTATGTGCATGAATAATACTATCATGTTTATGCATCTCTCTGTTTGTAGTCTATGAATGTTAGTTGATGAATTATTTCTAAATCAATGTTTACAATCTACAGTTGTCATGGTTTTCAGGATGAGTACATCGATAGTATAGTGTTGTTAAATGTATCAATTATTTGTTTCTAACAGATTATGATATTAAATTTATGTATCATTTGTGTCATGAATTATTTTACACAATTAATGCATGTCATTCACTGTATTCATTTGTTTTGCTAGTTCATTCCTTATCAGGATAGATTAATTTAAATAGTATTAGTTTAGGGACTACATCTTAGGAGGGCCACAGAACTGAATGGCTACAAACCAAACTTTGAATTCTTCCTCGCAAGTAAGCTTTTCCTCCATAACATATTCCCGTCAAATTTTATCTGAACTTAATGTATTTCATTCAAAATATACAGTGAACACCCCAGCTCAGGTCAGCATTCACCGCATTCCCTCTCACCCCAAAACATCTTTATATTCTCCTCAACCTCATATCCTAACTATTTTAGAGATTGAAGCCTTAGTCAAGTGCTCGACCGAGTGAACCAATCGTGCAATGACTAGACAACTTAGAAGATATACTAGAAAAATTCCCTTAGATTACTCTTTGCCTAAAAATCAGGAAGACCTTCAACATACATATCCCTATTTTTCCGACCCTTACTCCTATCAAGAAAAAAGTTCGATTGGGACCCCTAAATATCATGTTCCTGAAATTACTTATGATTTCCCTGGAGTTTTGTAATTTAATCTTGAGTATTATATACTCATCAGTGGAGCAGGAGGTAGACCACTCTCACCTCTCAAGTCACCCCCTCACACCCCCAAAAATGAGTCAGAGGACAATTCCAAAGAAGGGGATGGATCTGAGAGTGAATTTGAAGATAACCCATATCAGGTCATTGTATATCAGCCTCTAAACATGGCTGGAACAAATGGGAAACAAAATCCTCCCCCCTACTAGCCTTGGTTTTTTGTTGATGCAATCGTTGTACCAGGAGTTCAGCATGACATGCCCAAACACCTTAAGAAATTCTTGCCTAAATTTGATCCTGAAAAAAAGGATTCAGCCGAGAACCATGTTAAAAAATTCCTGTTGGCTATTAGGCTACAAAGCATTCGTTACGAAGATGTTGGCTACCATATTTTTCCCCTTACCTTTGAAGAAAAAGCGTCGACGTGGTATTTTCTTTGTAATAAGCCTATATTCCGAACTAGAGAACTTTTTAAAACTCTTTCCTCCGAAAATTTGGGGAAAACAAAACACCAACCACCTGGGTTCTTGAACTCTCAAGAGTCAAGATGGATCCGGAAGCATTAGTTACTGATTACAATCAATGGTTCCCCACTTTGTTAAAATGAATCCCACATGCCTCAAAACTTGTTGAAGACGTCACTATTGAATTTTACACCTCTAGTTTACCCATGTCCATGGCCATGTACATAAAAAATTCTTAAAAGGATACTCCTTTCCAAGAAGCCCTTAAATTTGAAAAACATTTTTTAAGTTTAAAAGGTATTTCCAACTCAGAACCATCTAAATATAAGGGTAAAAGTAAAATATCCATGTCTAAGTCCAATGAAAATAAAAATCCCTTTGATTCGATGGATATGGAATCTCTTCAAAAAATCATCAAAAAGCTATCCAATGACTTGGTTGACCTGAAAAATGGGTAGTGGAGAGGGATCTTCCAATCAGAAAAGGTTTTTTAAGTTCCCCCCCAAGAAATATAATAACACTCTCCCAACCAGCGAAACCACCCCCTCTCAGACGAAAGGCATCAATATGGAGGATATTTTTCAGGCCCTTCAAACTTGGGAAACAAAGAATATGACTGAAATCACTAATGAGGGAGATGGAGGTCAGGAACAACAAGAACAAACCCAGGAGACTGACGAGTCAGTTGAACAACAGTTAAACTCATTTTGGGACATAGATTTTGGAGAAGATGAAGAATAATTTGAAGAATTACATGTCTCAAAAAATGTCGTAACCACTAGGAGTGTCAGTAAGAATATTCTCAATGACACCTCTGATACCCCTAATATTGCTTCTCCCACTACCACTACTCCAAAAAAATCTTATCTTTCGACCAATACTACCCCTAATTCATCTAAGAACACTTCTTGCAATCCCAAAACAATAGATCAAATGAAATCAAACAAAATCCAACATTTCTTTGTTTGAACTCATGAAAATTCCACAAATCCAAGAAAATTTTATCAGAACATTGCAAGGTAAAACTTCTCCTAGCTATCGGGAATCAAACTCTAGAACCAAAATGGGGATCACCAAGGTAACTTCGTCTGACAACAATACTCCATCTAAAATTCAGGTCGCAACTAATACATCCTTAATGGGTCAAATATCCAGGTCCAACACCCCTCCTTTTCTCACCACCTTTGAAGTCTTCAATAGGAATATTCATAATTGCATGGTGGAATCGTGAGCTTTGTCTAATGTCATGCCCCTTAAACTAAAGTTAAGGTGATTGGAGAAATGAAAAAGGTTTTGATCAGGATGTTTTCTAGTCTGAGAGTTCATTAGACCATAGATATAATAGCAGTGGACATTCCATATAACTACGACATGCTCTTAAGCCGAGATTGGTCGTCCATGTTAAATGGATACTTTGCTACCGACTAGTCCCATTTATGGATCCCTTTCAATGGTAAAATGAACCAAATCAAGATCGACAAAGAAAGGTATACGAAACATGTTGTTACTGATTTGAATGATCTGAATGAACCAGTGATGTTCAATCATGCCATTCTTCATAATTATTCATTTGAAACGTTTTTTGGGAACTTCACAGCTAAACCATCAACACTTGTGGAATTTGATGCAAAATCTGAAATCCTTCATTGCATCTAGATTATTGAGCCCAGTTACAATATAGATGATCAAAATAACAATCCTCTTGATGTACAAACTAACATATTTTCTAGAGATAGGATTGAAAAATGCACTGACTCTACTAACCTCACCAAAAAATATGAAAATTCAAAAATACCATTTGAAATAAGAAAAGCTGATCCTGATATGTGGACGTTATTTTTTGATGGATCAAATTCTTTAGAAGGTGCAGGAGTGGGTTTCATACTAAAAGACCTGAAAGGTACTAAAATTTTAATTACATGCAGACTGGAATTTCCTTGCACCAACAATGCTTACAAATACAAAGACCTTGTACAGGGACTTAGAAAGGAAACTGACTTGAAAGCAGGAAAAATCGAGGTATTTGGTGATTCTAAAATCATCGTCAGACAGGTACGAAACACCATTTATTGTCTTTCAAGTCACCTAAAAAACTATCATTCTAAGGTTTGGGAGCTAATTAAATCATTCAATGATTTCAATATTAACATTGTTCCCCAATCGTTGAATTCTGACGTTGATTTGTCAGCAAATGTGGTGTATAGATTAATACCCTCAGAGATATTGATGTTTGACTCCTTCTGTATTGAAATTTTGTATAGGTCATCAATTCCAAACAATATCGTAAGTTGGAGGGTCTTTAATGATGACCAACAACTCATTAATTTTTTACACCTCAAATATACCTTCAAGTATTCTATCATAGATGAAGGCCAACATGACATGTTGATGAATACTGATAATAATGATAATGTCGAAGCAACAAACGCAACAGGCCCGACCAACAATATTCCTAGGAGTGAGGTCTAACCAGAAAAACTCTATGACCTTCAAGACAAAATAAAAAAGGTCAAAAAATGAAATACCAACAGCTCATACATGCAGTTTGAAACAGTAAACCTGGATCAGATATTTCTCCTCAAAACATCAACTTGGGAAAAAATTGCTCTCTCGAAGAAAGGCAGGAATACATCAAGTTATTCAAAGAATATAAAGACATCTTTGCATGGATGTATGAGGACCTCAAGACATATCATACAAATATTATACAACATGCCATTCCCATGAAATCCCAAACCAATCCTTTCCAACAAAACTTGGGGAAGATGCACCCCAGTCTTGAACCTCAAGTCAAAGCAGAGCTAAATAAATTGTTGGTGTCCAGAATCATTTTTCCAGTAAGGCATGCACAGTGGATATCAAACTTAGTTCAAGTAAGGAACAATAATGGGGATATTAGGATTTGTGTTGATTTTAGAAATGTAAAAATAGCCTCAGAAAAAGATAACTACCCTGTACCTCCCATGGAACAAATTCTACAATGTGTGTCCAGATTAGAAATGCTCTCCCTACTAGATGGATTCTCGAGATATAATCAAGTCTTAGTAGCTCATGAAGACCAGCTTAAGACAACTTTTGGAACCAAATGGGGAACATATGCCTATAGGAAGATTCCTTTCAGATTGATAAACATTGGAGCCACTTTTCAACGAGCCATGGATATTGCCTTTAGAGGTCTACTGGAAGAATGTGTGGTAGTGTACCTAGATGACATAACCATATTCCCTAAGAATATAGAGGACCATATCTCGCACTTAAAGAAGGTATTCAATCGATGCAGGAGATATGACATCTCTCTGAACCCCAAGAAATCCATTTTTGTTGTGAATGAAGGAAAAATCTTGGGTTTCATATCTCCAAACATGGTATGTGGATTGAACCTGACAGGACCAAAGTGATCGCTAAGATCACTCCCCCTCACAACAAAAAATCTATGCAGTCACTCCTCAGAAGGATA
>JASDQU010102763.1:320741-341537 GCA_032191745.1 Picea mariana | reverse complement strand
TATATATATATATATATATATATATATATATATATATATATATATATATATATATATATATATATATAATTGCTCATAAGTTAGATAATACTTCATTTTGCTTGTTTGTAAGTTTAGGGGTTTGGTTTTGACATATCTACTTTTCATCCTATTGAATTTTATTTGCTTTATTCATATTTGTTTGAGATTTTCTTTTCACAACTAATCAGTTTGAATGCAAATTATTCTCATTCAGCAAATTTATAATCCCTGGAACATGATTGAAAAATGAACACAAAATAACATGTTATATTGCCTCTTTAGTTGAATATAGACCAAAGTTTCTTATGACTCTCTCTCTCTATATATACATAAAGTTTTGAAGCGATTCATTTCAATACCTTGGTTTACAAAATAATAACAATCTAGAATCAAAACTGAAACATAGCAAGAATAAGTTGGAGCATGATGTTATTGTGAAATCTTGAAATTGAGTTTGACGATTTTCCATGGGTATAAAAACAATATGTATTTCTATTCACAAACCACAAATCACTTTCACTTACTTAAGGTATACATAGATAGATGCTTTTAGAGTTCTTGATGACAAAGGTTTGAGGATGACGATAAGTTTATCAAGGGGAAGAAATTCTTGAGTAATTATAGGAGTTTTTCATTTCTTTTCCAAATGGAGAAAGACAATGAAGCACAATTAGTTGCATATCAACTCGTGTATGTAAACCAACATACTAAACAAGATCAGGATGCACATACTTATGCTTGATTTGTTCTATCAAGAAAGAAAATATGTTTATCTTTGTAATTGACAATGTTGTTATCCTCATGTTTTCCTGGTCATTATCAGGACATTAATATGAGAACATTATTCTTCATTTACAAATTCAATAGAAATACGTCAAACTCGTTGATTAAATCTCAATATTTTATGCTCTAAGCATGGATGCATTGTGTTTCTCATGTTTTCCTTGTCATGATCATGATTAAAACATTAACATGAGAAAATTATTCTTCATTTACATATTCAAATAAATTATTCAATTGAAATGCATCAACATCGTTGATTAAATCTAAATATTTTATGCTTTAAGCATGGATGCATTTTGTTTCTCATGTTTTCCTTATCATGATTAAAACATTAATATGAAAACATTATTTTTTATTTACAAATTCTCATATATTATTCAATCTAAATGCATCAATAAATTGTTGATGAAATCTCAATTTTGTATTCTCTAAGCATGGATACATTTCGTTTCTACTAAAAGCTAATGCACATTGAAGAAGAGTGACAATATGCAATTTACACTACAAAGATCCCACCGTGATCTTCATCTTGGCATTGTGAAAGCCATAGGTCAATATGCTCAACCATTTGCTGCCTTGCTTTGTGCACTACATCCGGGGAAGCGCAATTAGAAGCATCCCCTACACAATTAAAAAAAATGAAACATTTCACTGTTTGGAAGAGGTAAATAATCAACATTTATTCATATTTAAACATAATTTTTTTATAAATCATTACAATAAAAAAATTTCCAGAAAACTTTGTAGAGAAATAAAAAAGATTGTTCATCACATTCGTGGATGACATCCCTAATAAATTTATTAGTCACCCACTAACACAAAACTAACCAAATACCCAAAATGTATCATTATAAAACTTATCACACAAAAATACAAAATAAGGTTTTAACATATTTTGCATCTACTATCACTAAAAATTAAAAAATTAAATGATCTAAAACATGGAAATAGCCGCTACTTTGTAAACCAGAGAAAAGTTATTGATGGTATTTGTCGTTAAAAATGAAAAGATCATGCATTGCAAGGAATCACATCTCTCTTTATAAAGTCATAAACGACAGAACTCGCATTAAAAATGAAAAGATATTTGCATTGCAAGGATACACATCTATATAAAGTCATAAAAGACAACTCCCAAATTAAGGCAATTTAATGAATATACAAAATGAAGAATTATACGCACCCTCGATTCTGAAGGTGATTGAGGACATCCTCGAAGGTCAGTGCCATGGCCACAATTATGACATGTGATTATATACGAAGGCACTGGGAAAAATCAAACAAAGAAAACGTTAATCAATACCTAAGAATGAATCTTAAATGGGTAAAGAAAAAGCTATTGAATTATCAAAGTGGAAGGAGATGAGGAAACCCCATTTGTAGAGTAGAAACGTAGAAACGTAGAGATGGCATCCTCCTTGCAGAGAGTTGAGAAGAAATCCAAATGATTCTCCTGTGTAACGCAATGAGAAAGGTGATCTGCAGAGTTGGATGTGCCCGTGGTTGAGCACAAGGTGAATGTGTGAAATCCCAAAGTGTTGGGTGCATCGTCATGAGAACAGAAATGAAGATGTTGTATTATTCTCCTCTGAGCAGAAGAGTTGATGAGAAACTCCAGATGACTATCCTGTGTAATGCAGTGGGAAAGAAGATCTGTTGAGTGGACGTGCCTGTGGATGATCACATGTGAACGTGATCCTAGTGGCTGAGCACTAGTGAAGAAGTGGTTCTTCTGTGTAATTCAGTGAGCCAGAGTTATGGACATCCCTATGGATGTGCCCCTAGTAGATGAGCACTAGTGGGTGTATAAGATCCTTTGCTATATTTTTCAAGAGTCAGACTTGCCTGTAACCCTAATTGTAATGTAGAGGGTACAGGTCGGCCCCACCTGAATGTGATTAATAATAAATTTAAAAGATAATTAATCTGGTTAATATTAATGATAATGTGACTTAGAGAGGTTGACCCTGTTGTGCCAATAAACACTTATGTTGATAGGACAAGTCTAATATAAGTAAAGGTAGATTCCCCATTATGGAATCATATCTCTCACATGAGTTTGGAAATTTCAGCAAGTACATCTTCTTGGGAAAAGTGCACACCTCTACTGGGTGCTATTCTTCTAGGGTTTGAGCACCCTCTTGTGTACTATTCTTCTAGGGTTTGAGCACCCTCTTTTGTGCTAGGTCTTATTGGTGGTGAATTTATTTCTCTTGAATAATATAGCAAAGAATTTTGTTGGGTTTTATTCCCTTGTTGAGAAGGGTTTCCCGGGATACTTCTTGTGTTCTTGTGCATGGTGTTTCTTCTTGTGATCTTGGTTGCTGCAACATTATTGTTAATGGTTAAGACAAATGAAAAAATGGAATGAAATACATGCTTAACCTAGCTTATTGAAAAATAAACATGGTATCAGAGCATAGGTCTTGAAGATCGCATTACACAAACTTTTTCCAACCATCCTCTCTTATTTCTGTAGAAACCGTACAACCCTCCTAGGGTTCCCAGAAAATCTATACAACCTACTCTTCTGAGGGTTTCCAACACTTGAAACTTGGACGTTGAGGCTAAAAATGACATAGGTGTGTAAGGACTCCTTCAACGCACCTCCAACAACTCTCAAATTGCAATTCTAAGCATTTTGACTTTTTGGCCCTAGGGTTTCTAGGGTTTTGCCATTTTCTACGGAAAATTTCAGAATTGTGTTTCTACAAATCTTTGAAGAAGCTCTTCAACTTACTAGGGATATCAAAATTCTCAAGGCTTATTGTTGGCAATCATAATTCCAACAAAACCTAAAAGTGCTAGCCTAGCCTAACCGTTAGGTTTTCTAGCCTAGTTGACAAGGGTTTGTGAAGAATCCAAAATGAGCAAAATCGTGGTGGGAAGAAAGATTGATGACTCAAGAAAACTCAGTTACAAGAAGACAAAACCTCAAAGAAATGAAGACATCATCATCTCATCACTCTCAGGTATGGTCCCTACCAATGATAATACTTGCTTAATTGATAGTGGTGCTTCAAGGCATATGATCAGTCTTAGAAATCACCTAACACATTTCATTGAGAAAGAGACACATCTACATGTTGTTCTTGGATATGATTCCAGATATAATGTGAGAGGAGTTGGAACCTCTACCTTCCAACTAGACTCATATATGCAACTCAAATTAGAATAAGTACTATATGTACCTAGAATGAAGAGAAATATTGTCTCTATTTCTACCTTTGAAGACAAAGGATACAAGATTACCTTCTCAAAAGGAAGAGTCCTTCATGGCAAAAAGACTCTCATATAAGCTCTGCCAAGGTAATTGGTGTCCGAGAAAATAGCTTGTACAGATTAACCATCAAACCAGTTCAAGCCTTGCTACATGACACTATCATCTTGAGTGAGCTATGGCATACAAAAGTTGCTCACATTCATTATAGAGCTCTTCCATATCTAGGGAAAATGGTAATAGGTCTACCAGAAATACAGATTCGACATAAAGGTGTTTGCAAAGGTTATTCCCTTGGAAAAAATGTCAAAGGATCCTTCCCAAACAGTGACAACATATCCAAGGAAATCTTGGACTTGATACATTCAGATGTATGTGGCCCGATGACTGTTGCATCTCTAAATGGGTACTTATACTATGTACTCTTCATAGATGATCACTCCAGGAAGACTTGGATTTTCTTTCTAAAGAACAAGGATGGAGTCCTTTCAAGAATTCAAAGCTCAGATTGAGAACAAACAAGAATAAAAATCAAAATATTAAGATCAGACAATGGAGGAGAATACACCTCAAAAGAATTCAACATTTTTTATATTGAAGCAAGAATCAAGAGGGAGTTCACAATTCCTTACAACCCTCAATAAAATGGGGTAGCTGAAAGGAAAAACAGGACTATCATTGAGGAAACAAAAAAAATGATACATGATCAGAGTCTACCTATGAATCTATGGGAAGAAACATGTATGACAACAGTATATGTTCAAAATAGAAGCCCTCATCAGATCCCAAAGAACATTACTCCAGAAGAAGCCTTCATCGGAGTGAATCCATAGATTGGACACTTCATAATATTTGTATGTCCAGTGTGTTAGCACTAGAAGTCACCTCTGGATTGCGGCAGAGGTAAGCCTAATACCCAACAGTTTATATATCATGGTTAATGGATTTAAAGAAGTCAAATGGGGCAGACTCAAGAGAATATCGTTTTAACTCAGAAAACTGGGGCAATATGCACAAGAAAATGAGGTCTTGATCAAATTCATCTAGTAAGTTGTAGTAAGGGTGAGTAGGAGGAAGAAATTGATGAGAAGATGTAAAGGTCTACTCTGGACATCAGGTCTTCCAATAGCCTAAGGAGGAAAAACTCTGAAAACAAGATCCTCTTGAATTCAAATTTTCAAGAAATTGAAAATACTATAACTACACTGCAATCAAACATTCATTACAACATTGTCACCACAATCCATGTGAATCCTTTGATCATGAAAATTCAGTATCAGACGCAAGTAAGATGGAAATAAAAGCTGACTTTTATTAAGAAAGAAGTCTCATATCAATTTACATAACCAGAGAACCAAGGATTCATTAAAACATTACAATACGAGAGCTTAGCTCAACCATTGACCATAAACAAATATCAAAACTGAGTATATATACTCAAAACTGCTACAACTACCAGGAGCGTGATCGAACCCCTGCATTCAAAGCTTCCAGTTGATGCCCACTCTGTCATATTGTGCAAGCATTCTTCTGTTAGATGCGAGCTTAGATCAGCATGGGCGTTGCGGGAAAATCTGCTTGCAGCAGTACCATGGGTTGACGGTTCAGTCCCCACGACCGAACCTTCCATACCTTCCATTTATGGAGTGAGCCTAAGTTTCAACCACCACTCCTTTTTTATATTAATTTCCTTCATCGAGATCAGGATGGGACTTAATGCCTAGGTATCTACCATGCACTGCTAGCGGTCCTTCGAGTCAACCCGACACCTTGAAACCATGATGGTCTCGTTCTTTAACTCACACGAGAATCTTCAACTTTTGGTGCAGGTCTCATGAAATTCACACTCTTTCCTTCGCGCTCCCATAGCTCCTGGTGCCAACTTCTCCTTCACCGCATTTGTCCCGCATGCGACCTCGGGCCATGACCATGGGCCCAACTCCTGGGTGCATCACGATTTTGTGCTTCGGGGCCTTCACATCACTTGACTACACTCTCCCGATACTCGATATTGTGAAATTTCCCTTCTTCAGATCAACGACCGGATCTGCTATGCATCCAACGACCACGATTTCTCCCAAAAATCCCAAAATTCACTCCCGTGAACCATCAGATCGACTGTCACATGTCCCTATAAGATCCATGATCTAGATCTAATCTTCATCATATCGAGATTTTACGTCTCAGGAAGTTGAAAGGATAGTCACCTCCCTTCTCCCGATTTCCGATCCTGCGCTCACCTCAGATCGACGGTCCATGACTTTCCTCACTCCAATGACCCAGATCATTTCGCGAGTTTGGACCTCGCGAGTTCTAACAACTTTGCCTCTGCACTTACCGAGTTCCAAAACCATGAAATGTTGATCTTTTTCCATGTGCCCTTCCCAACGCCAACGGCTAGGATTGACCTCGCGACTTCGAATCTTTGTCTGATGTTAAACTTCGTGCAACTTTATGATCCCGATCACCTAAGGGCCTCAAATATGAACTTCGAATGGAATCTCCTCTATTGAAAACTGAACTTGCTTGCTCGCTTGATTTGAGTTCATATCAGACCACTCCAAGTGTTGCGCTTTGTGCTCATGGTTGCGCCTTGCGTAAAATAAAAACTTGGACGACTAGATAAGGGTTTAGGAAAACAAAAGGATTAGTGACAGGGGTAATAGAGATGAGTGCTTAAACAAAAAGGGGTAAACAAAACAACTTTGCTTGCTGATGGGGAAAATTTTAAAGAAATGACCTACGAAAGGGAGAAAAAACAGGGCATGGGCATAGACTCAGGTATAAACCACCAACTCACAGGACCCTAACAAGTTCATGTGATAACATTGGCTCCACATGGGATGGTAATGTCCCTGCGAGCTGCCAAGAACGCACAGTTCCAGTGCCTTATCTATTGGGCTAYGAAGTCTTTAAAAAAAAAAAAATGATATTTACAATGACATGGGAAGCCTCTCATGGCTTTAAGTAACAAAATTTTTCAGAAAATGCCCATTTACAGGGCTACCAAAAACTTCAACATCCTCCAAATTTTGCAACCTGTAAGTGTTATTTGAAAAAACTTCAGAAATTTTGAAGGGGCCAATCCATAAGGCCTCAAATTTACCGTGCTTTCCTTTATCCTTCTTGGGAACATCCCATTTTAGTACTAGATCTCCCCGCTGGAAACCCTCCTTTCTTACTTTTCTATCAAAATCCTACTTGACTTTCTCTTGATGTTGATGTGCTTTGTCCAGTAAATGCTCTCTAGCTTGTTGCACTTCCACCAATTGTTGTATCCTTCTAATCATATCATCTGGCTCTCCTTGGCAGTCTTGGAAGAATTTTTCCATGAGTAAGGCCAGCTGAGAAGGAAAGATGGCCTCGATTACATATACAATCTGAAAAGGAGAGACACTAAGAGATCTCTTTGTTGTCACTCTATCAGTGCACAAAGAAAACTTGAGCTTTGAATCCCATGCTTTCTTATTGACCTCTAACAATATTTTGATGTTCTTTATAAGGATCTTGTTAGAGGACTTTGCTAGTCCGTTCCCTTGAGGGTAACAAGAAGTTGAGTGAATCAATGCAATCCCAAACTTCTCATAGAATTGAATCAACGGTTCGGCCTTAAAGGATGCAACAATATCAATGAAAATTATTTTTGGACATCCAAACCTTGCTATAATATTCTCAAGAAAACCAATTATTACCTTATGAGCAGCGCTCCTTGTGGGGATAGCTTCTATCCACTTGGTAAAGTAATATGTGGCAGTCAAAATCCACCTATGCTCACCACTAGAATCTAGATGAATCTCCCCGATAAAATCTATGCCTCACTACTGAAAGGGCCCTAAAGCCACCACAAGGTTCAAAGGAAAGGACTTGATATTTTGTTTTCCTGAGAATTTATGACACTTGACACAAGACCTGATTTTAGCACAAACGTCAGTGAATAGGCTAGGCAAGAAATAGCTATCTCGGAGAATCTTGTAGGCTATGGTTTTCCAGAAGTGATGTCCCCCACACAAACTATCATGAAAGTCAAACATGATTTTTTGGGCTTCCTGTGGGTCTAAACATCTCAACAACACCCCTAGAGGATATTTCCAATATAAAACTTGATCAATGATGAAATATTTAATTGATATGAGATTTAAAGCTCTTACTTTTCTTTTTTCCATGCCATCAGGAGGTTGTAACTTCTGTAGAAAGAAAATGATGTCCCTGTAACAAGCACATTTTTCTAATGGAGGGCAGGCTTGAGAACTCGTATCAAACAACTCACCCTGTTGATTTTGTGAGCAAGCGTTGATGAAATTTACCCCCAAGGCTTTGCAATTAGTTTCAGCCAACATCTTGGCTAAACCTTGACCCTTAACCAACTTAGTGGGTCTTATCTCCAAGTCAAATTCAAGGATTTTAGCAATCCATTTGCTCCTTCTCCCATCCATGTCGGGTTGAATGAGAATCTCCTTCACAAAAGATGAAGGGACATATCCAATGACCTTTGAATGCAAAACATAGAACCTGAAGGATTTGAGAGCCTTAACAAAGTCTGATTTCTCCATTCTCCTTTCTCATTGGGACCAAATTGGCCACCCATTCAAAATACCTCAAAGGAACGATAATCTGGGCATCTAAAATCTTTTTTACCTCTTTTTCCATGATCTGTCTCAGTTTCTACCTAAATGGCTTGGCCTCTTCCTTTAGTGGGATCTTATGCTCAATGATGCTTGTGTCGTATGTTCTGAGTTCCTCATAAGTCCAAACAAACACATCAACAAACTCCTTTAATAGCTCAACATATTCGTCCCTTTGTTCCCTTGACAGACTGCTTGCCAACTTGACAAATTTTGGATCTTTGTCTATACAAATGTTGCATTCAGTTACATCAACGTCATCAACTGATCCTTTAACTTTCACTATCACGTCATTTCTATCAAAATGTATTTCCAAAGGAACTATTCCCTTCGGAATGTGATTGCTAGGCAATTGAACAATATGGTGATTAACGATTTTGTTCAGGAAAACATCAGTATGAGAATTACTTTCAAAATCCTGATCTTGATCAATATATAGTGCAGAAAGATCATCAACATTCTCAAGGAATATTTTGATCTCGAGATCATACTCAAATACTTTCCACTGCTTGACATTGTTAGGTATAGAGGGTCTGTAATTTACTTCTACATCATACCTGAGCTTTGGTGGAAAAGGGACTCTGAAATTGCTTGCTGAAACAACCAGAGAATCAACCATGATGTTTTCTTCTCTTGGAATAAATGAAATGTTGAATGCTAGGAAAAAATTGTCAATAAAGTCCCACACTTCATTTCTATAACTTCTTAGCCTAGGGTGCTTAGCTTGGTAGATATTTCTGACTTGATGGACAACTAACTCAACGTCCCAAAATACTGATATCTCTTCAATTCCCATGTCCTTTGCAACCCTCAGGCCTAAAACGAGAGCTTCATAATCTGCCACATTATTGGTAGCTTTAAATTCTAACTTTTAGGATAGAGCTATAGTATCTTGAGCAGGTGAGACAAGAACTACTCTAGCACCAACACCTTCCTTAGAAGAGGCTCCATTTAAGAACATTTTCCACAGAGAGGTGATAGGAGGGGAATTTTCACAAAAAGTAATATGCCGCTTTTTGATCTCCATAGGAGGTTCAGGAGCATCGGTGAGCTGCAACAAACTAGATCCCAAATCTGTGTCAAGAGAAAATATAGGATGGTTTTTGGGGTTTGCTTCATCACTAATAATGTAGGCCAACTGAGCTTCCCTGTAAAGTCTCCTATGGTTACCCCCAAACACCGGAATGGTAGCATGGGTGAGGTCCATCTGCAAAGTTATTCCTAGTCTTTTTATCTAAGATCTAGATAGAAGGATCCCAAACTTAGGGGGAACTTCAGCTACCACGATGTCCATGATCATGCTTTTCATTGAAAACTGGAAAAAAGATACAACCAAGTCTTTGATAACCCCAAGGCACTTGACCTTCCTGGAGTTGAAAGAATACATGTCATGGTAGGATTTTGTAATCTCTAGACCGAGCTCTTCCATGACAATCTTAGGCATAAGATTGTGAGATGCTCATGAATCCATCAAACATGTGTGAAACACCTTGTCATGTATGTTCAATGAAGTATAGAAGGGAGGGGATGAATCATTTCTATCATCTACCAAAGGACCTAGGATGACTGTAGGCTTCTCTTCTTGGAGGTTTAATGAGTCCGTGGAATGAGATGAAGGTTCGTGCTGCAACATTTTGGAGAGACACCTTCTGAAGTCTTCATGCTTGACCAACTCTGAAATGGGTATCGGGATTCTAATATTTTTTATTTCATGCTCATAGTTGAAAGATGAGGGGGGATTTAGAATTTATCTCACTTATGGAACACGAATTTTGACCACCAGTGGGGGGGTCTGTGCCTTCTTTTCCTTGCTTTTGTTTGCAATATCTTTAGCAGGTGTTTCTGCTCTGGTAGGCCAATCAGGGATGTCTGATTTCCCTTCTTTCTGTTTGAACCTCAGATTATATCTGTTTGGAGTGTGGTTGGTTTTTCCCCTTTACTCAACTCATTTAGTTGGATTTCCATTAGAGACTCCTCGTATACAGATTGAATTAAATGGGGAAATGAGGAGGTATCCCCAAGACAATAGATTCCGGGATCAACCTCCTCTTCCTCTTCTTCTTCATCAGTGACAAGGGTATTTTGGAGAGGGGCTTGAATTCTTTGATCAGCCCTATCCCAGCCTCTCTGACTCTTGGAAGTATCTGAGGAGCACTATTAGGTCTCCTAAAGGTACCTATGTTATCAATGTTTTGTGTACTTCTATAGGCATGTCTTGCTTCAAGTTTTACCTTCTCCATCTCAACAGAAAGAGATTTTACTAATTTGATAAGCTCATCATCTTGAGGGTGGGCAGCAGAGGAAGAGGTTGAAGTTTCATACCTTCCCCTTCTTCTGTCCCTGTCAGCCTTACTCCTAAGCTCATCAAATTCCATAATATTAAATTCTACTTCAATGGCTGCATCTTGCATATGAACCAAGGAGGTAACTCTCCTTTCTCTTAACAGGAAGCAAAAATTAGGGTCAAAAGAACTAGAATAAGTCATCTTTGCAAAGGTTTATGTAGGCTTAACCTCAGTGGGAATTTTTCGATACATTTTACTAAATCTCTTTGAGAAGTCAGAAACAGATTCCCCTTCCTTTTTCTTTAGTGATCCAAACTCTATAATATAGTAAAGGAAATCCTTTCTATCCCCCCAATTCTTTAAGAAGGCTTCATCTAGGGCTTCAATCCCATCAATAGATCCAGGAGGTAAGGACCTAAACCACTTCCTAGCCTCACCCTCAAGGCTATGAACAAAAATCCTCATACATACATCTGCATCCATGATGACATGACAATCTGTAAAACTGTAAAAGATTTCAAGGTGTTCCTCTACAGTTATGTCTCCCTTTCCTGTGAACTTGGGCAACTGCTTAAGGTAGCCATCTGCTAGGAGGACATGCAGAGGCTGAGGAAAAACAAGAGTGGCATATCTAGCAACTATTATAGCCTCCATCCTAGTTCTAGGCGGATTGGCTCCTGCCATGGGAGTGTGAGCTGGAGGAGAACCAGGAGGAGATGGAGTTCAGACAGGCGAGACTTGGGCTATGCTTCTAGGAGAAAAAGGAAAAGGCTGAGCATTAGGAGATAAAGATGAGGGGCTAGAGGTAACAGAGGTTTCCCCTTCTATAGTTGTAGCAACTCTAATAGGGGGAGGAGTAGGAAAGTCTTCTAAGGTCAAATCTCTCTCTTTCCACCTCACAACTTCGGGGGAGAAAGGGGTGTCAAATCTCTCTCCTTCCAAACCAAAGATAGGAGGGGAGAAATCGGCAGGCAAACTCCAAAAACTTAAATTTCTTGAAACTCCACCAGTTTTTATAATAGGAGAATCAGAAAAAGTTATTGGAGTTTGTAAAGAGGGATTATGAAAATTATCAGAAAGACTTGGTACAACAATAGAGGTACCTTTTTGAGCGATCTTTCCCTTTCTGATAATTTCCCATGGGTCAGCTTCAGACATTGCTAGAGGCAGCAGTGAAGTGGACCTTGTATGTCTGCCTTTAGGAGCCAGAACTGAAACAGTGGAGTTGCCATGTGCAAGTTGCAATCTTCAATGGTACTGATATGTGATGCACCTTCATAATCAGAGCTTCTTTGTGGTTCTATTCCAGGGAAATGTCTTCAATTTGTTCCCTGACAATTGTGCCGTAAATTTTATCACCATAAGTCACCTCTGGATTGCAGCAAAGGTAAGCCCAGTACCCATTAGTTTATATGTCATGGTTAATGGATTTAAAGAGGTCAAATGGGGCAGACTCAAGAGAATATCATTTTAACTCAGAAAACTGGGGCAATATGCACAAGCAAATGAGGTCTTGATCAAATTCAGCCAATAAGTTGTAGTAAGGGTGAGTAGGAGGAATAAATTGAGGATAATATGTAAAGGTCTGCTCTGGACATCAGGTCTTCTAGCAGCCTAAGGAGGAAAAACTATGAAAACAAGATCCTCTTTAATTCAAAGTTTCAAGAAACTGAAAACGCTATAACTGCACTGCAATCAAACATTCATTACAATACAGTCACCACAATCCATGCAAATCCTTCGATCATGAACATTCAGTATCAGATGCAAGTAAGATGGAAATAGATGCTGACTTTCATTAAGCAAGAAGTCTCATATCAAGTTACATAACCAAAGAATTAAGGCTTCATTAAAACATTACAATACATGAGCTTAGCTCAACCATCGACCATAAAAAAATATCAAAACTGAGTATATATACTCAAAATTGTTGCAACTACCAGAAGCATGATCAAACCCCCGCATTAAAAGCTTACAGTCAGTGCCCACTCTGTCAGATTGTGTGGGAATTATTCTGTCAGACGTGAGCTCAGATCAACATGGGCATTGCGGGAAAATCTACTCACAGGAGTACCATGGGCTGACAGTTCGGTCCCCACGGTCAGACCTTCCATACCTTCCATTTATGGAGTGATCTGAGGTTTCAACCACCACTCCTTTTTTTTATTAACTTCCTTCATCGAGATCAGGACGAGACTTAATGCCCAGGGATCTACCATGCACTGCTAGTGGCCCTTCGAGTCAACCCGACACCTTGAAACCATGATGTTCTCGTTCTTTAACTCACACAGACATCTTCGTCTTTTGGTGCAGGTCTCATGAAATTCACACTCTTTCCTTCACGCTCCCATAGCTCATGGTGCTAGCTTCTCCTTCACCGCATTTGTTTTGCATGCGACCTCAGGCCATGACCATCGGCCCAACTCCTGAGTGCATCGCGATTTCATGCTTCAGGGCCTTCACATCACTTGAATACACTCTCTCGATACCCGATATTGCAAAATTTCCCTTCTTTAGATTGACGGTCGAATATTCTATGCATCTGACGACCACGATTTCTCCCAAAAATCCTGAAATTCACTTCCACAAACCATTAGATCGGTTGTCACCTCTCCCTATAAGATCCACGGTCCAGATCTAATCTTCATCGTATCAGGATTTCGCGTCTCAGGAAGTTGAAAGGCTACTCACCTCCCTTCTCTCAATTTCTGATCCTGGGCTCGCCTCAGATCGACGGTCCACGACTTTCCTCGCTCCAATGGCCCAAATCATTTTGCAAGTTTGGACCTCACGAGTTCTAACAACTTTGCCTCTGCACTTCTCGAGTTCTAAAACTGCGAAATGTTGATCTTTCACCATGTACCATTCCCAGTGCCAACGGATAGGATTGACCTCACGACTTTGGACCTTTGTCTGACGTTAAAATTCGCACAACTTTATGATCCCGATTGCCTTAGGGCCTCAAATCTAAACTTCGAATGGAATCTCCTCTGTTGAAAACTGAACTTGCTCGCTCGCTTGATTTGAGTTCATATCAAACCACTCCAAGTGTTGCGCTTTGTGCTCATGGCTGCAACCTGCGTAAAATAAAAACTTGGACGACTAGCTAAGGGTTCAGGAAAACATAAGGATCAGTGACATAGGTAATAGAGATGAGTGCTTAAACAAAAAGGGGGAAAAAAATGACTTTCCCTGGTGACGGGGAAAATTTTAAAGACATGGCCTGCGAAAGGGAGAAAAAACAGGGCATGGGCATAGAATCGGGTATAAACCACCAACTCACAGGACCCTAACAAGTTCATGTGATAACACAATGTATCTTCATATACCCAAATAAAAGAGATCCAAGCTAGAACCTTTAGGAAGGAAGGGCACATTTGTTGGATATAGTGAATCCTCAAAAGCTTATCGGATCTACATTCCTGGTCAAAGACAAATTGAAGTAAGAAGAGATGTTTACTTCTGAAGAAGAAGTAGCCTTTTAGAAATCTAGAGAAGATCAGATGGAAATTGATAGTGAGACAATACATTATCCTCCTTCAACAATTCAGAGGGAGACATATATTACTCTAGATGATCCAATAGCTCCAGTTGATCCAGTTGTTCCAGTTGATTATGTTGCTCCAAGAAACATACCTAGATATAGTATAGTTGGACATAAAAGGCCTTCTTGGGGCCGACAAACTCTACAAGAAGTAGAAGGGCATAAATCCCCACAAGGAACAACCAGAGAGAGCAAAAGACCAAAGAGATCCTCAAGCTACCTTTCAGCTATGACCCACATTATTGACTTAGAGCCAAATTTTCATCGAGAAGCTTCAGGTGAAAAAGTATGGCAAGATGCCATGACTGAAGAATACCAATCTATATTAAAAAATGATGTTTGGGATGTTGTTTCAAGACCAGAGGGAAAGTCTGTAGTAACTTCCAAATGGATTTATAAAATCAAGCATGTTGTTGATGGAAGCATTGAAAAATACAAAGCAAGATTTGTGGCCAGAGGGTTTTCACAAATAGAGGGAGTTGACTATGATGAGACTTTTGCACTAGTAGCCCGATACACCTCCATCCGATCTATAATTGCACTAGCTGCTTCCATGGGTTGGAAGGTACATCGGATGGACGTAAAGACAACCTTTCTCAATGGCGAAATTGGGGAAGAAGTTTATATTGAGAAGCTAGAAGATTTCTTTGTATACAACAAAATATCTCATGTATGCAGGTTGAAGAAAGCCCTATATGGCCTAAAGAAAGCACCACATACTTGGTACGAGAAAATGGATGGATTTTTGATGAGTTTGGGCTTCAACAAAAGTGTTGTTGATCCAAACTTATATTATCACATTGATGGCAATGAGTGTTTGATTTTGGTCCTATATGTGGATGAGATTTTCCTCATTGAGTCAGAGAGACTCATTGTTGAATGCAAACAAGCATTGACTACTAAATTTGAAATGAAGGATTTGGGCTTGATGCACTACTTCTTGGGACTAGAAGTATGGAAGAGAACATATGAGATTTTCCCGAGTCAAGGAAAATATACTATGGAGATACTGAAAAAGTTTGGCATGAAAAAATGCAAATCCATGCCCACTCCAATGGTAATGGATTTGAAGAAAATGAGTGATACCAATTCAAGAGATGTAGATCCACACTTATACAAACAATTGATTGGATCTCTGATGTACCTAGTTAACACCAGACTAGACATTTGCTATGCAGTAAATGTGCTTAGCCAGTTTATGAGCCAACCGAGACAAACACACTGAATAGATGCAAAACATGTATTGAGATACTTACGAGGCACAATTGGTTATGGCCTGAGATATGCCTCCAATGTGGACTTGAGCCTACAAGGATATGCATATGTAGATTGGGCAGGAAGCACAGTAGACAAAAAAATCACCTCCGGTTGTTGCGTCACTTTAGCTTCTGCCATGGTTTCCTGGTGTAGCAGAAAATAAATCTCTGTGGCATTCAGAACCACAGAGGCAGAGTACATTGCATTGAGTGTGGCAGTTCGTGAAGAAGTGCGGCTTCGAAAACTTCTGATTGACTTGTTCGATCATGAGATGGATGCTACTACTATTCATTGTGATAACCAAAGCTGTGTAAAACTCTCTGAGAACCTGGTGTTTCATGACAGATCGAAACACATTGAAATAAAGTATCACTATATCATAGTCATGATGCAGAGGAAGACAGTACACGTGCAATATATTACTACTCATGAACAGATCACAGATATCTTCACCAAACCACTTTCCAAGACAAAGTTCAAGTATGTCCTTGAGAGACTTGGCTTGGTAGAAAATGCCTCCCTAGCTGAGAGGGAGTGTTGAGGATTGCAACTACATGAGACATTCTCCAACTTACAAGCCTGAGAGAAAGCAACTATGTGAGACATTCTCGAACTTACAAACCTGAGAGAAATCCCCTGAGATGGGTGTCTGGTTCCTATCTGAGACATACCAGGAACGTAGAGATGGCCTCCTCCTTACAGAGAGTTGATAAGAGCTCCAGATGATTCTCCTGTGTAACGCAGTGAGAAAGGTGATCTGCAGAGTTAGACGTGCCTATGGCTGAGCACAAGGTGAACACGTGAAATCTCAAAGTGTTGGGTGCATCGTCATGAGAACAAAAATGAAGATGATGTATTAGCCTCCTATGAGCATAATATTTGATGAGAAACTCTAGATGACTCTCATGTGTAATGCAGTGGGAAAGAAGATCTGTTGAGTGGATGTGCCTGTGGACGAGCATAGTTGAACGTGATCCTAGTGGCTGAGCACTAGTGAAGAAGTGGCTCTTCTGTGTAATGCAGTGAGCCAGAGATATGGACATCCCTATGGATGTGCCCCTAGTGGATGAACACTAGTGGGTGTATAAGATCCCTTGCTATATTGTTCAAGAGTCAAATCTGCCTGTAACCCTAATTGTAATGTAAAGGGTACATGTCAGCCCCACCTTAATGTGATTAATAATAACTATAAAAGATAATTAATCTAGTTAATATTAATTATAATGTGACTTAGAGAGGTCGGCCATGTTGTGCCAATAGACACTTCTATTGATAGGACAAGTCTAATATAAGTAAAGGTAGATTCCCCATTGTGGAATCATATCTCTCACATGAGTTTGGAAATTTCAGCAAGTATATCTTCTTGGGAAAAGTGCACACCTCTCTTGGGCACTAGTCTTCTAGGGTTTGAGCACCCTCTTGTGTGATAGGTCTTATTGGTGGTGAAGGTCTTTCTCTTGAAGAATATAGAAAAGAATTTGGTTGGGTTTTCTTCCCTTGTTGAGAAGGGTCCTAGGATACTTCTTGTATTCTTGTGCATGGTGTTTCTTCTTGTGATCTTGGTTGTTGCAACATTATTGTTAATGGTTAAGACAAATGCAAAAATGGAATGAACTACATGCTTAACCTAGATTATTAAAAAATCAACAATGGCGACTGCTAGTTGCCTGTTGGGGAAGCTTGGTCGATATGTATGACACTTTCGCTTACGGGTTCTATCTGGAATTATGTCAATATAGTGACGCTCCAACATAGTCCAACAAAGGAAAAGATAGGATGGGAGATGGAAGTAGGTTAGGAAGGAAGGATGCTTCGATGTTAGTTGAGAACACTGATTAGGGATTAGAGATGCCACTATTGTTTACTCACTTGGTTTCTACCATGTTTAAAACCCTCTTTTGATTTCCTATTGATATTTTAAGTGTGATAACGAGTTATTGATGAATTTGTGTAATTTTGTTCGTTAAGATTATTAAATGATGCATTACTTGATCTGTTGTCCTACATGTCTTGGTGTGATCATATAGGAACTATGATCTAGAGACAATGGTTGTTTATCTTTAGTACATGCATAAGATATGTGTCAGCTAGCTACACACACATACCCTACACATGTACACTAGTACAATTAATTAATGTATTAATTATTTAAGTAGATTATTAACTATTTAATTGAATGTTTATTGATTATGCAAATTGCATACAAAATATCTAGAAGCATTAAACACCTTCTTTGACTTTGATTGATAGTTGGTTTGATTAATTAAATGAGTATGGTGGGTTGTCATGTACATTTTGGGGAAAATTGTCAAATTGCATTTATTAGCTAGCATGAGAAGAAAGACTTTGCATTTTATTTATTGTTGTTTAATACAAGTCATTTATATTTTAGTTTTATTTTAATCTTTTCCCCAAAATCTAGACAAGGGAGGTTGATGGATAATAATGAGGGTCGTTGAGGAGACTTGGGGAAGGTGTATGGAAACTTGATAAATAGGGTGGAGACGTGGTGAGGAAGGGGGTATTGGGAGGTTTGAGCATGATGAGAGGTTGTGAAATTCTTGGAAGATATAATTCTTGTGATAGTCTTCTTAGAGCATATGTGTTTTTCTTTTCTTGGAGTCATGGGCACGGAGGGCCAAGAAATCGAAACAACTAGGAAGTCGGTCAGGCTCCTAGTTGGTTGGGAGGATTCCATTGTTTCCCTCTGGGAAAGTGGAAAAATGAATGCTTGGAAGCATCTTCCTACTACTGGAAGGCAAATGGTCATATTCAACAGACTAGGGAGGAGGTATTTCACTTGGCATATTTTGTTATGTTTCTATTTAAATATTTTAATCGTAAAGTTAATTCTTATTTATCTMATCTTTTTATTTAGATTCGTATATTTGGATTCAAATTTAGAATATTTAGCATTGGAAAAATTGTAAAATAGTTATGAATAGGTTGTAGGTTATTCCATGTATGAAAGTGGAAATTTTTGCTTACACTTAATGCATGTGTTTAAGTTAGCAGATATTATTTCATAGCATCCCATAGACAGGTGCTACAAAGAGAGATTCAAGGCTAACATAGTTCCTTGGGAGAAAAATAATATTATGATCATGAATCTCGTTTTGATTGCTTTAACTATTTTCTGAAATATCAAATGATGTTGATTCTTGATGGGCCAGAAAATTTGCAATGCGCACATCATTTTGAAAAACTTGCCAATACTCTTGATTATCAGGTATTGATGGTTGAAAAATTGTTTTGACATGAAAGGTATTATGATTTTGAGAATCATCTGTATTGAAAAGGGATGTTGCTACTGCCAATGAATATTCTTTCTGGTTCTTTTCTTGAGGAGAAAAAGAAATATTGAAAGAGTTAACAAAATATATGATTTCCCAAACTATCCTTACATAATGCTTCATTTTTTCTTTTTTGATTTTATAGCTTCTTTTGATGTGATTGATAACCAAACATGAATCACTAGTTACCACTAAATCTTTGACTTGCATCTGAAGTGTGAGAGTCAATCCTTGAATTAGTGCTTCATACTTTGCTTTGTTATTGGTACATGGGAACTCTAGTATGATTGCATGGGGATAAATGCATTATTGAGGGATTTTAAAAACAATACCAACTCCAATTCCAGACTTAGAGCAAGCTCCAACAAATGCAATTTTACAAAAACCTTGAATTTTTTTTTCTTCATTTTGATTGAGAGAATTCATTTGTTTTGTGATGAAGACAACATAGTTTCAATTTCTAGCATCTACTTAACTCTGCATTATTTCAGTTTCTTTCTTCTTGAATAATATTGGTTTTCTTTGTTCACAAGGTACTTTGATCATTGTTCCATCTTTGTTTGGGAGCATCATGTAGCTCTCATCATTCATTATATATCCTCTAATCATTGAACACCAATCTCTACCAAGGAAATCACCCTATGTTGGAGGAAGATCAACTACTATGATGGTGAATACTATTGTGATATGGGGTGCTCCACGTATCCATGCACACAAATATTTGATTTCACCACAAGTTGGTACTTTCCTAGAATCAATGGCATAAATAATTTCACCTGTTTCATAGTACTTTGTACATTCCATTCCAAGAGATTCCATTACATATAATGGCATGATATTGTTAGTGGCTCCACTATACACCATACAATTATGCAATGTAAAATCATGATTTTCCAAAGATATGTAAAATGGTGGAACGTATTGCTGGTATGATATTTTGTTGTTGGTTTGTGTTCATAGCAACTGCTTCTATTCATGGAATGGATGAGCTCATATCATCCAAAAAATTTAAAATATTTTCGCTTTATTCCGGTATTTTGACTACCTCCATAAATGGAAAAGGGATCCGAAGCTTGTTTAATTCATCAACCACATTATACGTCAGTTGCAGTGGTTTTTTTGTCGGATTTACAACTGGAAATTTCTTTGCTCGCTTCGAAGCATCAACTTTTCCTTTTTCCTTTTCTGATTATTCTTTGGACTTGAATTTATTTGCTTGAGTTCTAGTCTGAATGACATTATCTCACTGTGTATATTTGATACAAAAGCATATTCTCTCCTAAAACATTTGTATTAATGATCAGGCTTTAGGGTCTCGATATTTTCCCAGAGAGGGTTTTATTGTAAAATATTATAATATTTTCATGGTTTACATTAGAGTTTTAGAAGTTTTCAGATTGTTCTATAAAGGATAAACGTTTGTTTCCAAATGCCATGTAAGGTAATTAGATTTGCTTCGTTGAGCGTATAGTTAAGATAAGGATCAAATCAAGATAGGTTCAATATTATTATTAAAAGTAGTTAGGTTTTCTATTTTATGGAGTTGGTTAGGATTGGTTTTGATTGGGAAGTTTCATCTTCCAAAAGTATTCTATGTAAGCCCACCGGAAAGAGAAAAAAAAAGAGGTGTGGCCAAATGAATGTAAATTAGGCCAAGAGAGGAATGAGAATATAAGAGAAGATGTATGCACAAAATTATTAATGAAATAGAGTTTCATATTATGGTTAGTTTTCTGGGTAAGATTTAATTGAAGAATTCCAGCATGTGGAA
>JASDQU010102763.1:258680-320674 GCA_032191745.1 Picea mariana | reverse complement strand
TCTACTTCTAGAAGATTCCTCCTCTAGAATGTTCTTAGGTGATGGTAGCACTATATAAAGGGGTTCAAGCAATGTAATGAGACATGAAGAGAAATATTGTATTTGGAGCGGTAGCTCAATAGGAGGATGCCCCCTCGAAAAGGCAAGTGAACAGGAGAGGATCCCTTCCATAATATGATCCATTGTATGGTGTTTCCCTACCTCAAGGGTTTTCTTCTAATAAAGTGTGGTTTATTCTATCTTGCTTTGTGGATCTATTGTGTATTCAGTATTTGTGGTGATTATATTTGTAGATCTATTCAGGTTCTTAACAAGTGGTATTAGAGCACTTTCCTTGGCAGACATTGTGGGCAAATATTTTTTATTTTTGTAGATTTTTTTTTTTTCGGAGAAGAAAAAAGAGGGCCGCGACATTCCAGAATTTTTCGGTATATTCCTCTTACATTTATTATATCTAATTACCCATTTATTATATCTAACTACCATAGTGGGCCTTATTTAATAATATAGTGGACCTAGTCCACCTTACATTGAATGACCTCCACTATTATCACTATGGGCCCTCTGGGCCCCCCTACTACCTCTCTAGCTACCTTACAGGAAGACTTGGATTTTATTTCTAAAGAAAAAGGATGGAGTCCTTTCAATAATTCAAAGCTCAGATTGAGAACCAAACAAGAAGAAAAATCAAAATATTAAGATCAGACAATGGAGGAGAATACACCTCAAAAGAATTCAACATTTTTTATATTGAAGTAGGAATCAAGAGGGAGTTCACAGTTCCTTACAACCCTCAATAAAATGGGGTAGCTGAAAGGAAAAACAAGACTATCATTGAGGCAACAAAAGCAATGATACATGATCAGAGTCTACCTATGAATCTATGGGAAGAAACATGTATGACAACAATATATGTTCAAAATAGAAGCCCTCATCAGATCCCAAAGAACATTACTCCAGAAGAAGCCTTCATCGGAGTGGATCCATATATTGGACACTTCAGAATATTTGTATGTCCAGTGTGTTACCACCATAAGTCACCTCTAGATTGCGGCAAAGGTAAGCCCAGTACCCAACAGTTTATATGTCACGATTAATGGATTTAAAGAAGTCAAATGGGGTAGACTCAAGAGAATATCATTTTAACTCAGAAAACTGGGGCAGTATGCACAAGAAAATGAGGTCTTGATCAAATTCAGCCAGTAATTTGTAGTAAGGGTGAGTAGGAGGAAGAAATTGATGAGAAGATGTAAAGGTATGCTCTGGACATCAGGTCTTCCAACAGCCTAAGGAGGAAAAACTATGAAAACAAGATCCTCTTGAATTCGAAGTTTCAAGAAACTGAAAATGATATAACTACACTGCAATCAAACATTCATTACAACACAGTCACCACAATCCATGCGAATCCTTTGATCATGAAAATTCATTATCAGATGCAAGTAAGATGGAAATAAAAGATGACTTTTATTAAGAAAGAAGTCTCATATCAATTTACATAACCAGAGAACCAAGGCTTTGTTAAAACATTACAATACGGGAGCTTAGCTCAACCATTGACCATAAACAAATATCAAAACTGAGTATATATACTCAAAACTACTACAACTACCAGGAGCATGATCAAACCCCTGCATTCAAAGCTTCTAGTCAACGCCCACTCTGTCATACTATACGAGCATTCTTCTGTCAGACGTGAGCTTAGATCAACATGGGCGTTGTGGGAAAATCTACTCGCAGCAATACCATGGGCTGACGGTTCAGTCCCCATGACCAAACCTTCCATACCTTCCATTTATGGAGTGAGCCTAAGTTTCAACCATCACTCCTTTTTTTTATTAACTTCCTTCATCGGGATTAGGATGGGACTTAATTCCTAGGGATCTAACATGCGCTGCTAGCGGTCCTTCGAGTCAACCCGACACCTTGAAATCATGATGGTCTCATTATTTAACTCACATGGGAATCTTCAACTTTTGGTGCAGGTCTCATGAAATTCACACTCTTTCCTTCGCGCTCCCATAGCTCCTGGTGCCAACTTCTCCTTCACTGCATTTGTCCCGCATGCAAGCTCAGGCCATGACCAGGGGCCCAACTCCTGGGCGCATCATGATTTCACGCTTCGGGGCCTTCACATCACTTGACTACACTCTCCCGATACTCGATATTGTGAAATTGCCCTTCTTCAGATCGATGACCGGATCTGCTGTGCATCCAACGACCACGATTTCTCCCAAAACTCTCGAAATTCACTTCCGTGAACCATCAGATTGACTGTCACATGTCCCTATAATATCCACGATCTAGATCTAATCTTCATCTTTTCGGGATTTCACGTCTCGGGAAGTTGAAAGCATACTCACCTCCCTTCTCCCGATTTCCGATCCTGCGCTCACCTCAGATTGACGGTCCACGACTTTCCTCGCTCCAACGGCCCAAATCATTTCGCGAGTTTGGACCTCGCGAGTTCTAACAACTTTGGCTCTGCACTTACTGAGTTCCAAAACTGCGAAATGATGATCTTTCGCCATGTGCCCTTCCTAGTGCCAATGGCTAGGATTGACCTCACGACTTCAAACCTTTGTTTAACGTTAAACTTCATGTAACTTTATGATCCCGATCGCCTAAGGGCCTCAAATCTGAACTTCGAATGGAATCTCTTCTGTTGAAAACTGAACTTGCTCGCTTTCTTGATTTGAGTTCATATTAGACCACTCCAAGTGTTGCGCTTTGTGCTCATGGTTGTGGCTTGCGTAAAATAAAAACTTGGACAACTAGCTAAGGGTTTAGGAAAACAAAAGGATTAGTGAAAGGGGTAACAGAGATGAGTGCTTAAACAAAAAGGAGTAAACAAAACGACTTTTCCTGCTGACGGGGAAAATTTTAAAGACATGGCCTGCGAAAGGGAGAAAAAACAGGGCATGGGCATATAATCGGGTATAAACTACCAACTCACAGGACCCTAACAAGTTCATGTGATGACATTGACTCCACATGGGATGGCATGCTCCCTGTGAGCTTCCAAGAATGTGTAGTTCCAGTGCCTTATCTATTGGGCTACAAAGTCTTTATTAAAAAAAAAAAAAAAAAACGAAAAATGATATTTACAATGACATGGGAAACCTCTCATGGATTTAAGTAACAAACTTTTTCAGAAAATGCCCATTTACAGGGCTACCAAAAACTTCAACATCCTCCAAATTTTGCAACCTATAAGTGTTATTTGAAAAAACTTCATAAATTTTGAAGGGGACAATCCATAAGGCCTCAAATTTACCATGCTTTCCTTTATCCTTCTTGGGCACATCCCATTTTAGTACTAGATCTCCCTGCTGGAAACCCTCCTTTCTTACTTTTCCATCAAAATCCTGCTTGATTTTCTGTTGATGTTGATGTGCTTTGTCCAGTAAATTCTCTCTAGCCTGTTACACCTCCACCAACTGTTGTATCCTTCTAATCATATCATCTGGCTCTCCTTGGCAGTCTTGGCAGAATTTTTCCACGAGTAAGGCCAGCTGAGAAGGAAATATGGCCTCGATTACATATACAATCTGAAAAGGAGAGACACCAAGAGATCTTTTTGTTGTCACTCTGTCAGCCCACAGAGAAAACTTGAGCTTTGAATCCCATGCTTTCTTATTGACCTCTAACAATATTTTGATGATCTTTATAAGGCTCTTGTTAGAGGACTCTGCTAGTCCGTTCCCTTGAGGGTAATAAGGAGTTGAGTGAATCAATGCAATCCCAAACTTCTCACATAATTGAATCAACGGTTTGGCCTTAAAGGATGTAGCATTATCAGTGACAGTTATTTTCGGACATTCAAACCTTGCTATAATATCCTCAAGAAAACCAATTATTACCTTATGAGAAGCACTCCTTTTGGGGATATCTTCTATCCACTTGGTAAAGTAATATTTGGCAGTCAAGATCCACCTATGCTAAACACTAGAAGCCGGATGAAACTCCCTAATAAAATCTAGGCCCCACTACTAAAAGGATCCTAAAGACACCACAGGCTTCAAAGGCAAGGACTTGAGATTTTGTTTTCTTGAGAATTTCTGACACTTGACATAAGCCCTGATTTTAGCACAAACATCAGTGAATAGGCTAGGCCAGAAATAGCCAGCTCAGAGAATCTTGTAGGTTGTGGTTTTCCAGAAGTGATGTCCCCCACACAAACTATCATGAAAGTCAAACATGATTTTTTGGGTTTCTTGTGGGTCTAAACATCTCAACAACACCCCTAGAGGATCTTTCCAATATAAAAATTGATCAATGAGGAAATATTTAATTGATCTGAGATTTAAAGATCTTAATTTTCTTTTTTCCATGCCATCAGGAGGCTGTAACTTTTGTAGAAAGAAAATGATGTCCCTGTACCAAGCACATTATGCTAATGATGCTGGCTGAAACATTGAGAACTCGTATAAAAAAACTCACCCTGTTGATTTTGTGAGCAAGCGTTAATGAAATTTACCCCCAAGGCTTTGCAATTAGTTTCAGCCAACATCTTGGCTAAACCTTGACCCTTAACCAACTTAGTGGGTCTTATCTCCAAGTCAAATTCAAGGATTTTAGCAATCCATCTGCTCCTTCTCCCGTCCATGTCAGGATGAATGAGAATCTCCTCCACAGAAGCTGAAGGGACATATCCAATGACCTTTGAATGAAAAACATAGAACTTGAAGGATTTGAGAGCCTTAACCAAGGCATAGGCCTATTTTTCCATGATGTCATATTTTAGCTTTGCATCTCTCAATGCCCTGCTGAAAAAGGCAATGGGCTGCTCAAACCCTTCATCATTCTTTTGCAACAAAACAACTACCATGGTGTCGAATGAAGCAAAGGAGAAAATCATAAAATATTTAGAATAATTAGGACTGATGAGCACATGTGCTTCGGTCACGACCTTCTTTATTTGATCGAAGGAACTATGAAATTCAACAATCTATTTGATTTTGTTTCCTTTCCTCAACATGACTGCAATGTCCTTCACCAGTTCAGCGAAATTAGAAACACACCTTCTCAGAATATTAATCTTCCCCAAGAAAGACTGAACTTCTTACCTGGATCTAGGGAGTGCTAAGGTTTGGAAGGCTTCCACCCTGTTGAGATCAATGTTTACTCCCTCGGATGATACTATGTGCCCCAGTAATTTTCCCTCTTTCATAACAAACAATGACTTCTTGGGATTTAGGGAGAGACCAAATTTTCTTCATTTTTGGAAGACCTTTCTCAGATGATGACAATGTTCTTCATCAGTCCTGGAGAAAACTATAATGTCATCCAGATAAATGACTACAAATTTATCCCTTTCCCCAATAAAGGTGATGTCCATAGCGCGCTAGAAAGTTGCTCCCGCGTTCATCAATCCAAAGGGCATCTTGGCATACATGAATGTACCCCATGGAGTGGTGAATGATGTCTTCTCTCTGTCCTCAGGTAAGACATAAATCTAATTGTAGCCAGAAAATCTGTCAATCATGGACATCCTGGATGCACCTGTCACCTTCTGCAATATGTGCTCCATTTTCGGCAATGGGTAATTATCTTTCTTGGAGCTTCTGTTTAGGTTCTTGAAATCAACACAAAGTCTAATTTCTCCATTCTTCTTTCTCACTGGGACCAAATTGGCCACCCATTCAAAATACCTCAAAGGAATGATAATCCGGGCATCTAAAATCTTTTTTACCTCTTTCTCCATGATAGGCAACAACATAGGGTTGATCTATCTCAGTTTCTGCCTAAATGGCTTGGCCTCTTCCTTTAGTGGGATATTATGCTCAATGATGCTTGTGTCATATGTTCTGAGTTCCTCATAAGTCTAGGAAAACACATCAAAAAAATCCTTTAATGGCTCAACATATTCATCCCTTTGTTCCCTTGACAGACTGCTTGCCAACTTGACAAATTTTGGATCTTTCTCTGTACCAATGTTGCATTTAGTTACATCAACATCATCAGCTAATCCTTTAAATTTCACTGCCACATCATTTCTGTCAAATTGTATTTCCAAAGGAACTATTCCCTTCGAAATGTGATTGCTAGGCAACTAAACAATATGGTGATTAACGATTTTGTTTAGAAAAACATCAGTATGAGGATTACTTTCAAAATCCTGATCTTGATCAATATGTAGTGCAGAAAACTCATCAACATTCTCAAGGAATATTTTGATCTCGAGATCATACTCAAATACTTTCCACTACTTGACATTGTTAGGTATAGAGGATCTGTAATTTACTTCTACATCATACCTGAGCTTTGGTGGCAAAGGGACTCTGAAATTGCTTACTAAAACAACCGGAGAATCAACCATGATGTTTTCTTCTCTTGGAATAAATGAAATGTTGAATGCTAGGAAAAAATTGTCAATAAAGTCCCACACTTCATTTCTATAACTTCTTAGCCTAGGATGCTTAGCTTGGTAGAGATTTATGACTTGATGGACAATTAACTCAATGTCCCCAAATACTGATATCTCTTCAATTCCCATGTCCTTTGCAACCCTCAGACCTAAAACGAGAGCTTCATAATCTGCCACATTATTGGTAGCTCTGAATTCTAAATTTTAGGATAGAGCTATAGTCTCTTGAGCAGGTGAGACAAGAACTACTCTAGAACCAACACCTTCCTTAGAAGAGGCTCCATCGAAGAAAATTTTCCACACAGAGGTGATAGGAAGGGAATTTTTACAAAAAGTAATACGCCACTTTTTGATCTCCAGAGGAGGTTCAGGAGCGTCAGTGAGTTGCAACAAACTAGATACCAAATCTATGTCAAGAGAAAATATAGGATGGTTTGTGGGGTTTGCTTCATCACTAATAATGTAGGCCAACTGAGCTTCCCTGTAAAGTCTCCTATGGTCACCCCCAAACACCAAAATGGTAGCATAGGTGAGGTCCATCTGCAAAGTTATTCCTAGTCTTTTTATCCAAGATCTAGACAGAAGCATCCCGAACTTAGGGGGAACTTCAGCTACCACGATGTACATGATCATGCTTTTCATTGACAACTGGAACAAAGATACAACCAAGTCTTTGATAACCCCAAGGCACTTGACCTTCCTAGAGTCGAAAGAATATATGTCATGGTAGGATTTTGTAATCTCTAGACCAAGCTCTTCCATGACAATCTTAGGCATAAGATTGTGAGATGCTCTTGAATCCATCAAATAGTTGTGAAACACCTTGTCATGTATGTTCAGTGAAGTATAGAAGGGAGGGGATAAATCATCTCTATCTTCTACCAAAGGACCTAGGATGACTGCAGGCTTCTCTTCTTGGAGGTTTACTGAGTTTGTGGAATGAGATGAAGGTTCGTGCTACAACATTTTGGAGAGACACCTTCTGAAGTCTCTATGCTTGACCAGCTCTAAAATGGGTACCGAGATTCTAATATTTTGTATTTCATGCTCATAGCTGAAAGAGGAGGGGGGCTTTAGAATTTATTTCACTTCTGTAACAAGACTTTTGACCACCGGTGTGGGGGTCTGTGCCTTCTTTTCCTTGCTTTTGTTTGCAATATCTTTAGCAGGTGTTTCTGCTCTGGTAGGCCAAACAGGGATGTTCGATTTCCCTTCTTTCTGTTTGGACCTCAGATTATACCTGTTTGGAGTGTGGCTGGTTTTTCGACTTTACTCAACTCATTTAGTTGGATGTCCATTAGAGACTCCTCGTATGCAGATTGAATTAAATGGGGAAATGAGGAGGTATCCCCAAGACAATGGATTTCGGGATCAACCTCCTCTTCCTCTTCTTCTTCATCAGTGACAAGGTTATTTTGGAGAGGGGATTGAATTCTTTGATCAGCCCTATCCTGACCTCTCTGATCTCTTGGAAGTATCTGAGGAGCACTATTAGGTCTCCTAAAGGTACCTATGTTATCGACATTTTGTGTACTTCTATAGGTCTGTCTTGCTTCAAGTTTTATCTTCTCCATCTCAATAGAAAGAGATTTTACTAATTTGATAAGCTCATCATCTTGAGGGTGGGCAGCAGAGGAAGAGGTTGAAGTTTCATACCTTCCCCTTTTTATGTCCCTGTCAGCCTTACTCCTAAGCTCATCAAATTCCATAATATTGGATTCTACTTCAATGACTGCATCTTGCATATGAGCCAAGGAGGTAACTATCCTTTCTCTTAACAGGAGGCATAAATTAGGGTCAAAAGAACTAGAATAAGTCATCTTTGCAGAGGTTTCTGTACGCTTAACCTCAGTGGGAATTTTTCTATACATTTTATTAAATCTCTTTGAGAAGTCAGAAACAAATTCCCCTTCCTTTTTCTGTAGTGATCCAAACTCTATAATATAGTAAAGGAAATCCTTTCTATCCCCCCAATTCTTTAAGAAGGCTTCATCTAGGGCTTCAATCCCATCAATAGATCCAAGAGGCAAGGCCCTAAACCACTTCCTAGCCTCACCCTCAAGGATATGATAAAAAATCCTCATCCATACATCTACATCCATGATGACATGACAATCTATAAAACTGTAAAAGGATTCAAGGTGTTCCTCTGTAGTTATGTCTCCCTTGCCTGTGAACTTGGGCAACTTCTTAAGGTAGCCATCCACTGGGAGGGAATTCAGAGGCTGAGGCAAAACAAGAGGGGCATACCTAGCAGCTATTATAGCCTCCATCCTAGTTCTAGGGGGATTGGCTCCTACCATGGGAGTGTGAGTTGGAGGAGAACCAGGAGGAGATGGAGTTCGGACATGCGAGACTGGGGTTGTGCTTCTGGGAGAAAAAGGAAAAGGCTAAGCGTTAGGAGATAAAGATGAGGGGCTAGAGGTAACATAGGTTTCCCCTTCTGTAGCTGCAACAAATCTAATAGGGGGAGGAGTAGGAAAGTCTTCTAAGGTAAAATATCTCTCTTTCCACTTCACAACTTTGAGGGAGAAAGGGGTTTCAAAGCTCTCTCCTTCCAAACCAAAAATAGGAGGGGAGAAATCGGCAGGAAAACTCCCAAAACTTAAATTTCTTGAAACTCCACCAGTTTTTATAATAGGAGAATCAGAAACAGTTATTGAAGTTTGTAAAGAGGGATTATGAAAATTATCAGAAAGACTTGGTACAACAATAGAGGTACCTTTTTGAGTGATCTTTCCCTTTCTGATAATTTCCCATGGGTCAGCTTCAGACATTGCTAGAGGCAGTAGTGAAGTGGACCTTGTATGTCTGCCTTTAGGAGCTAGAACTGAAATAGTGGAGTTGCCATGTGCAAGTTGCAATCTTCAATGGTACTGATATGTGATGCACCTTCAGAATCAGAGCTTCTTTGTGGTTCTATCCCAGGGAAATGTCTTCAATTTGTTCCCCGACAATGGCGCCATAAATTTTATCACCAGAAGTCACCTCTGGATTGCAGCAAAGGTAAGCCCAGTACCCATTAGTTTATATGTCATGGTTAATGGATTTAAAGAGGTCAAATGGGGCAGACTCAAGAGAATATCATTTTAACTCAGAAAACTGTGGCAATATGCACAAGCAAATGAGATCTTGATCAAATTCAACCAATAAGTTGTAGTAAGGGTGAGTAGGAGGAATAAATTGAGGATAAGATGTAAAGGTCTGCTCTGTACATCAAGTCTTCCAACAACCTAAGGAGGAAAAACTATGAAAACAAGATCCTCTTTAATTCAAAGTTTCAAGAAACTGAAAACGCTATAACTGCACTGCAATCAAACATTCATTAAAACACAGTGACCACAATCCATGCAAATCCTTCGATCATGAACATTTAGTATCAGACGCAAGTAAGATGGAAATAGAAGTTGACTTTCATTAAGAAAGAAGTCTCATATCAAGTTACATAACCAGAGAACCAAGGCTTCATTAAAACATTACAATACATGAGCTTAGCTCAACCATCGACCATAAAAAAATATCAAAATTGAGTATATATACTCAAAACTGCTGCAACTACCAGGAGCGTGAACGAACCCTTGCATTCAAAGCTTACAGTTAGTGCCCACTCTATCAGACTGTGCGGGCATTCTTCTGTCAGACGCGAGCTCAGATCAACATGGGCATTGCAAGAAAATCTACTCGCAGGAGTACCATGGGCTGACAGTTCGGTCCCCACGACCGAACCTTCCATTCCTTCCATTTATGGAGTGATCTAAGGTTTCAACCACCACTCCTTTTTTTTATTAACTTCCTTCATTGGGATCAGGATGAGACTTAACACCCAGGGATCTACCATGCGCTGCTAGCGTCCCTTCAATTCAACCTGACACCTTGAAACCATGATGGTCTCATTCTTTAACTCACATAGGCATCTTCAGCTTTTGGTGCAGGTCTCATGAAATTCACACTCTTTCCTTCGCGCTCCCATAGCTCATGCTGTCAGCTTCTCCTTCACCGCATTTGTCCTGCATGCGACCTCAGGCCATGACCATGGGCACAACTCTGGGGTGCATCGTGATTTCATGCTTCAGGGCCTTCACATCACTTGAATACACTCTCCCAATACCCGATATTGCGAAATTTCCCTTCTTCAGATTGATGGTCGGATCTTCTATGCATCTGATGGCCATGATTTCTACCAAAAATCCTGAAATTCACTTCCGTGAACCATTAGATCGGTTGTCACCTGTCCCTATAAGATCCACGGTCTAGATCTAATCTTCATCGTATCAGGATTTCACGTCTCGAGAAGTTGAAAGGCTACTCACCTCCCTTCTCCCGATTTTCGATCCTGGGCTCGCCTCAGATCGACGTTTCACGACTTTCCTTGCTCCAATGACCCAAATCATTTCGCGATTTCTAACAACTTTGCCTCTGCACTTCCCGAGTTCTGAAACCATGAAATGTTGATCTTTCACTGCGTACCCTTCCCAGTGCCAATAGATAGGATTGACTTCGAATGGAATCTCCTTTGTTGAAAACTGAACTTGCTCGCTCGATTGATTTGAGTTCATATCAGACCACTCCAAGTGTTGCGCTTTGTGCTCATGGCTGCAACCTGCATAAAATAAAAACTTGGATGACTGGCTAAGGGTTCAGGAAAACAGAAGGATCAATGACATAAGTAACATAGATGAGTGCTTAAACAAAAGGGAGAAAAAAATGACTTTGCCTGCTGATGGGGAAAATTTTAAAGACATGGCCTGCGAAAGGGAGAAAAAATAGGGCATGGGCATAGAATCGGGTATAAAACACCAACTCACAAGACCCTAACAAGTTCATGTGATAACACAGTGTATCTTCATATACCCAAATATAATATATCCACGCTAGAACATTTAGGAAGGAAGGGCACATTTGTTGGATACGGTGAATCCTCAAAAGCTTATCAGATCTACATTCCTGGTCAAAGACAAGTTGAAGTAAGAAGAGATGTTTACTTCTGAAGAAGAAGTAGCCTTCCAGAAATCCAGATAAGCTCAAATGTAAATTGATAGTGAGACAATACCTTATCCTCCTTCAACAATTCAGAGGGAGACATATATTACTCTAGATGATCCAATAGCTCCAGTTGATCCAGTTGTTCCAACCGATTATGTTGCTCCAAGCAACATACCTAGATATATTACAGTTGGACATAAAAGGCTTGCTTGGGCCCGACAAACTCTACAAGAAGTAGAAGGGCATAAATCCCCACAAGGAAAAAACAGAGAGAGCAAAAGACCAAAGAGATCCTCAAGCTACCTTTCAGCCATGACCCACATTATTGACTTAGAGCCAAATTTTCATGGAGAAGCTTCAGGTGAAAAAGTATGGCAAGATGCCATGACTGAAGAATACCAATCTATATTAAAAAATGATGTATGGGATGTTGTTTCAAGACCAGAGGGAAAGTCTGTAGTAACTTCCAAATGGATTTATAAAATCAAGCATGTTGTTGATGGAAGCATTGAAAAATACAAAGCAATATTTGTGGCTAGAGGGTTTTCACAAATAGAGGGAGTTGACTATGACGAGACTTTTGCACCAGTAGCCCGATACACCTCCATCCAATCTATCATTGCACTAGATGCTTCCATGGGTTGGAAGCTACATCGGATGGACGTAAAGACAACCTTTCTCAATGGTGAAATTGAGGAAGAAGTTTATATTGAGAAGCCAAAAGGTTTCGTTGTATACAACAAAATATCTCATGTATGCAGGTTGAAGAAATCCCTATATGGCCTAAAGTAAGAACCACATGCTTGGTACGAGAAAATGAATGGATTTCTGATGAGTTTGGGCTTCAACAAAAGTGTTGTTGATTCAAACTTATATTATCACATTGATGGCAATGAGTGTTTGATTTTGGTCCCATATGTGGATGAGATTTTCCTCTTCGATTCAGAGAGACTCATTGTTGAATGCAAACAAGCATTGACTACTAAATTTGAAATGAAGGATTTGGGCTTGATGGACTACTTCTTGGGACTAGAAGTATGGAAGAGAACATATGAGATTTTCCTAAGTCAAGGAAAATATACTATGGAGATACTGAAAAAGTTTGGCATGACAAAATGCAGATCCATGCCCACTCCAATGGTAATGGATTTGAAGAAAATGAGTGATACTAATTCAGGAGATGTAGATCCACACTTATACAGACAATTGATTGGATCTCTAATGTACCTGGTTAACACCAAACTAGACATTTGCTATGCAGTAAATGTGCTTAGCCAGTTTATGAGCCAACCGAGACAAACACACTGGATAGATGCAAAACATGTATTGAGATACTTACGAGGCACAATTGATTATGGCCTGAGATATGCCTCCAGTGTGGAATTGAGCCTACAAGGATATGCATATGTATATTGGGTAGGAAGCGCAGTAGACAAAAAAAGCACCTCCAGTTGTTGCGTCACTTTAGGTTCTGCCATGGTTTCTTGGTGTAGCAGAAAATAAATCTCTGTGGCATTAAGCACCACAGAGGCAGAGTACATTGCATTGAGTGTGGCAATTCGTGAAGAAGTGTGGCTTCGAAAACTTTTGACTGACTTGTTCAATCATGAGATGGATGCTACTACTATTCATTGTGATAACCAGAGCTATGTAAAACTCTCTGAGAACCCAGTGTTTCATGACAAATTGAAACACATTGAAATAAAGTATCACTATATCAGAGACATGGTGCAGAGGAAGACAATACACGTGCAATATACTACTACTCATGAATAGATCACATATATCTTCACCAAACCACTTTCCAAGACAAAGTTCAAGTATGTCCTTGAGAGACTTGGCCCGGTGGAAAATGTCCCCCTAGCTGAGAGGGAGTGTTGATGATTGCAACTATGTGAGACATTCTCCAACTTACAAACCTGAGAGAAATCTCCTGAGATGGGTGTGTGGTTCCTATCTGAGACATAGTAGGAACGTAGAGATGGCCTCCTCCTTACAGAGAATTGAGAAGAACTCCAGATGATTCTCTTGTGTAACGCAGTGAGAAAGGTGATATGTAGAGTTGGACATGCCTGTGGCTGAGCACAAGGTGAATGCGTGAAATCCCAAAGTGTTGGGTGCATCGTCATGAGAAAATAAATGAAGATGATGTATTAGCCTCCTATGAGCAGAATATTTGACGAGAAACTCTAGATGACTCTCCTGTGTAATGCAGTGGGAAAGAAGATCTGTTGAGTGGACGTGCCTGTGGACGAGCATAGGTGAACGTGATCCCAGTGGCTGAGCACTAGTGAAGAAGTGGTTCTTTTGTGTAATGCAGTGAGACAGAGATATGGACATCCCTATGGATGTGCCCCTAGTGGATGAACACTAGTGGGTGTATAAGATCCCTTGCTATATTGTTTAAGAGTCAATAACCCTAATTGTAATGTAAAGGGTACAGGTCAACCCCACCTTAATGTGATTAATAATAACTGTAAAAGATAATTAATCTGGTTAATATTAATTATAATGTGACTTAGAGAAGTCGGCCATGTTGTGCCAATAGACACTTCTATTGATAGGACAAGTCTAATATAAGTAAAGGTAGATTCCCCATTGTGGAATCATATCTCTCACATGAGTTTGGAAATTTCAGCAAGTACATCTTCTTGGGAAAAGTGCACACCTCTCTTGGGCACTAGTCTTCTAGGGTTTGAGCACCCTCTTGTGTGATAGGTCTTATTGGTGGTGAAGGTCTTTCTCTTGAAGAATATAGAAAAGGATTTGGCTGGGTTTTCTTCCCTTGTTGAGAAGGGTTTCCCAGGATACTTCTTGTGTTCTTGTGCATGGTGTTTTTTCTTGTGATCTTGGTTGCTGCAACATTATTTTTAATGGTTAAGACAAATGAAAAATGGAATGAACTACATGCTTAACCTAGCTTATTGAAAAATCAACAATGGCAACTGTTAGTTGCTTGTTGGGGAAGCTTGGTCAATATGTATGACACTTTCTCTTACGGGTTCTATCTGGAGTTAGGTCAATATAGTTGACGCTCTAACATAGTCCAACAAATGAAAGGATAGGATGGAAAATGGAAGTAGGTTAGGAATGAAGGATGCTTCGATGTTAGTTGAGAACACTGATTAGGGATTAGAGATGCCACTATTGTTTACTCACTTGGTTTCTACCATGTTTAAAACCCTCTTTTGATTTCCTATTGATATTTTAAGTGTGATAATGAGTTATTGATGAATTTGTGTAATTTTGTTTGTTAAGATTATTAAATGATGCATTACTTGATCTGTTGTCCTACATGTCTTGGTGTGATCATATAGGAACTATGAACTAGAGACAATGGTTGTTTATCTTTAGTACATGCATAAGATATGTGTCAGCTAGCTACACACACATACCCTACACATGTACACTAGTACAATTAATTAATGTATTAATTATTTAAGTAGATTATTAACTATTTAATTGAATGTTTATTGATTATGCAAATTGCATACAAAATATCTAGAAGCATTAAATACCTTCTTTGACTTTGATTGATGGTTGGTATGATTAATTAAATGAGTATGGTGGGTTGTCATGTACATTTTGGGGAAAATTGTCAAATTGCATTTATTAGCTAGCATGAGAAGAAAGACTTTGCATTTTATTTATTGTTGTTTAATACAAGTCATTTATATTTTAGTTTTATTTTAATCTTTTCCCCAAAATTTAGATAAGGGAGATTGATGGATAATAATGAGGGTCGTTGAGGAGACTYGGGGAAGGTGTATGAAAACTTGATAAATAGGGTGGAGAAGTGGTGATGAAGGGGGTATTGGGAGGTTTGAGCATGATGAGAGGTTGTGAAATTCTTGGAAGATATAATTCTTGTGATAGTCTTCTTAGAGAATATGTGCTTTTCTTTTCTTGGAGTCATGGGCACGGAGGGCCAAGAAACCGAAACAGCTAGGAAGTCGGCCAGGCTCCTAGTTGGCTGGGAGGATTCCGTCGTTTCCCTCTGGGAAAGTGGAAAAATGAATGCTTGGAAGCATCTTCCTACTACTAGAAAGGAAATGGTCATATTCAACAGAGTAGGGAGGAGGTATTTCACTTGGTATATTTTGTTATGTTGCTATTTAAATATTTTAATCGTAAAGTTAATTCTTATTTATCTCATCTTTTTATTTGGATTCGTATATTTGGATTCAAATTTAGAATATTTAGCATTGGAAAAATTGTAAAATAGTTATGAATAGGTTGTAGGTTATTCCATGTATGAAAGTGGAAATTTTTGCTTACACTTAATGCATGTGTTTAAGTTAGCAGATATTATTTCATAACATCCCATAGACAGGTGCTACAAAGAGAGATTCAAGGCTAACATAATTCCTTGGGAGAAAATTAATATTATGATCATGAATCTCCTTTTGATTGCTTTAACTATTTTCTGAAATATCAGATGATGTTGATTCTTGATCGACCAGAAAATTTGCAATGTGCACATCATTTTGAAAAACTTGCCAATACTCTTGATTATCAGGTATTGATGGTTGAAAAATTGTTTTGACATGAAAGGTATTATGATTTTGAGAATCATCTATATTGAAAAGGGATGTTGCTACTGCCAATGAATATTCTTTCTGGTTCTTTTCTTGAGGAGCAAAATAAATATTGAAAGAGTTAACAAAATATATGATTTCCCAAACTGTCCTTACATAATGCTTCATTTTTTTCTTTCTTGATTTTATACCTTCTTTTGATGTGATTGATAACCAAATATGAATCACCAGTTACCACTAAATCTTTGACTTGCATTTGAAGTGCGAGAGTCAATCCTTGAATTAGTGCTTCATACTTTGCTTTGTTATTGGTACATGGGAACTCTAGTATGATTGCATGTGGATAAATGCATTATTGAGGGATTTTAAAGACAATACCAACTCCAATTCCAGACTTAGAGCAAGCTCCATCGAATGCCATTTTACAAAAACCTTGAATTTTTTTTTCTTCATTTTGCTTGAGAGAATTCATTTGTTTTGTGACGAAGACAACATAGTTTCAATTTCTAGCATCTACTTAGCTCTGCATTATTTCAGTTTCTTTCTTCTTGAATGATGTTGGTTTTCTTTGTTCTCGAGGTACTCTGATAATTGTTCCATCTTTGTTTGGGAGCATCATGTAACTCCCATCATTCATTATATATCCTCTAATCATTGAACACCAATCTCTACCAAGGAAAACACCCTAAGTTGGAGGAAGATCAACTACTATGATGGTGAATACTATTGTGATATGGGGTGCTCCACATATCCATGCACACAAATATTTGATTTCACCACAAGTTGGTACTTTCCTGGAATCAATGGCATAAATAATTTCACTTGTTTCATAGTACTTTGTACATTCCATTGCATATAATGGCATGATATTGTTAGTGGCTCCACTATCCACCACACAATTGTGCAATGTAAAATCATGATTTTCCAAAGATATGTAAAATGGTGGAACCTTGCCTCTTGGTCTTGTTGGTATGATATTTTGTTGTTGCTTTGTGTTCATAGCAACTGCTTCTATTCTTGGAATGGATGAGCTCATATCATCCAAAATTTTTAAAATATTTTTGCTTTGTTYCGGTATTTTGACTACCTCCATAAATGGAAAAGGGATCCGAAGCTTGTCTAATTTGTCAACCACATTATACGTCAGTTGCAGTGGTTTTTTTGTCTGATTTACAACTGGATATTGTTTTGCTCGCTTCAGAGCATCGACTTTTCCTTTTTCCTTTTCTTATATTTCTTTGGACTTGAATTTATTTGCTTGAGTTCTAGTCTGAATGACATTATCTTACTGTGTATATTTGATACAAGAGCATATTCTCTCCTAAAACATTTGTATTAATGATCAGGCCTTAGGGTCTCGATACTTTCCCAGAGAGGGTTTTATTGTAAAATATTATAATATTTCCATGGTTTACATTAGAGTGTTAGAAGTTTTTAGATTGTTCTATATAGGATAAACGTTTGTTTCCAAATGCCATGTAAGGTAACTAGATTTGCTTCGTTGAGCATATAGTTAAGATAAGGATCAAATCAAGATAGGTTCAATATTATTATTAAAAGTAGTTAGGTTTTCTATTTTATGGAGTTGGTTAGGATTGGTTTTGATTGGGAAGTTTCATCTTCCAAAAGTATTCTATATAAGCCCACCGGAAAGAGAAAAAAAAAGAGGTGTGGCCAAATGAATGTAAATTAGGCCAAGAGAGGAATGAGAATATAAGAGAAGATGTATGCACAAAATTATTAATGAAATAGAGTTTCATATTATGGTTAGTTTTCTGGGTAAGATTTAATTGAAGAATTCCAGCATGTGGAAATGGTGATGTATGTCTGTGAGATTTTATGATTTGATTTGTGCATAATCAATTAGTCAAGCATGTGAATATAATGTTTCTCAGGAATTTGTATATAATTCATGTTATGATGTTGAATCCATACATTGTGATGGTAGGATGGTTTCTGGTGGGAATATGCAATTTCTATCAAATTCGTTGTGTGTGTAAATTGTCAAAAGAGGATAGAATATTTTCTGAACCCATGACTTGGCACTTGCCTGGAACTTCAATTTGATATTTTAATGTATTGACAACCTTCTGTTCTGAGACAGAGCACGCATTGGTTGGTCTTTGTGAGACAAATTTCTTGTAACTGGAAGGTTCTGAGATCGAGGCAAAACTTATAGATGACATTCTCATCAATTGAAGCCAGCGAATTGGTGGCCTGTGTTGAAATTCCCAGTCAACAACGATTCTGGTAGCGAACCTTGGTGCCTTGTTTCAATTCCTGGCTTATTCAATTCCTGTCGAGGTGCCTTGTTTCCAGAAAGGGTAATTTTCCATGTCAATTATTCAAAGAACAGAGATAGACTCTTTGAGTCTTAGTTTTGCTCAACCTTTCGTATTATTGTTGGCAATGATGGCATCCGAGGGTTAAGTCTTGGAGAAAATATTCCAGATGTTCTAATAAGAAATTACCAGCAAGAAGGGTATGCTATTTATAGATTGTAGGTGGGATTGGTAGACGGAGATTCATGAAGGAAATAGAGGAGTTTTAGAGCAGGACTTGGTATACCTCTAATCAAATTAAACATTTCTCCAATACAAATTAAGTATAGTATAGTTTTGTTATGTTATTAGAGCCCTTTCCAATTGGTTGAAGCTGATCTCATGATTATCTCTTAAAAATATTATGCCTATAATGCAACACCTACTATGATTATCTCTTAAAAATATTATGCCTATAATGCAACATCTACTAGGATCACAGTGACAATCCCTCTCAAAGTAAACCCAAGTCAACAATTTGTCTATCTCTAAAGCCTTTATGATTCTTTTGATCTTTTAATTTTCAACCTTCATTCCAAATTATAGTTGTTTCAAGATCAACCGCCTCTTCTAAACAATAAATCTATTTAGTTTCTAGAACAAATTTCAAAGCTCATGATAGTTTATACCAATACTCCATGTTACTACTCAAACTCTTGCTAAGGAGGAAAATTCCTAACCTCAACTAGAGATCCTAGAGGCAACTCTTAGGCAAGCCACCCATTGTCACCTTGGTGGCCTTGCCCCACACTTTAGACTCAAGAAAAAATGGCCTTGCCCCACGCTTTAGACCCAGGAAAAAAAACGTATCCCAATCTAGGAGGAATCAATAAGATCAATCTACCCTAACTTATTAGGGCAGTGTGAGTGTTACTTAAGTTAGGTTGATTCACGATTGATTCATGGTTGATTAAACAAGCAATCAATTTGCCCTTAAAATGATGTGAAGATAGTGAAACATAGTGTGCAAATGAATTGTTAGATTAATCCAAAGTGTGAATGTGGATCACATATACCAAATGTCACATAGAATTTTTAAGTTCAAGAATTATTACCATCAATATTGATCTTGCTTCAAACTTATCCCAAAAAATGTTGAAAGAAATAAAATAAATTGTGACAAATGTAACATGAAGAAATATTGCTTGATTCTGTCAAATGATAAATTCCAGATTTATAATCAGAGAATATGTGAACCATTCGGACAATATTGAGCCAAGAGAGTCATCCACGTGGCTGTGAAGTTTATTCTAGGATGCAAATTTCACTTTAAGATTAGAGACTTCTCATGAGAAAACATTCACATCAACGAATCAAATGCAATTGACAACATCTAAATTTTATCAGCACTGGGTATACCGTCAAAGTTTCTTGTCATCATTTCATTTCCAGAACTAAGATATTATTTCTAGATATAAAAGAATGATATTAGACCTCAACTTGCCAACAATAGCTGATACTGCCTGCTCTTTGATATATTTCTAGAATTAGCATAAAATAATATCACATCTTAGCATAAAAGAGAAATTGACAGTAAACCACAGTTTGATTCCTATTATAGCAGATTTGTGTTATGTTGCAGATTCATATGTGTTTAGATTAGTATCAAACTTAGGTTATGAAAAATTGTTAACTAGCCTGTATGAAGATCACAAAATTTACTTGGTTCAGGCACCAATTTGTTTGAGCTAAGAGAATACTAAATTAGGAACAAGATCCGAGAATATCCCAACAAATATATGAAGCAGATCGTTGAGTAATTTCTAGCACCGATTGTGTTCACCCATGTGTGTGTCAAAAATCAATCAAAAGCTATGTAACCAAAATTCCTCAAATCATTTAGCAATGTTAGGCATTGATTCAACCCATCATCAGATCTCAAATAAAGATCTATTAAATAATATGAAATAGAACCACTAGATCTAACTAAATTCTTCTTAGATATTTTGTTATTTTGTGGTGATATTTTTATAGCGGAAGATTTGAAAACACCATAACTATGTCAATTTTTTACCGATTTTCTATTACAACCACATTTTGGAAACCCCGTGGTCATTCTACATTTCATGATACCGATTTAGTGGAATTCTGGGTACTCTCTCAAAAGATGACTACACCTAAAATTGACCACCCCAAAAATATGTTTTATAACCACCTTAACAACCTCAATAAATGGTCCAAATGAGCAAGTGCACCCTCAAGAAATTGTCCATGTTGTACATAATGATGATGTGGAGTCCCTATCATCATTCAGTGCATTATCATAGATCTCAATGTAGTGACACATATCACAATGCAGTGTCACGAATCCAAAGAAAAATGGCATGGATCCCAATGTATATGTATGTCTGTATGCGGTATCATGGATCCCAATGCAATATCACATGGATCCCAATGCAATATCACAAATATCGGAGCAAGTACACTAATCTTGAGGCATGATACATGGATCCCAAGGCATAGATACCACCCATGCACACGTATCCCAATGCAAGGCACCCACTTATAGTGGTGGGTCTAACACCTTTACAATTCATTAGGTGATGCACACAAGTGATTTCCTCTAACAACATCATAACATTAGTTAATTTTAGAATTTACCTAAGTTTAACCATGGGGAGTCAACCTTAACCCTTATTACGTGTGATTAGGAATGCATACATAGATTGTAAAATTCTATAACAAAGACTGAACAAAAAGTGTTTATTAAACTAAAATATAGCATGGAAATTGGATCAATTTGTGAGTTGACACGTAAAAGACTAGGTACACTACAAGTGCACAATTTTCTGAAGGATAATTGTGCTGTGTTTTGAAAATAAAATTGCTAAAAATTCTCATGGATGAGGCAAAAAATAAGGGCTGCCTACCTAGGTCACTTAAAAACTAAGGCTATGATCAGAAAAAAACAACACAAAAAAACAAAGAAAACTAAACCACCAAAGCCCAATGAAGCACACACAACCAAGGAAGGAGACAAGAGTCAACTTCCCTAATGGAGTCACCAATCTATGTTGGGTGATTTGTTACTATGGTGTTCCAAAAATCCCTACTTAGGAGTTGTGTAACCTAAGAAACATACAAAAGAAAGAAGAAGAAAAGGACTACACACTAACAAACCTCTTCCCTATTTTATCCTATGCAAGAAAGAAGATACAAGAAAAAATCATCTAGGATCTAAAGCATAAGACAAAGTAAAGAATGAAGGCTATTTTATTATTCCAATGGAAAGAAGGATTTAGAAATAAAACTTCAATAACAAATATTGTATCAAAATGGGATCCAAATCCATCTTGAGGGAGGGTCATTTTCCTCCACGTGTGCTCCAATTCCAAGCTTGGTGGTAGAAGTGAAATCCCAATTGATAGAGAAAACGTGGTTATGGTGAAAACTCTCTTTGATGGAATTTTGGTAGCTTAATATTGCAAAGAATGGTGGATGAACTGAGTGAACTCAATAGTTTTACTTATAGATGAAAAGGTGGACCTCTCTTTAGAGCTAGTTTCAATGTGAACAATCCCAACAAATTGATGAAGTGATGGGATAAGGATAACTAACTACGACTAGATTAAACCCTATAATTAGTAATAATAGCTTGATAAGATCCACAATTGGCCACTACACCATTTTTGGGAGGCACATAGGCATTGATGAGTTGTAAAAATAATGATTTTTTACTTTAGGTCCATAGTGTGTTTTTCTAGTGATTTTAGGTCAAATATTGGGTTTGATTTGGTTCATAATGACAATATTAAGGTCACATAATGATGAAAATGAGGGTTAAGTCTGTCAAAGTGATGTTTTTAGCTAAAAGTTCTCACGATAAGATAGGTAAGAAAAATTAGGCCGGAAAAAAGGAAAGTCTTAGAGAGTAAAGACTCAGTTGGAATTTATCCATAGTGACCTTTGTACAATGAACAAATCATCATTAGCTAGTCCAAGATATGTTTTGAATTTCATTGATGATTTTTCCATTTATACTTAGGTCTATTTCTTGAATAATAAAGATCATGTCTTTGAAAAATTCAAGGAATTTAGAGTATTGTCTAAAAAGCAACGTGGTTGACCAGTGAAATGTCTAAGAATTTGATAATGGAGGAGAATACGCGAGCATGGCATTTGAGAGCTACTTGTCATAGAATGGTATCTCTTGGTAGATATTTGTACCTTACACATCTTGAAAGAATGGTGTTGATGAAAGGAACAATAGAACTCTGGTTGAAGTGGCAAGGTGTTTTCTTTAGGTCAAAGGTATGTCAACTAGATTTTGGGTAGAGGCTTTTGACTTCTCAAATTATGTTTTGAACATGATTCTAACCAAGGATATGTGGGATAGGTATCCTATTGAGAGAACGAGTGGATGAAATCCATTAGTTGGACATCTCAAAAATGTTTGGATGTATAGTTTGGGCTCACATTCCATATGATAGGTAGAAAAAGCTATATGTGAAGATCCATGCTTGTATTATTTTGGAATACTTTGATCAGTTGAAATTCTACATGTTGTTTGTTCTTACTAAAATTGCAAGAGGGGTGTTTTATTTGATGAGCACACTTCAAGTACTGCCTTGTTGAACTCCTCTTTTGACATTTTAAGTTGTGATCTGTTTGAAATTGAGAGAAATTCTAGACCAATGATTTATATATTGCATTGTCTGGAATGGAAATTGTTTGTTAATTGAGCATTCAAATCCAGTAACCGACTCAATTAGCAGTCGAACCTCTTTAGTAGAATCAAATACAAGAAATGGATTGAAATAAGAGATTGGACGATGAATTTTTGAAGGGAGGCACATTTAAAGAGGCCTCAAAGATAAAGGAGGGGTTCTTAGGTGACAAAAGGGTTTATTCATCACCACACCAGAGAGATAGGATTATGATTGATTTATAGTTCCTACTCTAGGGTTTTGATAGAGCCATAATTGTAGTGAAGCCTATTAAGAGAGAGCATAGAGGTTGCATATAGAAAGAGTAGGACTGAGTAGAGTTGTGAGAGGGAAGATGATAGATCTAAGGTTAGGTCAGATTCATAAGTTAGAACTAGTGCTAGAGTAGAAACTGAGATAGATAGAGCCAAGAGTATATAATCAGACCTGTTATCCTCAATTTGTAGGGATAACTAAGGAGATGGTGCCTCGAGGCCCTCAAGTTGCAGACATGGAGTACCGAGAGACAACTTGATCAACAATGTCCACTTACACATACAAAGACCCACCTCTCCTCCACAATTCCAGGTTCATCATGAAGGTATCCACCACATCAGGTGGCCTCTGGAAGACATTGGGTCTCGCTCCATGAGGTACAAGCTAGGTATCATGGTGAGTGTCATTTCAATATTTGAGGCATTTGAGTTTGCTACATTTAAAACTGTTTTTGATTATGTAACGTTTTCTTGGAAATTATGCACTTTGCTCTGTTTCACTTTGGTGGTTGACATTGCGCAATAGTAAGTGGGTCACCCTTAGGGATAGGTTTTCTACCGGGAGGTCCTCTTGAAGAGTTTGTGATGTCACGTTCCCGAGAGTAGGCCAACGGGGAGTGACTTAGTAGTCTATGTGTTCCCGTAGACTATAGTCAGGCACAAACAAGGAACAAAGGGAGAAATAAGGGTGATTTGGTGGCTAAACGATGAATTAAGCCAAAAAGCATAGGAAAAGTCACTTAAGCCTAAGTCAATGAAGAATGAAAACGAAAAGGTCCTAAAGGGGGAATTAATTAATTAATTAATCACCTTAGAAGGAAAAGCGCCTAACTTAAGTGACGTCAATGGTGAATTAGATCGGGAAGAGTATAAAGGGAGAAATTCAACTTAATTCCTCATTATGTTATGATTTGATGTTGAGGTATTTGTAGAGGAGAAGGAAATCGACCCCCTTGTTGTTTTGTGGATTTCTAGAGGAAACCACCACCATTGATCGATTTCGATGTTGAGAGACACACTCTAGCCTATCAGAGATACCATCCAGGTATTTCACCGTGCATTACAATATCCAGTTCAATGATTGCCCAGCTCAGCTAGTGAGGGCACAAGTGATTGAGAGAGGGTTTGTGCGGCCGTTTGAGACAGTTCAGATCTGGCTGATTCCTTCCGAACCATTAGAGAGTTATCCAGGGCACACCTATTGAGCCACCTGCCGTCAGTTTCCGACAGTGGAATCTTCCAGAAAGTGGAAAACAATCATTTAGGGCACATCTCTCGGGGAAACACATTTGGGGTTCCAGAGGACATTTCGAGGTAGATATGAGGAATCTCTTCCAACCCATTATAGAGGAGACCATGATGATCATTTTGAGATATACATCATCAGATTCCGCTGGTGGAATCACTAGGGTGCACTCATTGAGCCTAGGAGGTGCGCAAACTCCCAGGGGGTGGCATATGGAGCTTCAAAGGTCAGATCTTCAATCCAACAGTCATCAAGATCAGTCTAGAGGCCAGGATGCATATTTTGAGACAATTTGCAGCTCATTCCAATGGGTATCGCCATCAGGGTGAGTTTTCTGGATTCTTCAACAGTTACCGTGAGCTGCCAGACTGCTTTTTGCCGATCTACTTGTGCATGCGCAGACCAACACCCATTCTTCTCGTCACGTGTATTTATTATTTGTTATTTTTTATTCCAGTGACGATCCATGAGATCCAACTGACGATTATTATATCTGCTTCCAATTATTATTGTATTTCCTTTTTTTTCAACATTATGTATATATCAGTGAGTTGTGTTGTCCTTATCTCACATGCATTGTCTTATACTGCTAAAACACATAATAAACTAGAACACACATGCAAAAATCACCAAGCCTCTTCACACAGTAATTCAAACGCATTAAAAAACGACCAGAGTATCAGATTCATTAGCCAAAACCATAATTCAGCAGTAGATATCCAAATCAGCTGGATCACGGATATTTCAGAGTCATTGTGCCATTCCTGACCATACTTTTCACTTTCCACACTTTATCCCCTCATCTCCTTATCTTTTTTGGATTTTCGGGTGTACTGACCCAAGAAGGGATTGTCCCACATTTCATGGGAAGAAGGAGATGAAGGCCCAAAGGCTTGTGGCTGGAAAAAGATAAAAGCCTATTTATGAACCTTCCAGATGCTCTCCCAAAGAGGTTTTGAGAAAAATAAAACATTTCTCCTAAAAAATCAAAGACCTGCAAAAGTAAACACATAATTATAAATGTCCCACTTGTTGAGGGGTTTACACAAAGTGCGTTACAAGCTAGACTATACCCCCATGGAACCATGTGTACTTCTCCCTTCAAGTGACACTTTGGTATTTCCCCCCAAGCTAATCGATTCACCATAGGGAGTATCCAGCGTTTGGACCTTAATAAATTAATAGAAATAAATGGGTTTGGAAAAAAGGATGCATTGAAAGCGAAGGTGCAACACACCCTCTACAAAGGCACCCATAAATGAGATACTACGATCCCTTGCATGTCATGAACCCCATGTCCAATTTTTTTCCCCCCCATCCATGTCACTTTGTCCACATGTCTTAGAGAGGGGACCACTTGGGAAACACTCCTAAACTTGAAGTATGATTCACCCAATAGGTCCCTTTGTCAACCCTCCCATACCTAAAATTGGAAAATTGCATAGGGTCTTTGAGCACTTGTTTATTTTGATGAGGTAGTTTTTTATGTACCTGCTTGGATGGATATTTTATTGAATTGATTTACTCATCATGATGCATTTGACTTGAGATTCTCGGAGGGCATATTCATTGCAGGACCTAGTTGGTGGACAGTTTTGGAAGAACAAGCCTAGCTTGGGCTTCCTTGGGGCTTGAAGCCCACAGGTTCCATGGCCGTGTTGATGTTTAAACAACATCGGGAATACATTCTCTTAGAATAATAATTAATAATATAATTATTGATTATTAAATATCATATATAATAAGTAAATGATAATAATAAATAGTTATTGATTATTCAAGACACACATCCTTTCATGGATGGTCATCTTATGTTCTCTATATATGGAACACTCATCATTGTAATAATATATCGATCAGATCTCATATCAGGAAAACCAACATGGTATCGGAGCAGGACTGTCATATCAGGAAAACCAACATGGTATCCGGCTTGACTCCCTCATGGAGAACCCAGGAAAATGAGAGATAGCTTGAGTTTTGTGGGAGATTATTTAAACCAAGTTCTCGTTTTTGTTGTTTCAACGCTATACTATTTAGTTAGTGGTTTTGTTAGCCTTCAATCGGTCGATCAAGTCAAGATCGAGCTGTTTGTAATTGTGTATCTGGCTGTAAGTATGTTGAGAACAATATCATTTCGAAGCAAAGCCACACTTAATGGGGAGGGAAGTGGAGGTGTCCAATTCCAATCCAAGAGCGCATAAAGCAGGTACCTTACATGATTTATCGATTGCAGATTTCAGTTATGAGTTGTGCTAATGCTAATACACATGATTGCGAGCATCGATATAGATAGATATATTATATTACATTAGCGTAGTGTTGAAGTAGTGGAAGAAATATTTGATTCCACCCGCTACCTCAAGCGGAACCAGCTATAAAATGTAATTGATACCGAGAATATCATCATAGTAGCGCAGTGAAGCGATGCACGGACCAGAAATCTTTGCAATTACTCGATCATGGCTGCAAATAAGTTGATGACTATTGTTTTTTTGCTTGATGGTCATGGTGAACGCACCGTCTGCAGTAGAAATGCAAGGACTGGGCCTCACTCCCTAATAGGAGGGCCCAGGCAGTCAAACTCCATCTGTATCAGAATATACGCAAGTGGTAATCGTCAGATGTTCCATACCACAAACATCGCTTCACTTCTTCCCAGTTGAAGACAAAACAAAATTGATGTCAATATTATAAGTGATATGTTTCGAGCAGTGGCTATAACCCACTGATGTCAATTATAAGTGATGTCAATTATGCATTGGCCTCTAAGTTTGAGATGAAGAACCTTGGTATGATGTACTACTTCTCGGGACTAGAGGTGAGGCAGAGAACTGATGAGATCTTCCTGAGTCAGGAGAAGTACACAGTTGAGAAATTGAATACGTTTGAGATATTGAACTTGAAGCCTGTGGCTACACCAATGATGATGAATCTGAAGAAACTAAGTGTGTCTTCCCAATTTTGACGAAATTGATCCAACTTTGTACAGACAACTGATTGGATAATTGATGTATCTGGTTAACACCAGACCAAATATTTTCTATGCAGTGAGTGCACTTAGCTAGTTTATAAGTCAGCTGAGATAGACACACTAGATTGTTGTGAAGCATGTGTTGAGATACTTGTGAGGCACAGTTGGACATGGTTTGAGATATACTTCCAGTATTGATATGATATGGGAGGAATATATTGACTTTGATTGGGCAGGGAGCGTAGTGGACATAAAGAGCACCTTCATGTGTTGTTTCACTTTGGGATCTTTCATGGTTTCTTGGTGTAGCAGGAAACAAACTTTTGTGGATTTGAGCACAACAGAAGCATAATACATTGCATTAAGTATGACAGTCCATGAAACAGTGTGGCTTCACAAGCTCCTTGCAGATTTATCCGAACATGTGTTGGATTCCACCATTATTCATTATGGTAACCAAAGTTGTGTGAAGATCTCTGATAATCCAGTGTTTCATGACAAATCGAACCACATTGAGATCAAGTACCATTACATCCGAGACATGGTGCAGAGGAAGGAAGTATTGGTGCAGTACCTTCCTACAGATGAGCAGGTTGTTAATGTTCTTACCAAACCAAAATGAAGTTCAAGTACTTCCATGACAGAGAATGCTTCCCTCACTGAGAGGGAGTGTTGATGTTTGCATCTTTCCGAGACATTCTCCAGATCCTACTCCTTTGTGACTGAGTTGAGTTCATCTGTGATGACACTTATTCGAGAAGGGATAAGTGTGGCACTTATCTGAGAAGAGATAAGTGTGGTTGGGCTTATAACTCAACGTCCCATGTGGAGAGCACATGAGGACATGTCAAGGGAGTTGACGCTTGACGTCATACACCATGGGAGTTGACCCTAGTGTTTCTAGAGGGTGTAGCCTCTAGAAGTCCACATGGAGTGCCATGTGTGACAAACTTTCTCTAGATCGTACTCCTCTGTGAATTGAGTTGAGTTGATCTGTGAGGACACTTATTCGAGAAGGGATAAGTGCATTTGGGCTTATAGCCCAAAGTCCCATGTGGAGAGCACATGAGGACACGTCAAGGGAGTTGACCCTTGATGTCACAAACTATGGGTAGTTGACCCTAAGTGTTCCCAGAGGGAGTAGCCTCTAGAAGTCCACATGGGAGTGCGATGTGTGACAAAGCTTTGCTACTATGGTGGTTGTGTATCACTGGCGGAGACTGTGTGTCTCTGGACAGTAGTTGTGTACTACTATGGAAATATACCTCCCTAGCTAAGAGGGAGTATTTATGTTTCAACATCGGGTGAACCTTCTCCTAGATTGAGCTACAGACTAAGGGAGATAGAATACATTTATCATAAAGATGCACTTGTGGTAAATGAGCCCAGACGTAGTCCTTCCTTGATCATGACAATGAATAATATGGACTCGAGGTGCTTGAAGTGTTTTCCACATGTCAATTAGCATCACATTGACATTCACTCACAGGTGTGTACTTGTGGTGAAATATCCTGGTGTGGTCTTTTTCCTAGTCATGGTGATTTGACAAGGAATGATAAAGACTCAAGATGCTATATGTTATTACATGCGGACCCAAAGTGAGCCTAATCTTAGAGAGAGTTAATTGACTCAGAGGGAGAGCCACATAAGGAGTTTCTCCTCGGTTCAGGTGGGAGACAGATGTCTCCCAAGACTGACATACAAGTGTCACGAGTCTAGGGTGAAGTTTGTATACTTCAGAGACAAGCTTGGCATGATGTAGAATGTCTCCCTCGTTGAGAGGGAGTGTTGATGTTTAAACAACATTGGGAAGACATTCTCTTAGAATAATAATTAATAATATAATTATTGATTATTAAATATCATATATAATAAGTAAATGATAATAATAAATAGTTATTGATTATTCAAGGGACCCATCCTTTCATGGATGGTCATCTTATGTTCCCTATATATGGAACACTCATCATTGTAATAATATATCGATCATATCTCATATCAAGAAAACCAACAGGCCTATGGACCAGACGACGATGCTAGCTTTTGGAGGCGTAAGTAAACACCATGAAGGACCTAACCCAACCCTTTTATAGCGCAAAATTTTTCTCTTGAGGATAAAACAACACTTTTGAGAAGGTTGATGTCACCCTAGGGCTAGGGTTGTGGTGGTGGTGTTGTTGCTGCTTGACACTTGGCATCTTTGGATGGAGAGGAGTACCTTGAAGATCATAGTGCTTGAGGAGAARGCCTTTGGAGGCCCAATGTGTCATCTCCAAGCCCAACATCCTTCTCTTGATGCCAAATCATTTCCCTAGAAGGGTGACATCATCTTTATTTTAGGGTTTCTTATGTGCAAAAATCAATTTTAAATTTGTAAARGGGAAACCCTAAAATTAAGTGGACAAACACTTTTAGTAGGATTTGTATAAATAGAGATCACTTCTATTTCATTTTGATCATAGCTCTCCCATTGTGAGAGGACTACTTGGCTGCAATTTGTACCCCCCTTGGGAAAATTCACTCTCTCTCTCTCTCTTTTGTGATATGGTTTATATCTTTTCTAATGAAGTGAAGTGGTGCGCTACTCTTGGAGGTTCTTTTTCTTTTCTTTGGTGATGAAAATTACTTGGTAACTAGGGTTTTGTCTTGGCATTTCTTGGAATTGGTAAGGAAAATATGCACTTTGTTAGGTTTCTTTCTTGTTCCATGCTTGTTATTGGCTAGATCCTTGGAGGAGTATAAGGATTTACAATATCCACCAAGATTTATCATTGTTGTTTGTTGAAAAGGCTATTGCAAAGGTTACTAGGAGCAGTAAAAGGGTTTACACCCTCCTAGATTTGACCTTGTTGGGGTTGCTAACTCAAGGGAGTAAAAGGGCTTACACCCCTTGAGATTTAGCAGTCCTAACCTAATACAAGAAGACTCTACAACCCATTTGGCAAGGCAATAATATTTTATTGCATTGGAGAAATAAATTGTTTGCATTGGTAAATGTAACTTTGAGATATATTGATTTTTTCCAAGTTGGAATCCTTTCTTGATGCTTTAAGCTTGCTAAAGCCTCTAGGGCGTCTAGATTGGTCAAGTGGATTTTGAGCTATAGATAAATAAAATCTACAACCATTAGGGTTGCATAAAATCATCTCATATTGTTGAATTTAACTTGCAATTTGACCATGGAAATTCGCTAGTAAACCACTATTATCATTATGCTGCTAATTGGTGAACTTTTGTCGGATTACTTGCTTGTTTTCATGGTTAAAACTTGATGTTGTAGAAATTATTTTCTACAACCACTTGGATGTTACAAATATACTCTGAAAACATCTTATAACATCCCTCTAACACCACTAAAGTTTATGATAAAGTATTGAGAATTTATCTACATGTTTTATGCTTCATTTCTCAACCAATATTTGATGCTTTAAGTGGTTAAATCTACAATAGTTAGTTGTTTTCTTTGCTAATATATATTCTTGTTTATTGCTTCTATTAGGGACAACAAGCTTAACTTGCTTGTCCATTTAACATTGAGCTTGTATGCGTGTTTCTTCTTGTGTCTCGGGAAGGTACAATTTTCTTCCACAGGTGCTCAAACATTTGGAAACCATCTTCAAGACTCATTATCAAGTCATTTATCACTTAGTATCTTGACCTATAGGGGCTTCACTTCCATACTCTCACCTTCCACTTCATTTCTTCTTAGGGTCATTTGGGACTCCCCCTTGTGTTGGATTCTTCCTTCACAGAAGCGAGGGAAGGTTTATCCGAGGTGACAGTGGGTAATCTCTCCCACCATTACTGTCATCCAATGGAATGGGTTGGGATTTTCCCAATCTACAGTTTGTGCAATAACAAGACCAAGAGCCACAACCATGAAAAAATAGAAGGTAGTAGATATAATATAGATGTAGAAGATTAAGTAGTGAGGTAGCATCATCATTGAAGATGTAGGAAGGATCTAAGACCAATTGAAGGAAATGTAGGACTATATGGAGAACTCCATGAAAATATTAATTATATCGTAGAAGTGAAGCTAGTTGTAAGAATTTTCCAAGTGTCTAGAATATTGAAACAATATAAAGGAGGAGTTCTATTCATGTAAAATTGATCAAAACCCATTGTATTCATTGACAGAAACAATCAATAAGAAACAAACTTGAGGAGGAAGTCTTCTAGATCATCATAGAGAGTGCAAGGAATTGAGGAAAAAAATGTTGTACATTTTGGATCACCAAATATTTAATTCAATTGTAAAGCCTCTCAATCTAAGAAGACATTTAATATGCATGGAGTTTATTACCCAAAGGGTTCTTGATCTCGTTGTGTTCTACTTGAATGATGTGTGTATATTGTTTTCAGTTTCATTAATGTTCTTACACTCATTAAACAATATAAATAACCCACCAATATTAAACACCATTATAAATTTAAGTTGATTTTCCCAAATCCATTTTGAGTGCCACTAGGTGTCTCTGACTTTTTCACGAGATACAAACCAATTTGGTATCAGAGTACCAATTCCCTACTTAACTATAGTTGGGGAATTTGTGATATTGATGTTTATGTGTGATCTAGATTTATAATTAATTTGTAAATTTTGTGGAGAACCATTGCAGTGTCCTTTAGAAATTCCAAGAAGACCAAGAGAGCCCAAGATGGATCACTGCACATGTCTATGTAAGCTTGAAGAGAACTTGTAGCAAAATTTATCCTCCCAAAAATTGTTTGAGTTTTTGGGGATGAAAAACCTTTGAAAATGGAAGGTTTGATCTAAAAAAAGGTTAAGTCCATTGTAGGGAAAGTTTGGATAATGAATAAGTTTCAGGGTATGGAAAAAGACTAGGATTCTACTAAGAAAAACTCAGAAGAAAGCATCATAGATAAAAGATTCATTGAAAATAGGTACATCGAAGTAGACTAGAGCTCCATTGATAAGAAGTATATTGACAAGAAATTTGTCAACATGAGGTACATGGATGGGATCCCCATGCACAAGAGGTTCGTTAACAAGAGGTCCATTCATAAAAGGTTCATCAACAAGAGGTTCATCTAGGAGAAATACATTGACATTGACATTGTCAAAGTTGATAAGGGAAAACTTAGTGAAGGAATAGTTGATGAGGTCAATGTTAGTGAAGGAAAAGTTGATGAGGGAAAAGTTAACGAAGGATGAGTTAGTGGAGGTCCCAATGATGATGCTTGTAGATGTTGTCACCGATGACCAAGAAGCCTAATCATTGTATCAAATTTTTGGATGATAGCCATAAAGGCACCATGTCACAGAGTTGTTAGATGACATATATGGGTAAATAAGTTGTTTCGAGCCAATATTTTATATAACTATGGATGCATAGAGATAGAGAGTTGGGAGATGTCATAAGAGATCAAGTAAGAGATTCTTGTAGGGAAGAACATTCATTGAGGCATTGAAGAAATAAGAGGGGTTCCTCAATGATGGAAGGGTTCCTTTGTCAAGGGGGAGATGTGATTATGCTTGATCCATAGCTCTTGTTATGAGTATTTTTTGGATCCATAAATGCGGTGACATATTTTAAGAGAGAGTAGAGAGGTCATTGGAAGTGTAGGACCAAGTAGACCTATGAGAGAGAATTTGATGGAGATAAGGCCAGGGAAGAGTTTTCATCCAAACTAGTGCTAAAGAGTGATCTAAGAGAGGTAGAGCCAAGAGTACAGAGTTGGAGCGAGAACCAAAACCATAAAAAATCCAAGGTTAGTAGAGCTAATGTAGTCATAGAAGATTGAGCAGAGAGATAGCTCGTTCATTGAAAATGTAGGAAGGATTCAAGGCCAATTCAATAAAGTGTATAACGATGCAAAGAAATCTATATGAATCTTAATTCTATTGAAAAAGTAAAGTTGGTTGCAAGAAATTTCCAATTGTACAGAATATTGGGACAATACATAGAAGGAGGAGTTTGTTCATGTGATCCTGTTCGAAACTTGTTGTAGTTGCTAAGAGAAAGAGTGAAGAAGAAGCACACTTGAGGAGGAAGGTTTCTAAATTACTATAGAGAGTGCAAGGCATCGTGCATAAATGTTGTGAGTGTATTTTGGCTTACTAAAGCATTTAATTTAGTTCTAAAGCCTATAAATCTAAAAATACATTTAATACGCCTAAAATTTATTCCTAGAAAGTTCTCAAATTAAAAAAAAAATCTATGTACCACATGAATGATTTGTGAATATTCTTGTTGAGTTTATATGTTGTTCTTAAAATCATTGAATTATAGAAAAAGATCGAACCTCACAAACACCAACATATATTTTAAGTTTTCTTTCTCAATTTTGTTTTGAGTGCTACTAGGTGATTTTGGCTTTCGCATGGGATATGAACCAACATTAGCCAAGTTTAAAAAGCTTCTCATGTTCCTCTGTTGTTAAGTTAATATTTTTTAGTATTTATCAACTAAATTGTTTATAAATTTGTTGCTATATCATTGTTATCTATAATTTAAGAATACAAAGATTAAAAACCAAAAGAAAATGAAAGGAAGTTAAGAAGCAAAGAGAACAATTACCAGGATTAAAATCCAAAAGAAAATGAAAGGAAGTTAAAAAGCAAAGAGAACAATGTATCCACTCAAGACGATGTAGAGGCACTATTACTACATATTGTATATTAATCAATAGTCTTAAGTAGATACATTTTTTGTTTAACAATGTGAAGACTAATTCTATTATAAGGAAATAAAACCATCTTCCTCATGGTTTGCTTCTATCCTATTGATTTTGTAGTTTTTTTTATTTTTTATAGAAGCCTGTTTTTATTTTTCTTAAAATTTATGATTAGTTGTATCATAAAATAAAAACAAAGCTTAGAAACAAATGACATAAACATTTAATATGAGTTGTTACCTCCATTGTTAAGAAGCTAACACTCATTCTATGGTGATATTATTGCACACCATGTTTAATGGGATGGAGAGAATATTATTCTTATCGTGATGAGCACGAATACCTATTCAATGCAGCCATTTTCAGAAGTTGAAGAATTTATATATGGAAGCATATATGGGAAATGTCCTTATTATCATGGCAAGAAGGGAAATCATTCCTCGGGAAACACAGATCTAAAGTTCTCTATATTTTAATCTTATCATAGCGAGCATGAAGTCCCATTCCATGTAGCCATTTCTAAAGTTCTATATATATGAAAGCATAAGGGGGTAAACTATTATTATCTTGTTAGTATGGATCTCATTCCTTGAAAAACAAAAATATAAAAGTTTTTTATGGGGGAATTTGTGAATTTCAGTTTTACTTTTTGGTAAGGGATCACATGAAAACATGATCTTGATCGAGTACTTGATACAACCCTCAATCGAGGTATTTTTTTCATGTTCTTTCAAAACCTTGATTAAGATATTGGGTGGACTTACAAAAATCCTTGATTGAGGTGTTGGAGATTTTCAACTTTGGGCAGTCATTCTCCATAAGAAAGTACAAGAAGACCCATCTACACCATTATAGAAGCCCCATAATGAAGTTGAATACTTAGGAAGAGAAGTCGGCCCCACGGGAAAAATAATAATACAGTGGAAGACCCAGAAATAAGAATCTGACCCCAGATTGGCACACATATCAGTATAAATATAGGACTGGCTCATTTCATTTTGACAGGAAGACAACTCCTTCTACAGTGTGCACAAGGCAGTTGTAGTTGCAATTTTGGAAATTTCACTATTTTTTGGGTTATTGGTTATCTTGGAGAGTGCGCCACACTTGGAGAAGATCTTGCTTGGTTATTCTTGGTCATATTATTGAGGAACTAGGTCTTGGTGATGCTAGCCTTGGGGAGGATATTCTCCATATGGTATTTTCGTTATTGATGGTGATGTACTGGTAATATCTTGGACTAAATTATTCTAGAGAAAGGTTGTTGGGTTTTCCCCCAAGTTTGGGTTTCCTAGGATAAACTCTTGTGTTCTTGTGTCTACTGTGCATGGTCAATATTTCTAGATATTGTTATTTCCACTGCATTGTTAGAGAAACGTTGTTGGATTTTATCCTAAGTTTGGGTTTCCTAGGATAAACTCTTGTGTTCTTGTTTGTCTTGTTGTGTCTACTGTGCATGGTTAATATTTCTAGTTATTGTTATTTCTGCTGCATTGTTATAGTTGAGATTTCCAGTGTATAGTTATCCTATGATAATTTTTTTATGAAAGTGAATCTTGTTATTAATCATAAGGAAATAACTATCAGATTTGAGAATCATGTAAACACCAACATGGTACCAGAGCTAGTTGAAATATTTCCACTACACAGTTACAATTGCAGTTGTAGTTGCCAGTTACAGTTGCAATTGCAGTTGTAGTTTCCAGTTACAGTTGTAGTTGTAGTTGCAGTTTCCAATTACAGTTGCAGTTGCAGTTGCAGTTGCCAGTTGCAGTTGGCAGTTTCCAGTTGCCAGTTGCAGTTGGCAGTTTCCAGTTGCCAGTTGTGCAAACCTTGAGATTAGAAGACAAGTTTGATTGTGCTACAAATTTAAGAGGTGCACTTATATATGTTTCCAAGTTATATCATTTAACGAGTATGAGGGTATATGCAGGGGATGTACAAGGGACCTTGTCCAAGCAATGACCCAAAGGGATAATTGGATCTAGTGCATTCAGAGGAATAACACACCTTCCCTAGAAATTAAGACTCCAGGTTTACATATCAGGTTTGATATTTTATATTGATTCATCTTAAGTAAATGTTGTAAACTAGTACAACAATATTTAGAGATCTATTACTGCTAAGCACTTTTTCTATCAAATGTTTTGAATATTGTTTGTACAATGATCATTGTTAGTACTAATGATGCACTTATTTACAAGATAAAATTGATCTCTTCTAGGAGATGTTCTTGGTTGTTGTCTTTGTCTCGGGCAGGTTACTATGGAGGTCACAACACTAGAAAAGTGTTGCTCTTTTCTTTTGTTCTTGTTTTGTTCCGGGTAGGTTACCATGGAGGAATGATTGATCACATATGATAGATCTGAGAGAGAGTTGTTAGTGCCACCATTTTTATTTCCATTTCAAGAGTCAGTTTTAGGTCACATTCAACCCATGTGTCCAACCATGTGAAGTCAAGTACATAACACCGTGAGGTCGAAGTCAACAAGTGGCCGGTTGACCCTTGAAAATGGGAAGGGATGTCAAAGTCAAAACTTGTATAAGTGGTACGGGTGTGTCTTTTCCAAGAGAGTCGAGTCCCGTTGAGAAACTAGTCTCTACGTGCCTAGGTCGAGTCAAGTGGTTAATGGAAATCACATCAACAAGTACAACAATTATTATCAGTTCATAATGAAAGCCAAGGGAATGAAAAATCGTGGTGTTCGTATCATGCATGCCCAACAAACCTTATCACATGTATCCTACATGCGGGGATTTGACATGGAAAACCTGCAACTCGACTTGAAACATCTCGTCGCCATGAATTCACTGTCCTTCAACATGATTTCCTCTCTTGTCAAACTCATTATAAATCTTGGACGTTCGACACTCTCTCCAGTCACAGAACCAGGCCTGAACTCTATTTGCAATTCCCCTTTCCAGTCCAGTTTGTTCAAAGTTTTCCCCCTGTGCGTTTGCTGGATATACTACACACATAATACACATTTGTCATGCCATGGCGACCTCTCATAGCACAAGGAAAGGTGCACAAAGAAACATAACTGCAAGGTCCAAGCCCCCAAAAGACTGGGAGTCGTTCTCACATGCGGTAGGCATCCCCAAAGACGTGATTAAAGTAGCTATTCTTTTACCTACAAAGAATACTAGTTCAAAACACGCAAAATCCAAAGTGGAGGGATTCGAATAGGAAGGGAAGGCAGTAGNTCAGGAAAACATGGAATTGAGGCGACAGCTAGCGACAAAGACTACAGAAGCGTCAGTAGCACAAGGTCGCGAAGGGAACGTGGCATGGTTGAAAAGGAAACTCAAAGAGGCGCAAGATACCATTGTACAACTGCGAGAAACATAACCCCCCCTCCCCAACAACAAATTTCTTGGAGAAGGGGCAGGCTGAGGAAGAACAAAGAGACCATGGAAGCGCGAGTTTTAGTAGAGCCGTGGGCCAGATCGGTAGCTGAAGAACTACTCATGTGCGCCATCTGGCTAGAACCTGCTGGAGGATCGAGCCGCAAAGACAGGAGCAGAACAAGGAGAGAAGATATCACAGTGGAAAATGACCAAGATCCATCTCAACAACTGAAGTAGGAAAAGATGGCTATTGTTGAATTCTATCAGGAAAACATGGAATTGAGGCGACAGCTAGCGACAAAGACTACAGAAGCGTCAGTAGCACAAGGTCGCGAAGGGAACGTGGCATGGTTGAAAAGGAAACTCAAAGAGGCGCAAGATACCATTGTACAACTGCGAGAAACATAAAGACTGGTGAAAGAAAGGCATACAAAGAATCCCAGATAAGTCGAAGCGACAAAAAAGGAAGCCTGCACAGCTCTCGTCAACACGTAGGAAAAGAAAGTTTAACAAGTGTTCGTTTCTACATCCAAAAAGCATAAGACAAATATTGGTAGTTTTGAAGGACACGTTTCCCCAAAGAACTATACCTTTTTGATAACTTCCATGACAATCAAACGATCGCTTTCTGCACACTCTCCCCCAACAAATGAGCGCGTAACAGAAATCAGAGCCGTTATAGCATACGACAAGCTCCTGACAGACACTTGTTTTTTGGGTCACCTGATCAAATGGATACAACGACACATATTTCTTCGTATCTAAGCCTAACTGATGATCATATTCCCGTGGAAAACCTGCAAACGATCTCGAGTGAAAAGATGTGATTATTGTCTATTTGTGAAAGCACCATGCAAAGAGTCTCTGGCGCATGCTGCTCAGTTTTCCTAGTTTAGGGTTAGCAGTTAGGAGGCAAGGTAGCCCAAGCAGCGCCCTCGTTTATATATTTCATCTTTTCAATGTAAGCTAGGTTGGTTGGCAAATGTGGTAGACAACAACTATTGTATGTAATCTGATTTTTGACCGAAATTTAATGCTAAGGTCTTGTAACTTGACGAAAAGATTCTAGTTGTAACAGTTGGATGTATCATGCTTTCTTTCTCTGTGTATGTGCTTCCTACTATCTTAATTTCATATTTTTTTCTATCTATTTCAGAATGAATTTTTAAACCTGCGGATTCATTGTTACAACGCCCCTTGTTCGCGCCACTTAGACAAAACTTTTTCTTCTAAAGCTAACTCTGAATTTGCCTGCAGCGACGCTCTGAGTTACTTCCTATATTTTCTCCCACCACACATTACAATTTTACACTTAAGGTTGTTTCTTGCCTAGCCTTATCCTCTCGAGTTCAATCACTAAGTCATTTGTTTCATATTTTCCTCAGACCGACCCCATAACCCAAGTCTTACTTTCCCGCGCCAATATAACCAGAATCCATTATATCGTAGGTGTTAAATCTAGCCACAACTTTCAAAGTCATATCCTGCATGGAGACCGCGCCATTTCCAAGAGAGCCCTCTCCAGATATGAAAGTCTAGTTTCGGGTCCCAAAGTTGGTTGAAAAAGTTACCTTCGTCATCTGTTTATCAGTCGAATAGATTTATAGAGTGCTAACATTCTGGCGTCGTTGCTGGGGACGGAGTTGAACAGATTTTCCCTGGGAGAACAACAAACGTTGCAATTTGAGCCCTGAGGGTAACAGAGGGACAAACATCCATACCGGTTGAAAACCCTTACCCTGGCGAATCCAGTCCAAATAGACCAGTAGCTCCAAGTAGCACAATTCAGGAAACCTTGCTCCAAAGACAATTCACACTAGAGCAAATCCTGACCCAAACCCCTCGGAGCCTGTGTATGACCCCAAGAAGATCCTGTGCAAGGCTAGAGATCAAGCGCCAAACCCGTTCTACTACCTAGATAGAAGCATGTCCTTGCCCAAAGATGGCGCACAGAGAATTGAAGACCTTGAGTTTGATGCATTCTTCGAGAAAACTCTGTTTAGGTCGAAGTCAAAAACCAGATTGGATGAGACTGTTTTCGACCCAAAAAAATTCCAAGCCCTAGTATCAGTAATATCCCTCAGAATCTGAATCCTCCTAGAGCTATGGCTGCCAGATTCGCTCCCCTCATCCTGCCTGCCCAATTTCATGAATTCCCTCAAAACTATAGCCAAAGGATCAGGCTCTACGACGACGAGGGAAATATTTCCGCTCAGAGGCACCTAGATTGGTTTAATGATTTCATCGACTTGGAGGAGGTGGACTACGCAGATGCAAAAATGAGGTTGTTTGCACAAATCCTTTCGGGAGATGTAAGAAAATGGTTCAAATCCCTCCCACTCACGAGCATTCGAAACTTCACCACATTCGAGACGTCATTCCTAGATAAATGGGGGGACAAGAAAAACCCTTTGCAGTTGTTGACACAACAAAATAACATGAAGAAAACACCGGAAGAGACGGTGCAGTAATTTTCAGCCCATTTTTTGAAAGTGTACAACTTGATCCCTGCAGAAGTCAAGCCTCCCCTCGACGCTGTGCAGTTGCGGTATGTTGATTCCTTTGAAAATGATTTCTCCCTGTTGTTAAGAGAAAGAAGGTCAACGAATCTAGATGCTATAATGGGTAATGTTGTCGAAATCAAAGTAAACATGATGGTGTCGAGAAAAATAAAACCAAGGTTCAACTGAGGAAACAAGAGACCCGAGGAAGATGCACAACCATCAACGTCATCATCCTTAGATGATAAATTCGACATGATGATGAAGACCATGGAGAAGTTGATGGAGAGAATGTCTATGGGAAACAAACCTGTTGCCAAAGAACAGAACGACCCACCTCCCAGGAATCAGAACCTCAGAAGGGGTCAAATCCCTCAGATCAGACAAAGAGAACAAAAAGAGAAAAGGGATCAAGGAGACCAACAAATGAGACCTCCTTTCTAGAACAAATACGTGGATGAGGATTTCGACCAGACATTCGATGACCAGTTGCATTGTTGCGATGACCAAAACCCGCACGTGTTCTTGACAAAGAGTGAGCATGATCGATATATGAGCAGAAATGAAGACTTCATGCTAGAGCCTGATGATAATATGATACTTGAAACAGATGATGTGCCATCTTGGGAGACAAAATATTTCAGGAAAGGTTATCAAAATGCCATCATGCAGTTCCAAAAGAAGTACAACCTCCAGGGCAAAGACGTGCCTACCGAGTTGCAACAAACAAACCCCATAAGGAAGCCTCCGATGGAAACCCTTTCCACAAGCCAACCAAGGTCGGACAACGCGGCCAAGGATGTGACATAGAAAGCTAAGTTGAAGGAGGAGGTCCCCAAGAAAGCTCCGGAGATCACAAGACGGGAGGCGAGTAGAAAAGAGGTAGAGAAAACTTGTCCCCCTTTCAATTTTGAACATGACATGGCCAAAATAAAAACCTCTATCCCGTTCAATGAACTTATTAGAAAGGGTGAGTATCGGGAACAAATCATTAAAATTCTGAAAATGGGGGGGACCCACGATACTATGAATATTCAAGACAATCACCCTGCCATCCTTTTTGATCTACGCGTTGAAGAGACAAGCGATACTGAAGACGTCCCTCCTTTCTATGTCATTATGAAGATCCATGACATGAACCTGCATAATGCCATGGTGGATTCTGGCGCATTGCACAACGCCATGCCAAAGGTGATCATGGATGAACTAGGTTTGGATGTCACGAGGCCATACACATAACTTTTCTTCTTTGATTCAAGGAAAGTCAAGTGATTAGTCCTTATAAAAGACCTAGTTGTATCGTTGGCTCAAATCCCCGCTAAGAACATGGTCATGGACGTGTTCATCGCAGAGATACCCCCAAAATTCAACATGCTTCTCTCGAGGTCATGGAATGTGAAGTTGAAGGGCACATTGAAAATGGATATTTCGTACACCACTATCCCTGTTTTTGGCCATGATAGAAGGCTGTATAAGGAAGTGTTGCTGAAATACATGGTAAGTAGCAAGACACAACCATACAATCATCCCATATACGCCGTTGATATGGAGGTGGGTTCTTCTATATTATACAATAACCTAAGTTTCGAGGAGGAAGAACCGACCACCATCATAAAAGATGACGAGAAGACCACGAGGGAAACAACAGAATGCACCAACCCAAAAGACCGCGTGGAAAACAGGGTGTGGAACATGATTTTTGACGGTGTAGTCAGCAAAGAAGGAGCTGGGGATGACGTATGGTTGATCCCCCCTGAAGCAAGCACAAAGTTGTGCTCATACAAGCTCGCGTTTGAATGCACTAACAACATGGCTGAGTATGAAGCACTAATATTGGGCTTACAAGTTATGAAATAATTGGGCACGTAGAAGATAAAAGTGCACGGAGATTCTGAGCTGATCATAAATCAGGTAAAGGGTGTATATCAGACCAAACACCCCAGGTTGAGAGCATACATGAATTTGGCTTTGGACCTCCTTGAAGGATTCTTAGAGTATGAACTATCTGCTATCCCCAGAGAGAAAAATCAGATCGCCAATGCGTTGGCCACCTTGTCCTCGATTTTTAAGATCCCCATCTTCCCAAACAAAAAATATGAAATTGAGGTCAAGCACAGGCCGACAGTGCCTGATAATATCAAACACTAGCAAGTGTTTGATGATGATAAACAAGTGGAAAGATTCCTTCTTATGAGCGACGAGTTTGCTAATACAAACATTGACGAGGAATGCTGTAGCAACAAAGATGAGAGTGCAAATGTGTGCAGTAATGATGACCCTTGCCAAAACTAGATCACGGGAAGGGACATAATACAATTGAAAAATAATATTATTCCAAAGGGGTTGGTGCCACTGGAAAATTTGTTTGACGAAAATGATGTGGCTAAGAACCCCAAGATCATTGCAAGCGAAGAAGACGTGGAATACTGTAACATTGGGACTGAGGAGAACCCATAGATGGTAAAATTATCCAAGAAACTCGGTCTAGAGGTCAAGCAGGACTATGTAAAGCTCATGAAAGATTTCCTGGACATCTTCGCATGGAGCTACAATGACTTGAAAGTGTATGAAACGAAAGTGATCCAACATGCTATCCCTCTCAAGGAAGATCATAAACCTTTCAAATAGAAGCTGAGACAGATAAATCCCATGTTTTTGCCGCTGATCGAGAAAGAGATAAAGAAGATTTTCGACGCTAAAATTATTGTTTCTTTGAGGTTCTCGAAATGGTAGCTAATCTGATACTTGTAAGAAAGAAAAGCGACGAGATAAGGCTATGTGTAGACTTCCGAAATTTAAATAAAGTGTCTCTCAAGGAACATTACCCCCTTCCTAAAATGGACTACATCCTTCAAAAAGTGGTGGGGTCCTAGAAGATGTCTATGCTGGATAGGTTTTCAAGATATAATCAGATCATGGTCCACCTGGATGACATAGAGAAAACGACTTTCACAACTCCATGGGGAACGTTCATGTACGCCAAAATGTCGTTCGACCTGATGAGCGTTGGAGTCACTTTTCAGAGGGCCATGGACATCGTGTTTGCTGATGAAAAGGAAAAATTCATCATGATTTGTCTGGATGACATCACTGTGTACTCTATCTCTGACAAACAACATCTCGAGCACCTGAAGAGAGTTTTCCAGAAGTGCAGAAAATTCAGCATATCACTGAATCCGAAGAAGTCTCACTTCGCGGTAGAAGAAGTAAAGTTGTTAGGGCACATCATTTCCAAGGAGGGAATTAAGATAGACCCTAGTAGGGTTGAAGGGATCCTAAAGATCGACACCCCGTGCAGTAAAATGGAGGCACAATATTTCCTGGGAAAGGTGAACTTTTTGAGGAGATTCATCCCAAACCTGGTGGAAATCATAAAACATATAACATGCATGGTCAGGAAGGGAAATGAGATCAAGTGGAACCTAGAGGCCAAGAAGTATTTTGAGGATATCAAAGTGGCACTGACTAAAGCTCCTATGTTAGCCAGCTCATATTTTACGAAAGATTTCCTCCTATTTTCATTCGCCTCAGAACACACTATTGTCGACGTGCTGCTACAGAAAGACGAACATGATTTCAAAAAACCCATAGCTTACTTCAACCGAACATTGCGTGACGCTCCACTAAGGTATGACATTATGGAAAAACAGGCGTATGCCTTAGTGAAATCTTTGAAAGAATTTAGGACATACATTTCGCACTCCCATGCCATCGCTTGTGTACCCAATAGTTCAATAAAATATATCCTGATTCAACCTGACCCGGAATGAAGGAGAGGCAAGTGGATAGTGGCCATGTTAGAATACAATCTTGAAATCAAGCCTACAAAGCTAATCAAAGGTCATGGTCTCGCAAAGTTAATGGCGCAATTGGAATGCAACGTTGTAGATTTGAATTTCATCGTTGATCTGTCGGAATGCCCCCAAGAAGAAAAAACTGTGCAGGTGCCTCAGTAGTTCATTGATTCGCCATGGTACACGGACATCATCTATGTGCTAGAGAATCTCTAGGCCCCTCTGGGCATGAGTAAGACTAAGGCCATATTTCTCAAGCTTAAAGTGGTTAGTTTCTGCATCCTGGACAACTCACTCTACTGGAAAGACCTCGGGGGAATATTGTTGAGTTTCTTGCTGGAAGACGAAGCGAAGCGGGCCATACAAGAATTTCACAAAGATGACTATGGAGGACACCACTATTGGAATAACACCACGCACAAAATCCCGAGGGCTGGTTATTACTGGCCTACAATTTTCGCTGACGTATATAAGGAGGTATCCAGCTACCACGATTGTCATATTTTCGACGGAGGAAGAAAGTTGCATCCCCTGCCACTAAAGCCGATCTCAGTCGAATCACCTTTCATGGAGCGAGGTCTAGATTTCATAGGAGAGATACATCTGCCATCCTCTGCGCAACATAAATGGATACTCACGACCACCGACTATTTCTCGAAATGGATAGAGGCGATCCCCACGAAACAATCTACCAAAATAGTCATCATCCAATTCCTGGAGACGAACATCTTGTCGAGGTTCGGGTGTCCCATTAAGATCATTACAGATAATGCAACCACATTCAAGTCTAAGAGGATGGAGAAATTTTTCCAGGATTACAACATAACCCTGGGACATTCCACGACGTACTATCTGCAAGGAAATGGGTTAGCAGAATCCTTGAATAAGAGCTTGACCATGATCATCAAAAGACTCCTACAAGAAAACAAGAGAGCCTGGCATAAAAATCTTATCTACGAGCTGTGGGAAGATCGGGTTACCACCAAGAATTCTATATCAACGTCGCCTTTCCAGATTGTTTATGGTGCAGATGCAATTTTCCCTACTTCACTGGGACGCCTGTCAGGAAGTTGTTGCAAGAAAAGGAGGCCGAGCCAAATGTCGCGCAGAGGATAATTAATTAGCTAATTCACACACAACAGGTGAGAGAGCAGGTGTATAATTGATCGCAGCTCCATCAGGAAAAGATAAAGAAAGCCTTCGATAAGCATTCTAAGCCAGAGTATTTCCAGTTGGGTGATCTAGTTTTGAGATGGGATGTGAGAAATCAAGGTAAAGGGAAGCATGCAAAGTTTTACCACCTTTGGATGGGTCCATTCAAAATCAACGATCATAGCGGAAAAAATGCTTATTTTCTAGAAGGATTAGATGGAGAAAGTTTTGATTGGGGCCCTGTAAATGATAGGTCCCTCAAACATTACCTGATGAAATAAGAGTCGTTTGAGTCATTTGTCATTGTAAATAGTCATTTTATTTTGCGTCGAGTCAGTAGGTCAACAGAAAATTGAAGCCCGAAGTGAAGGCCCTAAGTTTATGCTCAAGTCTTAAAAGCTGCGTCGATAGGTTTAGTTTGTTTTCCATCCATCAATTATTTTTCTCAGTGTATAGAGATCAAATAAATCCCAATGGTCAGGCACCTGGTCTACTGTTCTTTACTACCTCACAGGGAGGATAGCATCCTCGTTGGAGCCAGCTATTAGCACCACCATTTTTTTTTCCATTTTAAGAGTCGGTTTTAGGTCACGTTGTGACCCATGCGTCCAACCATGCGAAGTCAGGTACGTAGCACTGTGAGGTCGAAGTCAACAAGTGGTCAGTTGGCCCTTGAAAATGGGAAGGGATGTCAGAGTTGAAACTCGTATAATTGGTACGGGTATGTCTTTTCCAAGAGAGTCGAGTCCCGTTGAGAAACCAGTCTCTACGTGCCTAGGTCAAGTCAAGTGGTTAATGGAAATCGCATCAGCAAGTACAACAATTATTATCAGTTCATAATGAAAGCCGAGGGAATGAAAAATCACAGCATTCGTATCATGCATGCCCAACAAACCTTATCACATGTATCCTACACGCGGGGATTTGCCATGGAAAACCTGCAACTCAACTTGGAACATCTCGTCGCCATGAATTCACTGTCCTTCAACATGATTTCCTCTCTTGTTGAACTCATTATAAATATTAGACATTCGACACTCTCTCCAGTTGCAAAACCAAGCCCGAACTCTATTTGAAATTCCCCTTACCAGTCCAGTTTATTCAAAGTTTTCTAATTGTGCATTTGCTGGATATACTACACGCAGAATACACATTTGTCGTGCCATGGTGACCTCTCAGAGTGCAAGGAAAGGTGCACAGAGCAGTGGAACTACAAGGTCCAAGCCCCAAAAAGACTGGGAGTCATTCTCACCTACGACGAGAATCCCCAAAGACGTGAAAGGAGCTATTCTTTTACCTACAGAGAAGACTAGATCAAAACGCGCAGAATCTGAAGTGGAGGGATTCGAACAGGAAGGGAGGGTAGTAGGGGCCCCCTCTCCCCAATAGAAAATTCCTCGGAGAAGGGGAAGGCCGAGGAAGAAAAAGGAGACCATGGAAGCGCGAGTTTTAGAAGATCTGCAGGCCAGATTGGTAGCTGTATAACTACTCATGCGCGCCATCTGGCTAGAACCTGCTGGAGGATCGAACTGTGAAGATAGGAGCGGAACAAGGAGAGGATATCACATGGGCGAATGATCAAGAGCCATCTCAACAACTGAAGCAGGAAAAGATGGCTATCATTGAACTCTATCAAGAAAAAATGGAATTGAGGCGACATCTAGCGAAAAAGTCTATAGAAGCGTCAATAAAACAGGGTCGCAAAGGGAACGTGGCATGATTGAAAAGGCATCTCAGAGAGGTGTAGGACACCATTATATAGCTGCGAGAAGCACAAACAATGGTGAAATAAATTCATACAGAGCATCCCAGAGAAGGCGAAATGACAGAAAATGAATCCTGCAAGGCTCTCACCAATGCGTAGGAAAAGAAAGTTTAACAGGTGTTTGTTTCTACATCCGAAAAGCATAAGACAAATCTTGGCAGTTTTGAAGGACACGTTTTCCCAAAGCACTATACCTTTTTGATAACGTATGTGACAATCAAATGGTTGCTTGCTGCACACTCTCCCCCAGCAAATGAGCGTGTAACAGAAATCAGAGCCATTATAGCAGACAACAAGCTCCTGATAGACATTTGTTTGATGGGACACCTGATCAAAGGGATACAATGACACATCTTTCTCTGTATCTAAGCCTGACCGATGATCAGGTTCCTGTGGAAAACCTGCAAATGATCTCAAGTGAACATACGTGATTATTGTCTATTTGTGGAAAGCACCATGCGAAGAGTCTCTGGCGTATGTTGCTCAATTTTCCTAGTTTAGGGTTAGCAGTTAGGAGGTAGGGTAGCCCAAGCGACACCCTCATTTATATATTTAATATTTTCGATGTAAGCCAGGTTGGTTGGAAAATGTGGTAGACAACAACTATTGTATGTAATATGAGTTTTGATCAGAATTTAATGCAAAGGTCCTGTAACTTGACAAAAATATTCTAATTGTAACAGTTGGATGTATCGTGCTTTCTTTCTCTGTGTATGTGCTTCTTATTATCTTTTTTTCATATATTTTTCTATCTATTTTGGAACGAATTTTCGAACCTGTGAATTCACTGTTACAACTCCCCTTGTTCGTGCCACTTAGACAAAACGTTTTCTTCTAAAGCTAACTATGAATTCGCCTGCAGCGTCGCTCCGAGTTACTTCCTATATTTTCTCCCGCCACACATTACGATTTTACACTGAAGGTTGTTGCTCGCCTAGCCTTATCCTATCGATTCTAGTCACTGAGTCATTTGTCACGTCTTTTCCTTAGACCGACCCCATAGCCCAAGTCTTAATTTCCTGCACCAATATAACCAGAACCCATTATATAATAGGTGTTAAATCTAGCCACGACTTTCAAAGTCATATCCTGCGCGGAGACTGTTCCATTTTCGAGAGATCCCTCTCCATATCCAAAAGGCTAATTTCGAGTCTCAAAGTTGGTTGAAAAAATTACCTTCGTTGTCTGTTTATCAGCCGAACATATTTACAGAGTGCTAACAGGAGCTATAGTGACGGTTGGAGGAGGAAACATATTAGATGGTATCTAGTTTGAGACATGGATCAGGCTATCCAGACATGGATTTGTATACATGATAGTATACATCCATATATCGAAGGCAAAGAATAAAAAGTTAGAACCTTCCGAAAAGAAGGGCACTTTTGTGGGATACAAAGTGTTCCACATTGACATTGATGAGGAGGAGCAGGTGGCTCCACCAATGGTGAGGTAGACAACCCTACCTAGTACCCATTCAAAGGAAGCTATAGTACAAAGGAAGTCATCCATCAGGATTCAGTAGGGAGGAGCACCCCTCCATGACAGTTCATTGGAGATCAAACTTCAGAAGATGCAGCAGGAGAAGATGGATCTAGAGATTGTATAGACTCATATGGAGTATGCATACTCAGAGTAAGAATGAATCAATGAGAGTTATTTGGCTCAAGAGAGAGTCAATTATTCATAGGGAGTTTCCCCCTCGAATCCAAGTGGGAGAGAGACATCTCCCACAACTGACAAACATGTGTCATGAATTGAGAAGGCCAGAAATAAGATTCAGAGACAAGAGGCTTCTAGGAGATGTGATCTTGCTACAGTGACAGAGGAGGAAGCCAGTCAAGAGGACTAGGTATGGATTTTTTCTCAGTCACATAGGGAGCAACCAATGAGGCAGAATGGACATCAAGATTTACTCCAGTGACAGAGGGACTTGGCCTCAAAGTTTGAGATGGAGGATCCTGTTCGGATGTACTCTTGGAATTAGAAGTGTGAAGAGATCATATGAGATCTTCCTCATTCAGGGGATACTAATGAGATTCGATATGATGGAATGCAAGTCCATGACTACACCTAGGGTGACAAATCTGAAGAAGTTGAGTGATTCTACTTCAAATTCAGATTTTGTGGATCCCATGATGTATAAGAAGTTGATTGGATCATTGATGTACCTATTTAATGCCAGGCCATATATTTTCTTTGTAGTGAGCACCTTGAGCCAATATTTGGTTGAAGCCAAGGCAGTTCTAGTGGGTGGCAACGAAGCATGGTATAGTTGGATATGATTTGTCTCAGGTGATGAAGTAAGGTTGTAGAGATATACAGATTCCGATTGAGCAAGGAGTGCAATAGACAAATTGAGCACCTCAGGGTGCTGCTTCAGCTTGGACTCAGTTATGATTTCTGAGATAAGATGGAAGTATGCCTTTATAGCACTTAGTACAACAAAGATGGAGTATGTCACAGTCAATATCACAAGTCGTGAAGAATTGTGGCTTCTAAAGATTCTTGCAGGAATTCATCCAAGACATGGTACAAAAGGGAGCAGTGAAGCTCTAGTGCTTATCCACAAATGAGATGATTGCATATATCCTTCTAGAGTGTCCATGTTCATTTCACCGAGGAGGATGATATGCAGGATTATCCATGTTTATTTGGCTAGTGATGAACATTGATGTTTCAACATCGGGCAGACGTTCTCCCAGATTGGTCATGCATGAGGCTATGCTAGTGTTGATATGACCAAGGGAGAATGATTCATTTAGTCACGAGGATCTGCTAGTGGTGAATGGCCTAGGTATGTTGATAACATCGAGTAGACATTCCACCAGATTGGTCATGCACGGGGCTATGTTAGTGTTGATATGACCAAGGGGAGAATGACTCAATCACTCGTGGGGCTTTGCTAGTGGTGAATGACCCAGGTATGTTGATTTTCTCCCAGTTCAGGCATACATTCTTCCTAGATTGGTCATGCACGGGCCTATGTTAGTGATGATATGAACAAAGGATAATGATTCACTCATCCACGAGGCTTTTCTAGTGGTGAGTGGCCCAGATAAGCATCAGGAAGACATTATCCCAGATTGGTCATGCATGGGGATATGCTAGTGATGATATGACCAAGGGTAATGATTCATTCACTCACGGGGCTCTACTAAGGGTGAATGGCCTAGGTGTAGTCCTTCTACTGTTAAGGAGTGGATGGATTCGGGATGCTATCACATGCATATTCTAGGATGGAATGCATGTGCATAGATGGCACATCAACATGGCTCATGAAGACAAAATTTATATGACAGAAGAAATCAAAGTATGGAGAATGCCTCCCACATTGAGAGGGAGTGTTAGATATTTTCAACTTCAGGAAATCATTCTCCACAAGAAAGTACAAGAAGACCCATCTACACCATTATTGAAGCCCTAGGAAGAGAAGCCATCCCCACATGAAATATACTAATAAAATTGAAGAAACATAAATAAGAAGTAGGTCCTAGACTAGCACCCAGATCAATATAAATATAGGACTAGCTCATTTTATTTTGACATGCAGACAACTCCTTCTGCAGTGCGAACAAGGCAATTGCAACTACAGTTTTGGCAGTTTCACTATTTTGGGGTTACTGGTTAACTTGGAGAGTGCGCCACACTTGGAGAATCTCTTGCTTGGTTATTCTTGGTCATATTATTGAGGAACTAGGTCTTGGTGATGCTAGCCTTGGGGAGGATCTTCTGTGTATGGTATTTTGGCTATTAATGGTGATGTACTGGTAATATCTTGGACTTAATTCTTCTAGAGAAAGGTTGGCGGGTTTTCTCCCAAGTTTGGGTTTCCCAGGATAAACTCTTATGTTCTTGTGTTGTCTTCTTGTGTCTACTGTGCATGGTTAATATTTCTAGATCTTGTTATTTTCGCTGCATTGTTATAGTTGAGACTTTCAATGTATAGTTATCCTATGATAATTGTTGTTTGAAAGTGAATCTTGTTATTAATCATAAGGAAATAACTATCATATCTCATAATCATGTAAACACCAACACAAGGTACAACTTTGATCAAAGTTTTGGCCCTCCATCAAGCTAATAGCTTGAACAAGGGTTAGGAGCTCGATCGAGTAACATGAGATTGATCGAGTTCCTTTTTATATATAAACAAAAAACATGCATGTGAGGACCTTTTCTAACATTTCATAGGCCGCATGCATTCCAAAAGATTGATCTAGTGTTTGAACACCTACCACCGTATCCTACAACTCGATCCAACATTTCAACACCTATCACCCTATCCTACAACTCGATCCAACATTTGAACACCTATCACCGTAGCCTACAATATGACATTTCAGCTAAGAGGTTGGAATTTTTTTTCAAATAAATTATAAAAATGTTATTCAATTAAAATTTCAATCCGGTAATAGTTATGCTACTGATTTTTTTTGTTTTGTTTAAATTGTATCAACTAATAGTGTTTATGTTGCTAGTTTTATTTCCAACTATGTACTAGCAAGCAAAAATGTTGTCATATTTTTTTTTCAATCGTCTAGTAACACAGAGGATTGAAAACAATCCATTGATACATGGTTGGAAATAAAATTAGCAACATAAATGTTGCCTTTTTTTTCTATTTATTTAGTTTCAAATAATCAACCAACAACCTAATTATATTGCTAGTTTTTTTTTCTAAACATGTGTTGGTAAGCATAAATGTTGCTGAATTTTTTTCAATCCTATGGTAATGCATAGAGGATTAAAAATTGTTGTCCCTTATAAACCATTGAAAAATATCAACTATAAAACACTACAATGCACATGTTATTGAGTGGAGATGGACTGAAAACTTGAAAAAAACTACCCTACCAATGGCCATCAATTAAACGTGAGGAAAACCCAACATTCAACTTGTTTATCACCACTATTCACTTTGAATGACAATTTCCTAGGCAAATAATGGCAATTATAACATATTGTAGTCATTGAAACAATAGTAATCACGACATTGACCGAGGCACACTAACCGAGACAACCGAGACATTGAGCAAGAGAATAATGGATGGGACCCTACTTCACTTGTTTATCCATGGCATACAACTTCTTTTGTTTCCACTTTTCTTTGCAACCCCATGTTTTTGGTACATGTAAGGATGGTGTTTTATTCTCTCTTCCTTGCTACTTGATTCAATGTTCCTCTTGTTATTTTGTATTTTCTTTGTGTGGGGTTTCATTTGGGAATATGCCTTATATTATAGTCACTTTTCTTGGAAACCCAAACCTTTTGTTATGTTGAAGGATGGAGTTTCATTTAATCCACCCCACTCATGCCAAGGGAGGTGGGAAACCCAAAATTTATTTGGTCTCCTCACTTCTTGTGTGTGGAAGGGCATGTCAATTTTGGATCCCAAGTTGTCTAAAAAATGTTAAGTGGTGACCAATGCTTCTCCTTATTTGACAACATTTTTTATTTGTTACCAAGCTTTCCCTTATGTGCCTATTCACTCTCCCTAGTTGCTCACTTCATTCATCCTCTTTCCATTTCTCTTCTTCTTTGCTTGGTGTTTTGTTTGGGCATCTTCCTTCTTGTCTTAACACTTTTCTTAGTAATACCAAGTTTTTGGTATGTTGATGGATTGAATTTCATTTACTCCTTGCCACATATGCCAAGGAAGGTGGGAAACCTCAAAATTTGTTTGGTCTCCTCACATGTTTCTTGTGCAGGGGAAGGCTTGACTATTTTGGCTCCAAATTCATCTAAAATAAGTTATGTGGTGACCAATGCTTCTCCTTATTTGACAATTTTTTTTGTCTTCTTATCAAGCTCTCTCTTGTGTGGTTTTTCTCTCTTCCTTGCTACTTTCTTCGGTCTTCCACTTGCCATTTTTCTTGTTCTTTGATTGGGGTTTCATTTGGGCATTTGTCTTCTTTCCTTGCCACGATTATTGGAAACCCCAATTTTTTGGTATGTGGAAGGATGGAATTTTGTTTACTCCTTTCCCATCATTCCAAGAGAGGTGGGAAACCCAAAATTCATTTGGTCTCTTCACATATTTCTTGTGCATGGATAAGCTTGCCAATTTTGGCTCCCAATTCATCTCAAAATTTTTGAGTGATGACCATTGCTTCTTCTTATTCGACAATATTTTTTGACTTCTTACCAAGCTATCCTTTTTATTGTTGTTCCCTCTTCCTTTATAATCTCTTCAGTCTTCCTCTTGTTTTTTTTCTTGTTCTTTACCTGACATTTCATTTGGGCATTACCTTCTTACCTTGGCACTTTACTTGGAAAACCTAAGTTTTTAATATGTTGAAGGATGGCATTTTGTTTACTCCATGCCACTTGTTAGCACCTAAAATTTGAATGCTAAACTTCAAATTGTTTTTTCAAATTATTAGAATAGTTTGTTCTGGTCAAAGTCCAGTCTATGTCAATATTAGAAAATTTGTTGGGAAAAGTCTTTAAAAAACTGTCTTTCAAGAGTCCTAGTTCTTTTAAAAAGTTAACCTATCCTTGAAAGAATCTCAATCGACTATGGAGTATGGTTTTTCATGGTATTTACTTGAGTGTAAGAATTTGGTAGTGAACATTATAATAGCGTTGAACAAATTCTACCAAACGTTTTGGATTAGAGTCTTGGAGGGAAAAAATAAAAAAACCTATGTGTCATTATTAATCTAAGTGTGTCGCATACCATGTCAAATGTGGTTAATTATGCCTTTAGGTGTATTTTGAAGTTTGAAGTTATTCTTCTATTAGGTTATCATAAGATTTAAGGGTGTCATGTCAAACATTTGTTTATGGTACCACCAAATCACAGTAATTATTTCTCATTCTCGAGGTCACATCACTTGTTGGTCGTAATATTGAGCTACTATTTTGTTTCTTTTTCTTACCAGCAAAACTAACCTTGCTTCATGTCATTTTTCCTAAGCATCAAATGATTAGTTTATAAACAAAGTCACCATTTCCAGGGATGACTAAAGGAGGCAACGTAATACACCATGAACCAGAAGGTGCATAACTCTTAGAGCGTATCCAGAGCACAGTATCAAGTTATAGCAAGTAGGATGGTTAAGTTTTTTCCAGAAGCTTCAGGGGTATAATTAGGAAGTGGCTACAACATCCACAAATGGTTTTGATGGGTGCAAGGTCAAAATAAAAAATTGCACAATTTGAGTCACATAGGACTCCAAAGCTAAGGCCACAAAGTTACCTACAGATGGCAAGTGTTGGTTCAAGAACCATATTATCATGGATTTCAGTTTGAATCAGTTATTGAATCCCGAGTGTCAGAATCCAAGTTGGGGAAAAGGACTTAAAAAGAGTTGGCTTAAAGATGAATGGAACGAGACACTCAAAATAGTTCAATGATATATTACTTGCAAATGTAGGTTTTCTATTGTCCTTCTATACCATATGTGGTTTTTATTGCATCTGTCTGGAGATGAAAGAATGAACTTGCCATTCTTCCTGTTGAAGAGCTTAAGAAAGATGTCATATAGGGTTCATGCTAGTCATTAGTGGAATAAACATAGTATCTTCCATCAAGGTTTAATTAAGTTATTAATCGTTGAAGAATTAGATAAAAACAAAATAACTTGGGAGCAATTTTTATCCCAGTCTGGTTTTAAATTTGAATATCAAAAACCCCAGAAAAAGGAAGCTTATATCAAACCTCAAAAGGTTGAAATTTCTAGAAATTCTAGAAGCCAAATTATCCAGTCGTTTGTTCAAGAACATGATTTTAAAGCTTTCACGTGGATAACCAAGAGTGCCATGAGGAAAATCGAGTTCCAAGATAGGGTTACAATAGAAGTTGTGGCGTTATCCATTTCAGAACAAGGGGTTTACATATTAAGGAGGGTTGTAGTAGACAAAAAATGAAGGAAATTATTGTAAAACCAAAGAGAATAAAATCAACTCTAGTGTAGGTGTTTGAAAACTAGGAATCAATTTGTGAGGAAACTTTTCACAACACATTTTCAGAAAAGGGGTTGGAGAAAGTTTCTCAAGATCTAAATCCTAAATCTCCAGAGAAATATAGGCTCAGAGGACCACATACGTGTTAATATTATGGTAGCTATGGGAGGTATTTACCTCCACGTGTAAACCTGACAAGGATAGAATACTCCGGGAAGCAAGAAGAAACCCTAATGAGTTGGCTAATAAACCTAGAAGACTTGTCGGCTTAAGAAGATAATTTATATTAGGTTATTAGCCTCCAATAGAAGAAGTCGGCCAGAAGAAATAATAATATATTGAACAGACAGATACCCAGAATAAGAAGTCGGCCCAGTTAGTTAGTCAGGAATACTATAAATACAGGCCACTAGTCTCTCATTTGTCACAATCTCAGAATTGCAGAGCAGCAACTGGTGCACATTGCAGTGCCCAGTCTTGTGCGCGGGTTTGAGGAGAGTTGTCGGTGTAGCTGTTGTAGCTAGAAGTTATGTTTTGGCTTGGACTATCTCTTGGCTAGGGTTTGGAACATCTGATCATCCTTTGTTGATGCGCTATCCTTGGGGAAAGGTGCGCTACCCTTTGTTTGGCTATCTAGCCTAGGGTTTTCTTCCAGAGTGATTCTCTGTCAAGATTAAGGTGCTTGGAGGGTGGCTTCGGCCTATGGTTGGGTGACAAGGGTATTGTCAATGGTAAAAAGAGCACGCATCTTTCATATTCTAATAGGTTATGGGCCCACACCTCCTTCATTCAGTCTAAATGCTAGAAGGAAACATAGCCGCTAGGCTATTGAGCTCGCCGAGGAACTGCCACTAGGGTTACTAGAAGAAGCATCTTCCAAGACACTGTCGCTAGGGTTACTAGCAGGAGCAGTTGCAGAAACCCTAATCCTCTCATTGAGGCACCTTAAGTGAAGAGATTGACCTAATCTCCAAACAGATCAGTGCGCTCTAGCCTAGCGCATCTCTTGGTATTCTCAGCAAGCCAAGATGTCAAGTTTGAGTTTGTGGTCAAATCTAGGGTTTTCCCAAGTCAAAGCAACCATGACTTATTCTATGAAGTTAGAAAACAAGTTATATGGAGCCTCTAACTTTAGAGAGTGGAAGACAAGGATTGACCTCATCCTTGCCAAGAATAAAGTGTTGGATATCGTGAAAGGAAAGATCGTGAAGCCAGAGTTTGAAGAAGGAAAAGAGAAGGAACCACAGAACATTGAAGCTATGGAGAAGTTCAAATATAGTGACAACAATGCCATGAGTATCATAGTGGATTCCATAAAAGACCACTTGATACCCTACATCTCTCATCTTGACTCATCGAAGAAGATGTACGATGCCCTAACAAACCTCTTCTCAGTCAGAAACATTGGACAAGTAATGAGTCTAAAGAATGAGCTACGTGACATGAAGATGAAAGATGATGACAACATAACATCATACTTTGTGAGAATTTCTTAGTTAAGATATCAACTACAAGCTATTGAAGAGATCATCTCAGAAAAGGAATTGGTAAACATAGTACTCAATGGTCTTCCCAAAACATGGGATGCATTTTCCGCAAGCATGAACACAAGAAAGGAGTATTTGACATTTGAAGAACTTTGGACTTGTTGTGCTCAAGAAGAATCAAGTATCAGTGCAAAAGAGAAATCCCAAAAGAAGTACGATGATCAAGCCTTCACAGAAAGATTCAAGAACTTCAGGAACAAAAGGAAGTTTGGTTCAAGGAGGAAGCCAAATCAAGAGAAAGACATTTCAAAAGTACAATGATTCAATTGTCGAAAGTATGGTCACTACAAGAATCATTGTCCTGAGCTAAATAAAAGGAAGGAGAAACCCGAAGCATCAATTTCCGAAGAAAAGGAACCTACAAAGAAGACTAAATAGGATGGAAGAGACTTCTTCTTCTAAAGGTAACAAAAATATTCTTATTTCTTGTACATATCTTGTTTCCATCGTCTCTGTACATATCTTGTATATCTATCTCTTAGAAGATAATGTGTTCCAAAAAGAACTATCCCTATGGAAGAACAACAAGATAAGAATGGATATCATTAGATAATACACATGAAAAGATGAAATACAAATCATGTGGAAGCTATTGCAAGATAAGATGAATCAATCATGAAGAGACTTAGAAGAAGCAAAGACAGAAAGAAGTCAACAATCAAGAGGAAATTGGAAAAAGACTTATGACGTTTTGTAGAAGACAACAAGACAAAAGCGTGGACTCTGTTAGACAAGAGAGCCAATTATATATTGTAGAAGACAATAAGGATGCAGATGGAAGCGTGGACTCTGTTAGATGTAGGGAGCCGATTATATACACTCATAAATGAAGCAAGGATTAGGAGGGAGCCAATCCTGTGATCCATAGAAGATGATGAAGTATATATCCATGATAGTATCCATGAAAGACAGTACGTATCCATTTCAACCTCAGAAGAAGTCTTCTTTGAAGAGAAGCTTTAAAGTATCCCTGGTTGTCCATCCACATCTGCGATCTTGTGATGAAAGAAAGAAATAGAATCTTTACAACATGGAATCTACTCCATGGACCCAAGAGCTAAACATGAGGAAGAACATGAAGATTCAAAGAAAGAAAGAGAAGCCAAAACAACTAGTCATTGTATCAAGAATCACAATATTGTCAGCCTGATATAAAATCAATAAAAGCAATCAAGCAAAGGAACTGAAAGTCGTGATGAAGAACAATGTATGGAAGACTTATGAATGAAAGCATTGCGAGATCTAGAACTAGAGGTTCTCCCAGATGGAGGGAGAATACTATGATGATTATTTGTTCCAATAAACCAGAATTATCTCTACATGAGTCATTATATCATCCGCAACATCCATAAGTTGAAGTTCTACATCAGATGAATGCAAAGAATACTCTCCAGAGAAATTGAATAAAGAGCGTATGAATAAGAAATCTCAAGACCTTGAGGCATACCAAAAAGAGACCTTTGTATGCAGAGAAAAGAAGATAAATTGGTGAAGAACCTCCAGTGCACAACAAAAGCATGGTGAAGATTCCCTATAACATCAAGATGATTACTCAGTAGATCAGATCTCATGATAATAGAAGAAGTGCCACATGGATATGTTCTGGTTTTCCAACAATGATATACTCTATTTTTCAGAGCTACATGAAGCCTTCACAGAAAATCAGTGTTCCAGACTAAAGTACATTTGAAATCAAGCATTACATTATCCGTGATGGAGTCCAGAAAGGAGAAAGTGATTCTCCAATACATATATCCACAGATGAGCAGATAAGCATACATTTTGGTAAAAGATGAAAGAGTTTGCGTACTCAAGATGGAGTTCATGGAGACGACTTCCTTATTGAAAAAGGAAGAGACGACTCCCATCTTGGGAGGGAGCACTGAAAAGATTATTGAAGACACTCATTGAAAAATAGTCCAGCTTGGACAGATTCTTTCCTGTTCGGAAAGTGGATTGAGATTTCTGACGGACAACAATTTCCCATTGTGGTTAACATGGGAGATGGTCCATATTGCTGATGTATCATAGACAATGACTTCCCATTATGGTTAACATGGGCAGTGGTCTAGGGCAGTCTCTCTTCTTGAGGGTTACTCAAGAAGATTGTCCCACCTCGCTGGACAACAATTTCTCATTATGGTTAACATGAGGAATGGTCTGTTTTGGAGGTTGATACAGGACAGTCTTTTACTCTTATGGTTAACAGAGGAAATGGTCCGAACAATCATTCCTTAGGGTTTATACATTCTCTCCAGGGTGCACTTTGATTAGTGTAGGAAGAATGGCCCAGGGTGGGGAATGGTCCATGCTCAACAATCAGGGACATGCATTCCTTAGGGTTTATACATTCTCTCCAGGGTGCACTTTGAATAGTGTAGGAAGAATGGCCCAGGGTGGGGAATGGTCCAAGTTCAGAATACAGGACAATTATTCTTCCTTGCTTGAGAAAAATAGTCTAGATATCTCATTGTTCTACTCTGAGGGCAGATATTCTTTTAAATCTCACAGATGTGAGTGAAAGATTGGCCCAGATGATTCAGTTTATATCATAACATTATTTCTGTGCAGGTTGATATCAGATGATTGTTATGAAGATTGTATAACAGTAGATGTATACTACTGTGGTGGATGTGTTCCACTGTTCGTGACTATACGTTATTGATCATGTACTTATTTGCTACTTGGTGTGGTAGTGTACCATAGGATTGTAGTTATGTACTACTATGGATAGACACAGTTGTGTTCTATTTTGTTCTGATTGCCTTGAAGACTATCAATAGTTTATTGGAAATAATTATCAGCCAAATGAATGATGAACAAAGATTTTCCAGACAGAAAATGGTTCAGAACATTTACTCTTCTAGATTAGAAGAATGGCTCTTGTATCACTTTGTGGAGTGAGCATCATGTCTGATTACTCAGATAGAGTATGGTTTTGAGAGATGATGCAACTGATGATGATGATGGTGCTCATGATCTAGTCATGATCTAGTCTATATAACTATGTTGATGTTATCGGGTGAATGGTATGTTTTGTGCTCAAGACCATTACCTGTAATACCTCCCTAGCTAGGAGGGAGTGTTGATATTATGGTAGCTGCAGGAGGTATTTACCTCCACGTGTAAACCTGACAAGGATAGAATACTCCGGGAAGCAAGAAGAAACCCTAATGAGTTGGCTAATAACCCTAGAAGACTTGTCAGCTCAAGAAGATAATTTATATTAGGTTATTAGCCTCCAAGAGAAGAAGTTGGCCAGAAGAAATAATAATATACTGAACAGACAGATACCCAGAATAAGAAGTCGGCCCAGGCAGTTAGCCAGGAATACTATAAATACAGGGTGCCAATCTCTCATTTGTCATAGTCTCAGAATTGTAGAGCAACAACTGGTGAGCACTACAATGCCTAGTCTTGTGCGCAGGTTTGAGGAGAGACGTCGGTGCAGCTGCTGCAACTAGCAGTTACGTTTTGGCTTGGACTATCTCTTGGCTAGGGTTTGGAACATATGATCAGACTTTATTAATGCACTATACTTGGGGAAAGGTGTGCTACCCTTTGTTTGGCTATCTAGCCTAGGGTTTGCTTCCAGAGTGATTCTCTATCAAGATTAAGGTGCTCGGAGGGTGGCTTTGGCCTATGGTTGGGTGACAAGGGTATTGTCAATGGTAAAACGAGCACACATCTTTCATATTCTAACAATACACACCATGCACACAAATTGAGACTTAATGCAAAGCCAATTTTTAATCCTTCTTTGAAGAAAGATACAGTTCTTGTTATAGATGATGATTCAGAAGAAATTTTCCTAAAGTTAAAAAATAAAATAAGAATACAAATTTTTCTAAAATCTCTATAGGTGACTCGAAAAAGGAAAAGATAAAAAAGTGAAGAAGATGAAACAAAGATTTCCTCAGCCCAAAATCATTCCCCAGATTGAAGATATTCCTCAAAATAAAGATACTATCCAACCATTAGAGATGGGAGATGATGGATCTCAGTAGCCGGTTGAAGTTCAAATAATTAAAATGCATGAAATGATTGTAGGTGAAAATCTATCCAAGTTTGTTCAAGGTAAAAATGTTTTAAATTTTCCCTAGTCTGATAGTGAGGATTTTGAACCAGAGGTCAATAAACTAAGAAAATATGTAATTGAACAAGAGGAGATGGAAATACAAGAACCTGTTACATTGTTGCAGCCCAACAATAAATATGAAAATGAAAATAAGAGGAAGATGAAAAGGAAATTAAAGAAATTTAAAAAGATGAAGGATCAACTTAAACTTGAAAATGATAAGTTGAAAGAGAAGAATAAAAATATTGCCAGAAGGAGAAATAAGTGTTGGGTATGTGTTATATTCTTTTCATGTGTGTGCGTGGGCGCGTCATATTCGACAACTGCGTCTGATGGTCCCTCTAGGGGGGTCCCAGGGGGGCCAGGTATGGCCCCCCTTGGTTACGCCAACGCCCCGAAATTTTTTTTTGGACGATTTTTGCTATTTTTAGCAGTTTTCTAAATTGATCCCGGATTAAGGGATTAGGGTTTTGATATCTACGGAATACCTAAAAACATTGTATATATATATATTGTATGGTGAATGGTAAAATTCGATATAATGAATATAAGAAAGGTTTTCCTTAGTTGAGGGTTTCCGGTATAAATCTCTGTGTCCTATGTGAATGAGCCATTGATTAATTTATGTTTTTCTTAAGACTCTATATGCATTGCTTTACTTCGCAGGTTTAAAATTTACAATAAGATGGTTAGTAAACATAACAAGATTTGTATATGGGCCTGAAAAGTCTATAAAGGAAACATTAAGCTCAAAAGAAGGAATAAAGAATGGAAAGTTAAATGGCTATAGGAAAAATACATGAATCAGGATAAAGGTCTCAAGATGTTAGTGGATGCAACAAACAAGATTTAGCATAGGAGCAACACAAGGGTTTCAAATTGCAAAGGACTTCATCAAAAGAATCAAGCATTTTGGAAAGAGACTATGTTCAGGGTAAGCATTGGCATACATCCATCAATTCCGAAAGTTTTGGTAGTTGCTTGCCTAAATAAACGTAAAAATGCTACCAAATTCACTGAAGACAACAATTTTGTTATTTTTGTGAATTTTAGACATTAGTAAGAGGATAGTTTTGAAGTGATCCTTAGTTATAAGCTTTATTTTCAAAGGTCTCTATTGTAATCTAAACTTAGACAAACTATGGCAAACTAATTTTGCTCAAAATGTGGATCTAGAATTGACAATTGGATTTCATGTTCCAAATAATGGAATCCGATTGTAATATGATTTAGTAGTTATATTTTTCTAAAAATGATACTAGATCCACAAAATTTGGATCTCAAATATACACTTGAAGTCAAATGTGTATCTATAAAGAAAAGGTTGAAAACCAAAAAAAGGGTTGGAATTCTGGGTTTTGGAAAAAAGTTGTAAAATAGTTTTGCAGACTCTATACATATGTTTCCTTATTAAATAAATCCTACAGTTTCAGTATCAGATTGTGTTCCTTGTGTATCTTCTTATCTTTTACCTTCTTAGTTGAATGAAATGATTATTGATATAGCCTATATTAATGAGTTATGGATTATAGATTCATGAGCAACCAAGATTTGCTGTAAATGCCTATTTTATGTAAAGTTTCATTCCATTATCTAAGTTCATGATTAGAAAGAATTTATTGTTTACAAACATTCTTCTTTGATATGTTTTAATTATAGTTGATGTGATTCAGACATTTTATTTGTCCTTATTATTATTATTATTACATATTCTAAAATTTAAATCTCTGAATATTGAGCCTATATGCCTTCAATCCATGAGATATAGTGTATGAGTATACAATTGAGTTAAATGTTCATTTTCCAATCCCAACTATTTTGATTCTTCACTTAAACATAATTATCAATTCAATATGTGCTATGCATAGCTCCTTTTATAGTCAGGAACATCTCTAGCACTA
>JASDQU010102763.1:235429-258280 GCA_032191745.1 Picea mariana | reverse complement strand
TGAACCCATGACTTGGCACTTAATGCCTGGAACTTTAGTTTGATATTTTAATGTATTGACAACCTTCTATTCTGAGACAGAGCACGCATTGGTTGGTCTTTGTGAGACAAATTTCTTGTAACTGGAAGGTTCTGAGATCGAGGCAGAACTTATAGATGACATTCTCATCAATTGAAGCCAGCGAATTGGTGGCTTGTGTTGAAATTCCCAGTCAACAACTATTCTGGTAGCGAACCTTGGTTCCTGTTAGGCTTATTCAATTCTTGTCGAGGTGCCTTGTTTCCAGAAAGGGTAATTTTCCTACTATGATTATCTCTTAAAAATATTATGCCTATAATGCAACATCTACTAGGATCACAGTGACAATCCCTCTCAAAGTAAACCCAAGTCAACAATTTGTCTATCTCTAAAGCCTTTATGATTCTTTTGATCTTTTAATTTCCAACCTTCATTCCAAATTATAGTTGTTTCAGGATCAACCGCCTCTTCTAAACAATAAATCTATTTAGGATTCTTTAGGATTCTTTTGTTTTTTCTTTCCCTTCAAAGGTTGCCAGATCCTTCCATATGCATATTTAATCTAGTGACAAACTTAATTTGTAATAATTTATTTGTTTTGGAAAGATTTTTAATTTCTTGCTATAAAGGTTGCCCATGTCACTATACAAAAAGAAATAATTTGTGACTTCTAACATATCCATCATTATGCCATTTTCCTAGAATTCATGTATGTATTCCCTTCCCAATTGTCTTTACCATCAACTAATTTCAATGCCTTCTCCCAAATTTATTTAGTGAGTAGGAGATGCACAAACAAATGTCAATAGATTCAACTTCCATACACCATCTTGGACCCTACCAAGCCCTTCGTTTGTAATTGTCCCATGTTAGAACCTTATTGGAGGGGGATAGTCATACAAATATTTGTTTTAAGCGAACAAATAAGCTTCCATGTTTCTTTCCACAACCACATGTTTTCTCTTCTTCCCTGCATTGTTGCCTCATAACCTAATTTATTAGTGTATGCCCCTAAAGACTTGTTTTTGTCCATATAATTTCATGTGTCTTTATATTCAATTTAATAGCACCGTTCTTGAGATTTTGAAGACATAGTTTCCACTCCACTACTAACTATCCTTGTAGACCTATTTGATCTTTTAATTTCCAATTTTCATTCCAAATTATAGTTGTTTTAGGATCAACCGCCTCTTTTAAACAATAAATCTACTTAGGATCAATCGCCTCTTCTAAACAATAAATCTACTTACAAATTTCAAATCTCATGATAGGTTATACCAATACTCCATATTACCACTCAAACTCCTCTTAAGAAGGAAAAATCCTAACCTCAACTAGAGATCCTATAGGAAACTTTTAGGCAAGCCACCCATTATCACCTTGGTGGCCTTGCCCCACACTTTAGACTAAGAAAAAAAAACTTATCCCAATCTAGAGGCAATCCATAAGATCAATCTACCCTAACTTATTATAGCAGTGTGAGTGTTACTTAGGTTAGGTTGATTCACGGTTGATTACTTAAGTGATTAAACAAGCAAACAATTTGCCCTTAAAATGATGTGAAGATAGTGAAACATAGTGTGCAAATGAATTGTTAGATTAATCCAAAGTGTGAATGTGGATCACATATACCAAATGTCACATAGAATTTTTAAGTTCAAGAATTATTACCATCAATATTGATCTTGCTTCAAACTTATCCCAAAAAATGTTGGAAGAAATAAAATAAATTGTGACAAATGTAACATGATAAAATATTGTTTGATTATGTCAAATGATAAATTGCAGATTTATAATCAGAGAATAGGTGAACCATTCGGACAATATTGATCCAAGAGAGTCATCCACGTGGCTGTGAAGTTTGTTCTAGGATGTAAATTTCACTTTAAGATGTCTCCAGGATTATAGAGACTTCTCATGAGAAAACATTCACATCAACGAATCAAATGCAATTGACAACATCTAAATTTTATCAGCACTGGGTATACCGTCAAAGTTTCTTGTCATCATTTCATTTCCAAAACTAAGATATTATTTCCAGATATAAAAGAATGATATTAGACCTCAACTTGCCAACAATAGCTGATACTGCCTGCTCTTTGATATATTTCTAGAATTATCATAAAATAATATCACATCTTAGCATAAAAGAGAAATCGACAGTAAACCAAAGTTTGAGTTTGATTCCTATTATAGCAGATTTGTGTTATGTTGCAGATTCATATGTGTTTAGATTAGTATCAAACTTAGGTTATGAAAAATTGTTAACTAGCCTGTATGAAGATCATAAAATTTACTTGGTTCAGGCACCAATTTGTTTGAGCTAAGATCCGAGAATATCCCAACAAATATATGATGCAGATCGTTGAGTAATTTCTAGCACCGTTGTGTTCACCCATGTGTGTGTCAAAAATCAATCAAAAGCTATGTAACCAAAATTCCTCAAATCATTTAGCAATGTTAGGCATTGATTCAACCCATCATTAGATCTCAAATAAAGATCTATTAAATAATATGAAATAGAACCACTAGATCTAACTAAATTCCTCTTAGAGATTTTGTTATTTTGTGGTGATATTTTTATAGCGAAAGATTTGAAAACACCATAACTAAGTCAATTTTTTACTGATTTTCTATTACGACCACATTTTGGAAACCCCGTGGTCATTCAACATTTAATGATACCGATTTAGTGGAATTCTGGGTACTCAGATAACTACACCTAAAATTGGCCACCCCGAAAATATGTTTTATAACCACCTTAACAACCTCAATAAATGGTCCAAATGAGCAAGTGCACCCTCAAGAAATTGTCCATGTTGTACATAATGATGATGTGGAGTCCCTATCATCATTCAATGCATTGTCATAGATCCCAATGCAGCGACACATATTCCAATATAGTGTCACGAATCCAAAGAAAAATGGCATGGATTCCAATGTATATGTATGTCTGTATGCAGTATCATGGATCCCAATGCAATATCACAAATATCGCACCCACTTATAGTGGTGGGTCTAACACCTTTACAATTCATTAGGTGATGCACACAAGTGATTTCCTCTAACAACATCATAACATCAGTTAATTTTAGAATTTACCTAAGTTTAACCATGGGGAGTCAACCTTAACCCTTATTACGTGTAATTAGGAATGCATACATAGATTGTAAAATTCTATAACAAACACTGAACAAAAAGTGTTTATTAAACTAAAATCTAGTATGGAAATTGGATCAATTTGTGAGCTGACACCTAAAAGACTAGGTACACTACAAGTGCACAATTTTCTAAAGGATAATTGTGCTATGTTCTGAAAATAAAATTGCTAAAAATTCTCATGATGAGGCAAAAAATAAGGGCTGCCTACCTAGGTCACTTAAAGACTAAGGCTACGATGAGAAAAAAACAACACAAAAAAACAAGGAAAACTAAACCAACAAACTTGCCCAATGAAGCACACACAACCAAAGGAGACAAGAGTCAACTTCCCTAATGGAGTCACCAATCTGTGTTGGGTGTTTTGTTACTATGGTGTTCCAAAAATCCCTACTTAGGAGTTGTGTAACCTAAGAAACATACAAAAGAAAGAAGAAGAAAAGGACTACACACTAACAAACCTCTTCCCTATTTTATCCTATGCAAGAAAGAAGATACAAGAAAAATACATTCATCTAGGATCTAAAGCATAAGACAAAGTAAAGAATGAAGGCTATTTTATTATTCCAATGGAAAGAAGGATTTAGAAATAAAACCTCAATAACAAATATTGTATCAAAATGGGCTCCAAATCCATCTTGAGGGAGGGTCATTTTCCTCGCAAGCTTGGTGGTAGAAGTGAAATCCCAATTGACAGAGAAAACATGGTTAGGGTGAAAACTCTCTTTGATGGAATTTTGGTAGCTTAATATTGCAAAGAATGGTGGATGAAATGAGTGAACTCAATAGTTTTACTTATAGATGAAAAGGTGGACCTCTCTTTAGAGCTAGCTTCAATGTGAACAATCCCAACAAATTGATGAAGTGATGGGATAAGAATAACTAACTAAGACTAGATTAAACTCTATAATTAGTAGACTAGATTAAACCCTATAATTAGTAATAATAGCTTGATAAGATCCACAATTGGCCACTACACCATTTTTGGGAGGCACATAGGCATTGATGAGTTGTAAAAATAATGATTTTTTACTTTAGGTCCATAATGTGTTTTTCTAGTGATTTTAGGTCAAATATTGGATTTGATTTGGTTCATAATGACAATATTAAGGTCACATAATGATGAAAATGAGGGTTAAGCCCATCAAAGTGAAGTTTTTAGCTGCAAGCTCTCACGATAAGATAGGTAAGAAAAATTAGACCAACAAGAAGGAAAGTCTTAGAGAGTAAAGACTCAGTTGGAACTTATCCATAGTGACCTTTGTACAATGAACAAATCATCATTAGCTGGTCCAAGATATGTTTTGAATTTCATTGATGATTTTTCCATTTATACTTAGGTCTATTTCTTGAATAATAAAGACCATGTCTTTGAAAAATTCAAGGAATTTAGGGTATCATCTAAAAAGCAACGTGGTTGACCAGTGAAATGTCTAAGAATTTGATAATGGAGGAGAATACGTGAACATGGCATTTGAGAGCTACTTGCCATAGAATGTTATCTCTTGGTAGATATTTGTACCTTACACATCTTGATTGAAAGATTTCCTCTTGTTTTCATTCGCCTCAAAACACACTATTGTCGGCGTGCTGCTACAAAAAGACGAACATGATTTCAAAAAACCCATAGCTTACTTCAACTGAATGCTGTGCGATGCTCCACTAAGGTATGACATTATGGAAAAACAAGCGTATGCCTTAGTGAAAGCTTTGAAATAATTCAGGACATACATTTCGCACTCTCATGCCATCGCTTGTGTACCCAACAGTTCAGTAAAATATATCCTGATTCAACCTGACCCAGAACGAAGGAGAGACAAGTGGATAGCGGCCATGTTAGAATACGATCTTGAAATCAAGCCTACAAATCTAATCAAAGGTCAGGGTCTCGCAAAGTTAATGGCGCAATTGGAATGCAACATTGTAGACTTGAATTTCATCACTAATCTGTCAGAATGCCCTCAAGAAGAAAAAACTGTGCAAGTGCCTCAGCAGTTCATTGATTTTCCATGGTACGCAAACATCATCTATGTGCTAGAGAATCTCTAGGCCCCTCCGGGCATGAGTAAGACTAAGGCCATATTTCTCAAGCTTAAAGTGGTTAATTTCTGCATCTTGGACAATTCACTCTATTGGAAAGACCTCGGGGAAATATTGTTGAGTTGTTTGATAGAAGACGACACGAAGTGGGCCATACAAGAATTTCACAAAGACGATTGTGGAGGACACCACTATTGGAAGACCACCGCGCACAAAATCCTGAGGGCTGGTTATTACTGGCCTACAATTTTCGCTGACGTATATAAGGAGGTATCCAACTACCACGATTGTCATATTTTCGATGGAGGAAGAAAGTTGCAGCCCCTGCCACTAAAGTCGATCTCAGTCAAATCACCTTTCATGGAGTGGGGTCTAGATTTCATAGGAGAGATACATCTGCCATCCTCTACGCAACATAAATGGATACTCACGACCACCGACTATTTCTCGAAATGGATAGAGGTGATCCCCACGAAACAATCTACCAAAGCAGTCATCATCCAATTCTTGGAGACGAACATCTTGTCGAGGTTCAGGTGTTCCATTAAGATCATTACAGATAATGCAACCACATTCAAGTCTAAGAGGATGGAGAAATTTTTCCAGGATTACAACATAACCCTGGGACATTCCACGACGTACTATCCGCAAGGAAACAGATTAGCAAAATCCTCGAATAAGAGCCTGACCAGGATCATCAAAAGACTCCTATAAGAAAACAAGAGAGCCTGGCATAAAAATCTTATCTACGTGCTGTGGGAAGATCCGGTTACCACCAAGAATTCTATATCAATGTCGCCTTTCCAGATTGTTTACAACGCAGATGCAATTTTCCCAACTTCACTAGGATTCCCCATCAGGAAGTTGTTGCAAGAAAAGGAGGTCGAGCCAAATGTCGCTCAGAGGAGAATTAATCAGCTAATTCACACACAACAGGTGAGAGAGCAGGTGTATAATCGGTCGCAGATCCATCAAGAAAAGATAAATAAAGCCTTCAATAAGCATTCTAAGACAGAGTATTTCCGGTTGGGTGATCTAGTTTTGAGATGGGATGTGAGAAATCAAGGTAAAGGGAAGCATGCAAAGTTTTACCACCTTTGGACGGGTCCATTCAAAATCAACGATCATAGCGAAAAAAATGCTTATTTTCTAGAAGGATTAGATGGAGAAAGTTTTGATTGGGGCCCTGTAAATGATAGCTTCCTCAAACATTACCTGATGAAATAAGAGTTGTTTGAGTCATTTGTCATTGTAAATAGTTGTTTTATTTTGCGTCGAGTCAGTGGGTCAGTAGAAAATTGAAGCCCAAAGTGAAGACCCTAAGTTTATGATGAAGTCTTAAAAGCTGCGTTGATAGGTTTAGTTTGTTTTCTATCCATCAGTTATTTTTCTCAGTGTCTAGAGGTCAAATAAAGCCCAATGGTCAAGCACCTGGTCTACTGTTCTTTACTACCTCACAGGGAGGATAGCATCCTCATTGGAGCCATCTATTAGCACCACCATTTTTCTTTCCATTTTAAGAGTCGGTTTTAGGTCACATTGCGACCCATGCGTCCAACCATGCGAAGTCAGGTACGTAGCACCGTGAGGTCAAAGTCAACAAGTGGTCGGTTGGCCCTTGAAAATGGGAAGGGATGTCAGAGTTGAAACTCGTATAATTGGTACGGGTATGTCTTTTCCAAGAGAGTCAAGTCCCGTTGAGAAACCAGTCTCTAAGTGCCTAGGTCAAGTCAAGTGGTTAATGGAAATCACATCAGCAAGTACAACAATTATTATCAGTTCATAATGAAAGCCGAGGGAATGAAAAATCGCACCATTCGTATCATGCATGCCTAACAAACCTTATCACATGTATCCTACACGCAGGGATTTGCCATGGAAAACTTGCAACTCAACTTGGAACATCTCGTCGCCATGAATTCGCTCTCCTTTAGCATGATTTCCTCTCTTGTCGAACTCATTATAAATCTCAAACGTTCGACACTCTCTCCAGTCGCAAAACCAAGCCCAAATTTTGTTTGCAATTCCCCTTACCAGTCCAGTTTATTCAAAGTTTTCCAATTGTGTGTTTGCTGGATATACTACACGTAGAATACACATTTGTCAAGCCATGGTGACCTCTCAGAGTGCAAGGAAAGGTGCACGGAGCAGTAGAACTGCAAGGTCCTAGCCCCAAAAAGACTGGGAATCGTTCTCACCTGCGACGAGAATCCCCAAAGACGTGAAATGAGTTATTCTTTTACCTACAGAGAAGACTATATCAAAATGTGCATAATTTGAAGCAGAGGGATTCGAACAGGAAGGGAGGGTAGTAGGGGCCCCCTCTCCCCAACAGAAAATTCCTCGAAGAAGGGGAAGGCCGAGGAAGAACAAGGAGACCATGGAAGCGCGAGTTTTATAAGATCTATAGGCCAGATCGGTAGCTCTATAACTACTCATGTGCGCCATCTAGCTAGAACCTGCTGGAGGATCGAACTGTGAAGACAGGAGTGGAACAAGGAGAGAAGATATCACATGGGTGAATGATCAAGAGATATCTCAGCAACTGAAGTAGAAAAAGATAGCTATCGTTGAACTCTATCAAGAAAAAATGGAATTGAGGCGACAATTAGCGACAAAGACTACAAAAGCGTCAACAACGTAGGGTCGCGAAGGGAACATGGCATGATTGAAAAGGCATCTCAGAGAGGCGCAAGAAACCGTTATATAGCTGTGAGAAGCACAAAGAATGGTGAAATAAATTCATATAGAGCATCCCAAAGAAGGCGAAACGACAAAAAATGAATCCTGCACGGCTCTCACCAACGTGTAGGAAAAGAAAGTTTAACAGGTGTTCATTTCTACATCCGAAAAACATAAGACAAATATTGGTAGTTTTGAAGGACACATTTTCCCAAAGCACTATACCTTTTTTATAACATCCGTGACAATCAAACGGTTGCTTGTTGTGCACTTTCCCCCAACAAATGAGTGCGTAACAGAAATCAGAGCCATTATAGCAGACAACAAGCTCCTAATAGACATTTGTTTGCAGGGACACCTGATCAAAGGGATACACCGACACATATTTCTCTGTATCTAAGCCTGATCGATGATCAGGTTCCTGTGGAAAACCTACAAATGATATCAAGTGAACATACGTGATTATTGTCTATTTGTGGAAAGCACCATGCGAAGAGTCTCTGGCGTATGCTGCTCAGTTTTCCTAGTTTAGGGTTAGCAGTTAGGAGGCAGGGTAGCCCAAGCGACACCCTCATTTATATATTTCATATTTTCGATATAAGATAAGTTGGTTGGAAAATGTGGTAGACAACAACTATTGTATGTAATCTGAGTTTTGATTGGAATTTAATGCAAAGGTCCTGTAACTTGACAAAAATATTCTAATTGTAACAGTTGGATGTATCGTGCTTTCTTTCTCTGTGTATGTGCTTCTTATTATCTTTTTTTCATATCTTTTTCTATCTATTTCAGAACGAATTTTCAAACCTGCGGATTCACTGTTACAACGCCCCTTGTTCATGCCACTTAGACAAAATGTTTTCTTCTAAAGCTAACTCTGAATTTGCCCACAGGGTCGCTCCGAGTTACTTCTTGTATTTTCTCCTGCCACACATTACGGTTTTACACTGAAGCTTGTTGCTCGCCTAGCCTTATCCTCTCGATTCTAGTCACTGAGTCATTTGTCACGTCTTTTCCTCAGACTGACCCCATAGCCCAAGTCTTAATTTCCTGTGCCAATATAACTAGAACCCATTATATAATAGGTGTTAAATCTAGCCACGACTTTCAAAGTCATATCCTATGCGAAGACCATGCCATTTCCAAGAGAGCCCTCTCCATATCTAAAAGGCTAGTTTCGAGTCTCAAAGTTGGTTGAAAAAGTTACCTTCATCATTTGTTTATTAGCTGAACATATTTACGGAGTGCTAACAGGAGATATAGTGACAGTTGGAAGAGGCAACATATTAGATGGTATCTAGTTTGAGACATCGAGCAGGCTATCCAAACATGGATTTGTATACATGATAGTATACATCCATATATCGAAGGAAAAGAAGAAAAAGTTAGAACCTTCTGAAAAGAAGGACACTTTTGTGGGATACAAAGTGTTCCACATTGACATTGATGAGGAGGAGCAAGTGGCTCCACCAATGGTGAGGTAGACAACCCTACCTAGTACCCATTCAGAGGAATCTATAGTACAAAGGAAGTCATCCATCAGGATCCAGTAAGGAGGAGCACCCCTCCATGACAGTTCATTGAAGATCAAAATTCAAAAGATGMAGAGTGAGAAGATGGATCCAGAGATTGTATAGACTCATAGGGAGCATGCATACTCAGAGTAAGCATGAATCAAAGAGAGTTAGTTGGCTCAAGAGAGAGTCAATTATTCATAGGGAGTTTCCCCCTTGGATCTAGGTGGGAGAGAGACATCTCCCAYGACTGACAAACACGTGTCATGAATTGAGAAGGCCAAACATAAGATTCAAAGACAAGAGGCTTCTAGGAGATGTGATCTTGCTACAGTGACAGAGGAGGAATCCAGTCAAGAGGATTGGGTATGGATTTTTTTCTCAGTCACATAGGCAACAACCAATGAGGCAGAATGGACATCAAGATTTACTCCAGTGACAGAGGGAGTTGGCCTTAAGGTTTGAGATGGAGGATCCTGTTCGGATGTACTCTTGGAATTAGAGGTGTGAAGAGATCATATGAGATCTTCCTCATTCAGGGGATACTAATGAGATTCGATATGATGGAATGCAAGTCCATGACTACACCTAGGATGAAAAATCTGAAGAAGTTGAGTGATTCTACTTCAAATTCAGATTTTGTGGATCCCATGATGTACAGGAAGTTGATTGGATCATTGATGTATTGTTTTAATGCCAGGCCATATATTTTCTTTGTAGTGAGCACCCTGAGCCAATATTTGGTTGAAGCTAAGGCAATTCTAGTGGGTGGCAACGAAGCATGGTATAGTTGGATATACAGATTCTGATTGAGCAGGGAGTGCAATAGACAAATTGAGCACCTCAGGATGTTGCTTCAGCTTGGACTTAGTTACGATTTCTGAGATAAGATGGAAGTATGCCTTTATAGCACTTAGTACAACAAATATGGAGTATGTCAGAGTCAATATCACAAGTCATGAAGAATTGTGGCTTCTAAAGCTTCCTGCGAGAATTCATCTGAGACATGGTACAAAAGGGAGCAGTGAAGCTCTAATGCTTATCCACAAATGAGGTGATTGCATATATCCTTCTAGAGTGGCCATGTTCATTTCACTGAGGAGGATGATATGCAGGATTATGCATGTTTATTTGGCTAGTGATGAGCATTGATGTTTCAACATCGGGCATACGTTCTCCCAGATTGGTCATACACAAGGCTATGCTAGTGTTGATATGGCCAAGGGAGAATGATTCATTCACTCACGAGGATCTGCTAGTGGTGAATGGCCCAGGTATGTTAATAACATCGAGTAGACATTCCACCAAATTGGTCATGCACGGGGCTATGTTTGTGCTGATATGACCAAGGGGAGAATGACTCATTCACTCGTGGGGCTGTGCTAGTGGTGAATGACCCAGGTATGTTGATTTTCTCCCAGTTCGGGCATACATTCTTCCTAGATTGGTCATGCACGAGCCTATGTTAGTGATGATATGACCAAAGGAGAATGATTCACTCATCCACGAGGCTTTTCTAGTGGTGAGTGGTCCAGATAAGCATTAGGAAGACATTATCCCAGATTGGTCATGCACGGGGCTATGCTAGTGATGATATGACCAAGGGTAATGATTCATTCACTCACAGGGCTCTGCTAGGGGTGAATGGCCTAGGTGTAGTCCTTCTACTATCAAGGAGTGGATGGATTCGAGATGCTATCACATGCATATTCTAGGATGGATTGCATGTTCCATAGATGGCACATCAACATGGCTCATGAAGACAAACTTTCTATGACAGAAGAAATCAAAGTATGGAGAATGCCTCCCACATTGAGAGGGAGTGTTGGATATTTTCAACTTCAGGAAATCATTCTCCACAAGAAAGTACAAGAAGACCCATCTACACCATTATCGAAGCCCTAGGAAGAGAAGCCATCCCCACATGAAATATAATAATAAAATTGAAGAAACATAAATAAGAATTCGGCCCCAGACTAACACCTAGATCAATATAAATATAGGACTAGCTCATTTTATTTTGACATGCAGACAACTCCTTCTGCAATGCGGACAAGGCAATTGCAACTACAGTTTTGGCAGTTTCACTATTTTTGGGTTACTGGTTAACTTGGAGAGTGCACCACTCTTGGAGAATCTCTTGCTTGGTTATTCTTGGTCATATTATTGAGGAACTAGGTTATGGTGATGCTAGCCTTGGGGAGGATCTTCTCTGTATGGTATTTTGGCTATTGATGGTGATGTACTAGTAATATCTTGGACTGAATTCCTCTAGAGAAAGGTTGGCGGGTTTTCTCCCAAGTTTGGGTTTCCCAAGATAAAATCTTATGTTCTTGTGTTGTCTTCTTGTGTCTAATGTGCATGGTTAATATTTCTAGATCTTGTTATTTTCGCTACATTATTATAGTTGAGATTTTCAGTGTATAGTTATCCTATGATAATTGTTGTTTGAAAGTGAATATTGTTATTAATCATAAGGAAATTACTATCAGATCTCAGAATCATGTAAACACCAACACAAGGTACAACCTTGATCAAAGTTTTGGCCCTCCATCAAGCTAATAGCTTGAACAAGGGTCATGAGCTCGATCGAGTAACATGAGATCGATCGAGTTCCTTTTTATATATAAACAAAAAACATGCATGTGAGGACCTTTTCTAACATTTCATAGGCCGCATGCATTCCAAAAGATTGATCTAGTGTTTGAACACCTACCACCCTATCCTACAACTCGATCCAACATTTCAACACCTATCACCCCATCCTACAACTCGATCCAACATTTGAACACCTATCACCATAGCCTACAATATGGCATTTGAGCTATGAGGTTGGATTTTTTTTTTCAAATAAATTACAAAAATGCTATTGAATTAAAATTTCAATCCGGTAATTGTTATGCTACTAATTTTATTTTTTTTTGTTTAAATTGTATCAACTAATAGTGTTTATGTTGCTAGTTTTATTTCCAACTATGTACTAGCAAGCAAAAATGTTGTCATATTTTTTTTTCAATCCTCTAGTAACACAGAGGATTGAAAACAATCCATTGATACATGGTTGGAAATAAAATCAGCAACATAAATGTTGCCTTTTTTTTTCTATTTATTTAGTTTCAAATAATCAACCAACAACCTAATTACATTGCTAGTTTTTTTTCTAAACATGTGCTGGTAAGCATAAATGTTGCTGAATTTTTTTCAATCCTATGGTAATGCATAGAGGATTAAAAATTGTTGTCCCCTATAAACCATTGAAAAATATCAACTATAAAACACTACAATGCACATGTTATTGAGTGGAGATGGACTGAAAACTTGAAAAAACCTACCCTACCAATGGCCATCAGTTAAATGTGAGGAAAACCCAACATTCAACTTGTTTATCACCACTATTCACTTTGAATGACAATTTCCTAGGCAAATAAATGGCAATTATAACATATTGTAGTCGTTGAAACAATAGTAATCAAGACATTGACCGAGGCACACTAACCGAGACAACCGAGACATTGAGCAAGAGAATAATGGATGTGACCCTACTTCACTTGTTTATCCAGGGCATACGACTTCTTTTGTTTCCACTTTTCTTTGCAACCCCATGTTTTTGGTACATGTAAGGATGGTGTTTTATTCTCTCTTCCTTGCTACTTGATTCAATGTTCCTCTTGTTATTTTGTATTTTCTTTGTGTGGGGTTTCATTTGGGAATATGCCTTATATTATAGTCACTTCTCTTGGAAGCCCAAACCTTTTGTTACGTTGAAGGATGGAATTTCATTTAATCCACCCCACTCATGCCAAGGGAGGTGGGAAACCCAAAATTCATTTGGTCTCCTCACTTCTTGTGTGTGGAAGGGCATGTCAATTTTGGATCCCAAGTTGTCTAAAAAATGTTAAGTGGTGACCAATGCTTCTCCTTATTTGACAACATTTTTGTTTTGTTACCAAGCTTTCCCTTGTGTGCCTATTCACTCTCCCTAGTTGCTCGCTTCATTCATCCTCTTGCCATTTCTCTTCTTCTTTGCTTGGTGTTTTGTTTGGGCATATTCCTTCTTGTCTTAACACTTTTCTTAGTAATACCAAGTTTTTGGTATGTTGATGGATTGAATTTCATTTACTCCTTGCCACATATGCCAAGGAAGGTGGGAAACCTCAAAATTTGTTTGGTCTCCTCACATGTTTCTTGTGCAGGGGAAGGCTTGACTATTTTGGCTCCAAATTCATCTAAAATAAGTTATGTGGTGACCAATGCTTCTCCTTATTTGACATTTTTTTTTTGTCTTCTTATCAAGCTCTCTCTTGTGTGGTTTTTCTCTCTTCCTTGCTACTTTCTTCGGTCTTCCACTTGCCATTTTTCTTGTTCTTTGATTGGGGTTTCATTTGGGCATTTGTCTTCTTTCCTTGCCACTATTATTGGAAACCCCAATTTTTTGGTATGTGGAAGGATGGAATTTTGTTTACTCCTTTCCACTCATTCCAAGAGAGGTGGGAAACCCAAAATTCATTTGGTCTCTTCACATATTTCTTGTGCGTGGGTAGGCTTGCCAATTTTGGCTCCCAATTCATCTCAAAAATTTTGAGTGATGACCATTGCTTCTTCTTATTCGACAATATTTTTTGACTTCTTACCAAGCTATCCTTTTTATTTTTGTTCCCTCTTCCTTTATAATCTCTTCAGTCTTCCTCTTGTTTTTTTTCTTGTTCTTTACCTGAAATTTCATTTGGGCATTACCTTCTTGCCTTGGCACTTTACTTGGCAAACCTAAGTTTTTAATATGTTGAAGGATGGCATTTTGTTTACTCCATGCCACTTGTTAGCACCTAAAATTTGAATGCTAAACTTCAAATTGTTTTTTCAAATTATTAGAATAGTTTGTTCTAGTCGGAGTCCAATTTGTGTCAATATTAGAAAATTTGTTGGAAAAAGTCTTTAAAAAAATGTCTTTCAAGAGTCCTAGTTCTTTTAAAAAGTTAACCTGTCCTTGAAATAATCTCAATCGACTAGTGAGTATGGTTTTTCATGGTATTTACTTGAGTGTCTTAATTTGGTAGTGAATATTATAATAGTGTTGAACAAATGCTACCAAACATTTTGGATTAGAGTCTTGGAGGGAAAATATAAAAAAAACTGTGTCATTATTAATCTAAGTGTGTCGCATACCATGTCAAATGTGGTTAATTATGTCTTTAGGTGTATTTTGAAGTTTGAAGTTATGCTTCTATTAGGTTATCATAATATTTAGGGGTGTCATGTCAAACATTCATTTATGGTACCACCAAATCACGGTAATTATTTCTCATTCTCGAGGTCACCTCACTTGTTGGTTGTAATATTGAGCTACTATTTTGTTTCTTTTTCTTACTAGCAAAACTAACCTTGCTTCATGTCATTTTTCCTAAGCATCACATGATTAGTTTATAAACAAAGTCACCATTTCCAGGGATGACTAAAGGAGGCAACGTAATACACCATGAACCAAAAGGTGCAGAACTCTTAGAGCATATCCAGAGCACAGTATCAAGTTCTAGCAAGCAGGATGGTTAAGTTTTTTCCAGAAGCTTCAGGGGTATAATTAGGAAGTGGATACAACATCCACAAATGGTTTTAATGGATGCAAGGTCAAAATCAGAAATTGCACAATTTGAGTCACATAGGACTCCATTGCTAAGGCCACAAAGTTACCTACAGATGGCGAGTGCTGGTTCAAGAACCATATTATCGTGGATTTCAGTTTGAATCAGTTATTGAATCCCGAGTATCATAATCCAAGTTGGGGAAAAGGACTTAAAAAGAGCTGGCTTAAATATGAATGGAATGAGACACTCAAAATGGTTCAATGATATATTACTTGCAAAGGTAGGTTTTCTGTTGTCCTTCTATACCATATGAGGTTTTTATTGCATCTGTCTGGAGATAAAAGAATGAACTTGCCATTCTTCCTGTTGAAGAGCTTAAACAAGATGTCATCTAGGGTTCATGCTGGTCATTAGTGGAATAAACATAGTATCTTCCATCAAGGTTTAATTAAGTTATTAATCGTTGAAGAATTAGACAAAAACAAAATAACTTGGGAGCAATTTTTATCCCAGTTTGGTTTTAAATTTGAATCTCAAAAACCCCAGAAAAAGGAAGCTTATATCAAACCTCAAAAGGTTGAAATTTCTAGAAATTCTAGAAGCCAAATTATCCAGTCGTTTGTTCAAGAACATGATTTTAAAGCTTTCACGTGGATAACCAGGAGTGCCATGAGAAAAATTGAGTTCCAAGATAGGGTTACAATAGAAGTTGTGGCATTATCCATTTCAGAACAAGGGGTTTACATATTAAGGAGGGTTGTAGTAGACAAAAAATGAAAGAAATTATTGTAAAACCAAAGAGAATGAAATCAACTCTAGTGTAGGTGTTTGAAAACCAAGAATCAATTTGTGAGGAAACTTCTCGCAACACATTTTCAGAAAAGGGGTTGGAGAAAGTTTCTCAAGATGTAAAACCTAAATATCCAGATAAATATAGGCTCAGAGGACCACATACGTGTTAATATTATGGTAGTTGTGGGAGATATTTACCTCCACGTGTAAGCTTGACAAGGATAGAATACTCTGGGAAACAAGAAGAAACCCTAATGAGTTGGCTAATAACCCTAGAAGACTTGTCGGCTCAAGAAGATAATTTATATTAGGTTATTAGCTTCCAAGAGAATAAGTCGACCAGAAGAAATAATAATATACTGAACAGACAGATACCTAGAATAAGAAGTCGACCCAGTCAGTTAGCCAGAAATACTATAAATACAGGGCACCGGTCTCTCATTTTTCATAGTCTCAGAATTGCAGAGCAACAACTAATGCGCATTGCAGTGCCCAGTCTTGTGCGCAGGTTTGAGGAGAGTTGTTGGTGTAACTGTTGTAGCTAGCAGTTACGTTTTGGCTTGGACTATCTCTTAGCTAGGGTTTGGAACATCTGATCAGCCTTTGTTGATGCGTTATCCTTGGGGAAAGGTGCGCTACCCTTTGTTTGGCTATCTAGCCTAGGGTTTTCTTCCGGAGTGATTCTCTGTCAAGATTAAGGTGCTCGGAGGGTGGCTTCGGCCTATGGTTGGGTGACAAGGGTATTGTCAATGGTTAAAAGAGCACACATATTTCATATTCTAACAGGTTATGGGCCCACACCTCCTTCATTTAGTCTAAACGCTAGAAGGAAACATAACCGCTAGGCTATTGAGCTCGTTGAGGAATTGTCGCTAGGGTTACTAGCAGAAGTAGCTTCCAAGACACTGTCGCTAGGGTTACTAGTAGGAGTAGTTGCAAAAACCCTAATCCTCTCATTGAGGCACCTTAAGTGAAGATATTGACCTAATCTCCAAACAGATCAGTGCGCCCTAGCCTAGTGCATCTCTTGGTATTCTCAGCAAGCCAAGATATCAAGTTTGAGTTTGTGGTCAAATCTAGGGTTTGACCAAGTCAAAGCAACCATGACTTATTCTATGAAGTTAGAAAACAAGTTAGATGGAGCCTCTAACTTCAGAGCATGGAAGACAAGGATTGACCTCATCCTTGCCAAGAATAAAGTGTTGGATATCGTGAAAGGAAAGATCGTGAAGCCAGAGTTTGAAGAAGGAAAAGAGAAGGAACCAAAAAACATTGCAGCTATGGAGAAGTTCAAATATAGTGACATCAATGCCATGAGTATCATAGTGGATTCCATAAAAGATCACTTGATACCCTACATCTCTCATCTTGACTCATCGAAGAAGATGTACGATGCCCTAACAAATCTCTTCTCAGTCAGAAACATTGGACAAGTAATGAGTCTGAAGAATGAGCTTCGTGACATGAAGATGAAGGATGATGATAGCATAACATCATACTTTGTGAGAATTTCTCAATTTAGATATCAACTACAAGCTATTGAAGAGATCATCTCATAAAAGGAGTTGGTAAACATAGTACTCAATGGTCTTCCTAAGACGTGGGATGCATTTGCCACAAGCATGAACACAAGAAAGGAGTATCCGACATTTGAAGAACTTTGGACTTGTTTTGCTCAAGAAGAATCAAGGATCGGTGCAAAAGAGAAATCCCAAAAGAAGTACGATGATCAAGCCCTCACAAAAAGATTCAAGAACTTCAGGAACAAAAGGAAGTTTGGTTCAAGGAGGAAGCCAAATCAAGAGAAAGACATTTCATAAGTACAATGCTTCAACTGTTGAAATTATGGTCACTACAAGAATCATTGTCCCGAGCTAAATAAAAGGAAGGAGAAACACGAAGAATCAATTTTCGAAGAAAAGGAACCTACAAAGAAGACTAAGCAGGATGGAGGAGACTTCTTCTTCTAAAGGTAACAAAAATCTTCTTATTTCTTGTACATATCTTGTTTGCATCGTCTCTGTACATATCTTGTATATCTATCTCTTGGAAGATAATGTGTTCCAAGAAGAACTATACCTATGGAATAACAACACAATAAGAATGGATATCATTAGATAATACACATGAAAGGATGAAAAACAAATCATGTGGAAGCTATTGCAAGATAAGCCTAATCAATCATGAAGAGACTTAGAAGAAGCAAAGAAAGAAAGAAGTCAGCAATCAAAAAGACTTATGAAGTTTTGTAGAAGACAACAAGACGAAAGCATGGACTCTGTTAGACAAGAGAGCCAATTATATATTGCAGAAGACAATAAGGATGCAGATGGAAGCATGGACTCTGTTAGACGGAGGGAGCCGAATATATACACTCATAAATGAAGCAAGGATTATGAGGGAGCCAATCCTGTGATCCATAGAAGATGATGAAGTATATATCCATGATAGTATCCATGAAAGACAGTACGTATCCATTTCAACCTCAGAAGAAGTCTTCTTCGAAGAGAAGCTTTAAAGTATCCCTGGTTGTCCATCCACATCCGTGATCTTGTGATGAAAGAAAGAAATAAAATCTTTAGGGCATGGAATCTACTCCATGGACCCAAGAGCTGAACACGAGGAAGAACATGAAGATTCAAAGAAAGAAAGAGAAGCTAGAACAACCAGTCATTGTATCAAGAATCACAAGATTGTCAACCTGATATAAAATCAATAAAAGCATTCAAGCAGAGGAACTGAAAGTTGTGATGAATAACAGTGTATGGAAGACTTATGAATGAAAGCATTGCGAGATCTAGAACTAGAGGTTCTCCCATATGGAGGGAGAAGACTATGATGATTATTTGTTCCATTAAACCAGACTTATCTCTACATGAGTCATTATATCATCCACAACATCCATAAGTTGGAGTTCTACATCAGATGAATGCAAAGAATACTCTCCAGAGAAATTGAATAAAGAGCACATGAAGAAGCAATCTCGAGACCTTGAGGCATACCAAAAAGAGACCCTTGTATGCAAAGAAAAGAAGATAACTTGGTGAAGAACCTCCAGTGCACAACAAAAGCGTGGTGAAGATTTCCTATAACATCAAGATGATTACTCAATAGATCATATCTCATGATAACAGAAGAAGTGCCACATGGATATGTTCTAGTTTTCCAACAATGATATACTCTATTGTTTAGAGCTACTTGAAGCCTTCACAGAAAATCAGCGTTCTAGACTAAAGTACATTTGAAATCAAGCATTACATTATCCGTGATGGAGTCCAGAAAGGAGAAAGTGATTCTCCAATACATATATCCACAGATGAGCAGATAAGCATACATTTTGGTAAAAGATGAAAGAGTTTGCGTACTCAAGATGGAGCTCATGGAGACGACTTCCTTATTGAAAAAGGAAGAGATGACTCCCAAGTTGGGAGGGAGCACTGAAAATATTATTGAAGACATTCATTGAAAAATAGTCCAGCTTGGACAGATTCTTTCCTGTTCAGAAAGTGGTTTGAGATGGTCCATATTGTGGTTAACATGGGAGATGGTCCATATTGCTGATGTATCATAGACAACGAATTCCCATTATGGTTAACATGGGCAATGGTCTAGGGCAGTCTCTCTTCTTGAGGGTTACTCAAGAAGACTGGCCCACCTCGTTGGACAATGATTTCTCATTGTGGTTAACATGAGGAATGGTCTGTTTTGGAGGTTGATACAAGACCGTCTTTTCCTCTTGTGGTTAATAGAGGAAATGGTCCAAACAGTCATTCCTTAGGGTTTATACATTCTCTCCAAGGTGCACTTTGATTAGTGTAGGAAGAATGGCCCAGGGTGGGGAATGGTGCAGGCTCAACAATCAGGGACATGCATTCCTTAGGGTTTATACATTCTCTCCAGGGTGCACTTTGAATACTGTAGGAAGAATGGCCCAGGGTGGGGAATGGTCCAGGCTCAGAATACATGACAGTTATTCTTCCTTGCTTGAGAAAAATAGTCCAAATATCTCATTGTTCTACTATGAGGGCAAATATTCTTTCAGATCTCACAGATGTGAGTGAAAGATTAGCCCAGATGATTCAGTTTATATCATAACATTATTTCTGTGCAGGTTGATATCAGATGATTGTTATGAAGATTGTATAACAGTAGATGTATACTACTGTGGTGGATGTGTTCCACTATTCGTGACTATACGTTATTGATCAAGTACTTGTTTGCTACTTGGTGTGGTAGTGTACCACGAGATTGTAGTTATGTACTACTATGGATAGACACAGTTGTGTTCTATTTTGTTCTAATTGCCTTGAAGACTATCAACAGTTTATTGGAAATGATTATCAGCCAGATGAATGATGAACAAAGATTTTCCAGACATAAAATGGTTCAGAACATTTATTCTTCTAGATTAGAAGAATGGCTCTTGTATCACTTTGTGGAGTGAGCATCATGTCTGATTACTTAGATAGAGTATGGTTTCGAGAGATGATGCAGTTGATGATGATGATGGTTCTCATGATCTAGTCTATATAACTATGTTGATGCTACTGGATGAATGGTATGTTTTGTGCTCAAGACCATTACTTGTAATACCTCCCTAGCTAGGAGGGAGTGTTGATATTATGGTAGCTATGGGAGGTATTTACTTCCACGTGTAAACCTGACAAGGATAGAATACTCTGGGAAGTAAGAAGAAACCCTAATGAGTTGGCTAATAACCCTAGAAGACTTGTCAGATCATGAAGTTAATTTATATTAGGTTATTAGCCTCCAAGAGAAGAATTTGGCCAGAAGAAATAATAATATAATGAACAGACAGATACCCAAAATAAGAAGTCGGCCCAGGCAGTTAGCCAGAAATACTATAAATACAGGGCGCTAATCTCTCATTTGTCACAGTCTCAGAATTGCAGAGCAACAACTGGTGCGCACTGCAATGCCCAGTCTTGTGTGTAGGTTTGAGGAGAGTTGTCGGTGCAGCTGCTGCAGCTAGCAGTTACTTTTTGGCTTGGACTATCTCTTGGCTAGGGTTTGGAACATCTAATCAGCCTTTATTGATGCACTATCCTTGGGGAAAGGTGCGCTACCCTTTGTTTGGCTATCTAGCCTAGGGTTTGCTTCCGGAGTAATTCTCTGTCAAGATTAAGGTGCTCGGAGGGTGGCTTCGGCCAATGGTTGGGCGACAAGGGTATTGTCAATGGTAAAACAAGCACACATATTTCATATTCTAACAATAGACACCATGCAAACAAATTGAGACTTAATGCAAAGCCAATTTTTAATCCTACTTTGAAGAAAGATATAGTTCTCGTTATAGATGATGATTCAAAAGAAATTTTCATAAAGTTAAAAAATAAAATAAGAATACAAAGTTTTCTAAAATCTCTATAGGTGACTCGAAAAAGGAAAAGATAAAAAAGTGAAGAAGATGAAACAAAGATTCCCTCAGCCCAAAATCATTCCCCAGATTGAAGATATTCCTCAGAATAAAGATACTATCCAACCATTAGAGATGGGAGATGATGGGTCTCAGTAGCCGATTGAAGATCAAATAATTGAAATGCATGAAATGACTGTAGGTGAATATCTATCCAAGTCTGTTCAAGGTAAAAATGTTTTAAATTTTCCCTAGTCTGACAGTGAGGATTTTGAACCAGAGGACAATAAACTAAGAAAATATGTAATTGAACAAGAGGAGATGGAAATACAAGAACCATTTACATTGTTGCAGCCCAACAATAAATATGAAAATGAAAATAAGAGGAAGATGCAAAGGAAATTAAAGAAATTTAAAAGGATGAAGGACCAACTTAAACTTGAAAATGATAAGTTGAAAGAGAAGAATAAAAATATTGTCAGAAGGAGAAATAAGTGTTGGGTATGTGTTATATTCTTTTCATGTGTGTGTGTGGGTGCATCATATTCAACAACTGTGTCTGATGGTCCCTCTAGGGGGGTCCCAGGGGGGCCAGGTATGCCCCCCCTTGGTTATGCATAGTGCCCTGAAATTTTTTTTTGGGACATTTTTGCTATTTTTAGCAGTTTTCTAAATTAATCCCGGATTAAGGGATTAGGGTTTTGGTATCTACGGAATACCTAAAAACATTGTATATATATATATATATATATATTGTATGGTGAATGGTGAAATTCGATATAATGAATATAAGAAAGGTTTTCCTTAGTTGAGGGTTTCCGGTATAAATCTCTGTGTACTATGTGAATGAGCTATTGATTAATTTATGTTTTTCTTAAGACTCTATATGCATTGCTTTACTTCGCAGGTTTAAAATTTACAACAAGATGGTTAGTAAACATAACAAGATTTGTATCCGGGCCTGAAAAGTCTATAAAGGAAACATTAAGCTCAAAAGAAGGAATAAATAATGGAAAGTTAAATGGCTATAGGAAAAATACATGAATCAGGATAAAGGTCTGAAGATGTTAGTGGATGCAACAAACAAGATTTACAATAGGAGCAACGCAAGGGTTTCAAATTGCAAAGGACTTCATCAAAAGAATCAAGCATTTTGGAAAGAGACTATGTTCAGGGTAAGCATTGGCATACATCCATCAATTCCGAAAGTTTTGGTAGTTGCTTGCCTAAATAAACGTAAAAACGCTACCAAATTCACTGAAGACAACAATTTTGTTATTTTTGTGAATTTTAGACATTAGTAAGAGGATAGTTTTGAAGAGATCCTTAGTTATAAGCTTTATTTTCAAAGGTCTCTATTGTAATCTAAACTTAGACAAACTATGGCAAACTAATTTTCCTCGAAATGTGGATCTATAATTGACAATTGGATTTCATGTTCGAAATAATGGAATCCGATTGTAATATGATTTAGTAGTTATATTTTTCTAAAAATGATACTAGATCCACAAAATATGGATCTCAAATATACACTTGAAGTCAAATGTGTATCTATAAAGAAAAGGTTGAAAACCAAAAAAAGGGTTGGAATTCTGGGTTTTGGAAAAAAGTTGTAAAATAGTTTTGCAGACTCTATACATATGTTTCCTTATTAAATAAATCCTACAGTTTCAGTATCAGATTGTGTTCC
>JASDQU010102763.1:197177-234669 GCA_032191745.1 Picea mariana | reverse complement strand
ATCTTCCTTCTTGCCTTGGAAATTTTCTTCGAAACCCCAAGTTTTCAAGACATCTATGGATAGCATTTTTTTTATTCCATTCCACTCGTGCCAAGAAAGGTGGGAAACAAAACAATCCATTTGGTTCCATCACACATTTCTTCTATGTAGGAAGACTTTCCAATTTTGGCCACCAATTTGTTTCAAAAAAGTTAAGTGGTGACCAATGCTTCTCCTTATTCAACAATATTTGTGTCTTCTTATCAAGCTCTCCCTAGTGTGGTCATTCCCTCTTCCTTACTACTTTCTTTGGTCATCCTCTTAGCGTTTCACTTGTTCTTTGCTTGGCATTTGTTTGGGCATCTACCTTCTTTCCTTTCCAATTTTCTTTGAAACCCTAAGACTTTGGTACATGGAAGGATGGTGTTTGATTTACTCCTTTCCACTCATTTTAGGTACGCTGGGAAACCCAAAATTCATCTGGTCTCCTCACATTTTTCTTGTGTGAAAGTAGGCTTGTCAATTTTGGTTCCCATGTTGTCTCCAAAAAGTTGAGTGGTGACCAATGCTTCTCCTTATTTGACAACATTTTTGTCTGCTTACCGAGATCTCCCTTATGTGGTCGTTCCCTATTCCTTGCTACTCTCTTAATTCTTCCTCTTATCATTTCACTTATTCATTTTTTGGTGTTTCATTTGGGAATTTACCTTCTTTCCATGCCACTTTTATTGGAAACCACAAGTTTTCAAAACAATGAARGATGGAGCTTCATGTAATCCATCCTACTCATGCTAAGGAAAGTGGGAAACCCAAAATTCATTTGGTTTCCTYRCATATTTCTTGTGTGTGGGTGGGCTTGTCGATTTTGGCTTCCAATTCATCTCATAAAAGTTAAGTAGTGACCAATGCTTCTTCTTATTCAACAATATTTGATTTTCTTATTGAGCTTATTGARCTCTCCCTTGTGTGGTTGTTCCCTCTTCCTTGCTTCTCAGTTTRGTCTTCCTCTTGCCATTTCACTTGTTCTTTGCCCAACATTTCATTTTCCCATCTACCTTCATGCCTTGACACTTTTATTAGCAACCCCAAGTTTTTGGTAAGTTGATGTATGTCATTTCCTTTACTCCATGCCACTCACGCCAAGGAATGGGAAACCCAAAAATTTGTTTTGTCTTCACACATGTTTCTTGTGTAGGATTGCTAATTGTAGCTCCAAAGTCGTCTAAAACAATTTAAGGGGTGACTAATGCTTCTCCCTATTCGACAATATTTTTGTCTTCTTACACAACTCTCAATTGTGTGGTTGTTTCGTCTTCCTTACTGCTCGCTTAAATCTTCCCTTTCTTGTTTCACTTTTTCTTTACTTGGATTTTCGTTTAGACATTTTCCTTCTTGCCTTGGCACTTTTCTTGGTAATCCCAAATTTTTGGTACATTGATGGATGATGTTTCATTTACTCCATGCCACATGGGCCAAGGAAGGTGGGAAACCCCAAAATGCATTTTTTCTCCTCGCACGTTTCTTGTGGGAGGGTAAGCATGGAAATTTTGGCTCCAAAGTTGTCTCAAAAGAATTAAGTGGTGACCAATGCTTCTCGTTATTCAACAATATTTTTGTGTTCCTATTGAGATCTCCCTTGTGTTGTCATTCCCTCTTCCTAGTTTCTCACTTTGGTCTTCCTCTTGCCATTTTTCTTATTCTTTTCCTGACATTTCATTTGTCCATCTACCTTCTTGCCTTGGAACTTTTCTTGGAAATCCCAAGTTATCAATACATTCTTAGATGGTATGCTCCTTATTCCATGTCACTCGTGTCGGGGAAGGCAAGAAACCCAAAAATCCGTTTGGTCTCCTCACATGTTTCTTGTGTGTGGGAAGGATTGACAAGTTTGGCTCCCAAGTGATCTCAAAAAATTTAAGTGATGACCAATGCTTCTCCTTATTCGATTTTTTTTTTGTCTTCTTACATAGCTCTCCCTAGTGTGGTTGTTCCCTCTTCCTTGTTGCTCACTTTGGTCTTCATCTTGCCATTTCACTTGTTTTTTACTTGAGATTTTTTTTGGGCATCTACCTTCTTGCCTTGGCACTTTTCTTGGAAAGCCCAAGTTTCTGATATGTTGATGGATGGTGTTTCATTTACTCCATGCCACCCATGCCAAGGAAAGTAGGAAACCCCAAAATTCATTTGGTCTCTACACACATTTCTTATATGCAAGCGGGCTTGCCAATTTTCACTTCCAAGTCATCTAAAAAAAGTTAAGTGGAAACCAATGCTTCTTACAAATATCTTCCTAGTTTGGTCATTCCCTCTTCCTTGTTTATCACTTCAATCTTCCTCTTTCCCCTTTTCTTATTGTTTTCTTGGTGTTTCATTTGGGCATTTGCTTTCTTGCCTTGGCACTTTTCTTGGAAAATCCCAGGTTTTTAGTACGTTGATGGATGACATTTCATTTACTCCATGCCACCCATGCCAAGGAAGGTGGGAAACCCCACAATTCATTTGGTCTCCTCACATGTTTCTTGTGTATGCGAGCTTGCCAATTTTGGCTCCCAAACCATCTAAAAGTTGTTAATTGGTGACCAATAATTCTCTTTATTTGAAAATATATATTTTTTCCTTTTCAAGCTCTCCCTTTTGTGATAATTCCCTCTTCCTTGCTTCTCTCTTTGGTATTCCTCCTGTTGTTTCTCTTGTTCTTTTCCCAACATTTCATTTGGGCATCTGCATTCTTTCCTTGCCACTTTTCTTGATAACCCCAAGTTTTCTGTAAGTAGAAGGATGGTGTTTTTTATACTCCATGTTTCTAGTGCCGAGGAAGGTGGGAAACCCAAAAACTCTTTTGGTATCCTCAATTATTTCTTGTGCGTGGGTGGGCTTGCCAATTTTGTCTCCCAATTTGTGCCATAAAATTTAAGTGGTGACCAATGCTTCTCCTTATTTGACAATATTTTTGTCCTCTTATTGAGCTCTCGCTTGTGTGGTTGTTGCCTTTTCCTTGGTGCTTGTTTTAATATTCCTCTTGTCATTTTTCTTGTTCTTTACTTGGAATTTCCTTCAGGAATTTTCCTTTTTTCCTTGGCACTTTTCTTGGCAAACCCAAGTTTTCAATATGTTGAAGGATGGGATTTTTTCCCCTCATAGCCAGCTGTCCAAAGGAAGGCAAGAAACCCTAAAAGTCATTTGGTCTCCTAATTTTTTTCTTGTGCTTGGGTAGGCTTTCCAATTTTGGTTCTCAGGTCATCTCAAAGAATTTAAGTGGTGAGCAATGTTTCTTCCTATTCGAAATTTTTTTTTTTTTCTTAGTGAGTGATCCCTCGTGTGGTCGTTCCCTCTTCCTTGTTGTTGGATTTATTCTTCCTCTTTCCATTTCCCTTGTTATTTTCCTTTCATTTTGTTTGCACATTTGCCTTCTTTCCTTGGCACTTTTCTTGGCAACCCCAATTTTTTTATATGTTGAAGGATGGTGTTTTGTTTACTTCACGCCAATTGTGCCAAGAAATGTGGGAAGCCCCAAAATTCATTTGGTCTCCTCATGTGTTTCTTGTGCATGGGTGGGCTTGCCAATTTTGGCTCCCAAGTTGTCTCAAGAAAGTTAAGTGGTGGCCAATGCTTCTCCTTATTCAACAATATTTTTATCTTCTTATTGGGCACTCCCTTGTGCAACTATTTTGTCTTCCTTGATTTTCTCTTCATTCTTCCTCTTTCCATTTCACTTGTTATTTTCCTAGCATTTCATTTGGACATTTGCCTTTTTTCCATGGAGCTTTTCTTGGCAACCCCAATTTTTTAGTACATTGAAGGATGGTGTTTCATTTATCGACATAAGTGTGATTTTGTGTGAATGGTGTTATGGTATACATGCTATTTTTCAGGTCCACTTGAAACCATTCTCCACACTACTTGGAGTTTCGAGGATCGTTGTGGCTCCCTAGGAGGGCTTGTCCCCTTTCATGGATTTTTTTGCAGTAAGTTGTTAGGTCTAGTGTGTTGGTTCAATGAATACAATGTTTTGTACCACCCACTTCTTTGTGAATGGAAGTGTCATTTTGTGTGAATAATGATGTGGTAAATGAATTTCCTATCGGGTCTACTTGAAAATTGGTCATGGGTAATTTGTAGTGTAGTTGGATTTCAGTTTGCTACCATCTCACTTTGTAACACATGAGTTGTAAGGTTTGCCAAGCTCATCATGGGAATCACTTTGAAGGTTGCACATGTTTAATTCCTTTTTACATAACACTTAAACCCTATGGACCTTAGCCACTATAACACTTAACATTTAAAAGTTCCCTTATTTGGTAACTCACATGCTAGTTATTATTTATGATATGGAAAATCTCTATATAATTTGTCTTGGTTATTTGATGTAGATCATTCTCCAAATTGATGGTCTTCTCTTCATGAGAGACTAAGCTATGGACATTCGCGAGCTCCTACTCCCAAACAATGTGGAGCTATGCCTCATTGACTCATCTCTAAAGGTTTTCCAACTAGAAACACTGCTCTAGTCGTAATGGAGTGGTTCAATCAATCTATAAATGCTAAAAAATAATGGAATCTATAAGTCCTTTATTGCATGCAATGATACGAGTTTAAGATCTTGATTAACAATGTGAGCAAATTTACATAAGAGATTTGATACCATGTTCCAAAAAATATGGTATATCCATATAGATCAAACACCTTAAGACAACTATTCACACACAGAGAAAAAGGGAACCAATCCATGACACAATCCCACACATATTACATATTACATGAACATCTCTCACTAATGACCATCCATGTTGTTTAAATAGAGATCATGGACCACTCAGGTGTCAAGCAACAAATCAAGTGTCATTAGTATTGAGGAAAATATGAACCATTTGACCACTTTACGTCTAGAACATACCCATGACCATTGGATTAGTTAGCTATATAGACACTAAAGAAACACACTTTACCTAAAAACACATTAGACTAAGTTGATCTTGACTAACTCCTAAATCTCTAAATATCCTAACACTATACCATAATATAGTCATACTAGTCTCACATGTTGGCGGTGTTAAACAACCTAATGAGGTGCCTTAAGAAATTTATTTCAACTTAATTTGCTCTAATGAAAGTAAGTTATTTTAATTTAATTTACTAGTACATATTTTTTTGTGCAAAATTCATCATTTATGTCAATTGGGTCTAGCTTGAGTGATAATGGGAAATTTTTATCCTCCTTAATTGGATTCAAATCCCACTTGTGACATGTTTTCTCTTCGTGAACCAATTGTTGATTGGGGTTCTTCATGAGCTAGTTGTTTATTGACAATAACAAGGTATTGACAATCTCATTCACATATTGGATAGAGGGTGGAAGCTTGGCAACATGGAAAAAAAATTTAAATGCATGAAATGAATAATAATAGCATAGCATATCATGAGCTTAAAATGTAATTTGTATATAATAATAAATCCTATTTAAATCGATCTCAAATTCAATATAGATAATCATAAAAATTGATGACAATTCTAATCTATGGATAACAACAACCTCTCTCAATTTGTTTAAATGTTTTATTTAGTATATATATAACCATCTTTCAATTTTCTATTTTTATCTTCACACAACAAATTTTTGATACAAATTTGTTTCAAAATGCTTAAATCACCTCAAAATATATCAAAATATATAATGTTGAATGGCATGGTTCATTTTTTCCCCTCATAACATTATGTAAGAGATATTAAATTATGTAACGATAATATGTATATACTGTAAGAGATATATTAAATTATTTTGGATGGTCCTTTTTTCTCAACATGGCATGATGTAAGGATGCATATATATAATGTAAAAAATATTTTAAATTATTTTGTAAATTATAGTTTTTTATAAAGATAAAATTAATATTTTTTTATTTAATAAAAAAAACATATTATATGTATTAACACTATACATTTTAAGAGTAACTTTTCATCCATTCTATTAATATGCAAAAGAAATTTATAAAAATCAAAACTAGATCTTATGATAACAAGCACCCTTAACTTTTTACTTATTCGGCAAATTGTGGATACAACTTATATTTAGATTAACTGTTATGCTCAAATCCAATATATCAATGATAACACCCTTTGATATTAATACAAAATGCCTTTGAATCCATATTGGACTTTACATGTGGAAAAATGATAATGTAACAAACTCATATTAACTTGGGTACTTTGAAAACTTTAACAAAATTATGAAATGTAAAATATAATATAATGAATGAGGGTAATAGAAACAAAAAAGTGTAATCCTAAAGGGTCTTTCTTTAAATCACAATATTTTTTTATAGACTTCTTTACATGTTATACATTATTGAAATAAAGACATTCTAAGTATAAAAAGATGGTCTTTTCCTCTTAAAGAAAAGTGAGTAATGTTAATTTGAAATTGTTTACAAATAGTTAGGTTTAGGTTTATGGATTTTTTTAAAAATTTTATTTAAAGTTTGATTTTAGATTTTAAATCATTCATAATAGTTATATTAGTTATATGTATTTTAAAGAGCATCATGAAAATACTTAAAACATTATTTGTTGTTAATGTTAGATTTATGTTAATGTTAAGAGTTATGAGCTTTTTACAATTTCATTTAATTTTATTTAAAATTTGATTTAAAGTTTTAAATCATTTATAATAGTTATATTTTTTCTAAATATATTTTTTTCTTTCATACTTCAACTACTAATCACTTTTGTTTGACAATTTTTTTTATATTATGTTTTCTTTACCTATGTTGTCATACTTCAAGAATGGAAAAAGAGGAAAACATACTAGGTGTATGAAAAATAACAGGTAGAAACCAAACAACATTTGTTGTTGCATTATGAGCATACAACCATGCTAGGTGGAGAAGAAAACTACAAATCAACAATTAGGAGATAATATTTCAAGACGACCAAGTAGAAGATACCAAAACAATCCATCAAAATGATCCATTCTAAACAAACTATTGAAAGTTTGTAGAAATTTTAATGACAAAATCGGCATGCACTACATTCTGTCATACACATAGCAATCTAGAGATAATTGTCATCTATGAACTGTGAAATGCATAAATCCACATTTAGAAAATATTATGAGCAGAAATACACATTGTCAATCACTTTTGCAGCGAAATAAACACAATGAACAACAATTACACATCCATGTAATACTAAAAAATTTAGGCAACCAACCAGGGAAAACCCCAATGTGGAGAAACCCAAAGACAAAGAGAGATTTTATTAGCTTCAAGAAAGTTATATTGGCAACAAGCTTACATTTACAACGAAGAGAAAACCACTTAAAACACCCAAATAGTCCCTCCAAAAAATGACCTTGAAAATCGTGCCAAGTACGTACTGTTGTACGACCCACCAAAAAAACACCACCTCAAAATATGTGCCCCAATATGTTGTACGACCTGATCTGTATGGCCCCTTTCTGCAACAAAAAATGCTCAAAACAACCTCGATTTTTGTGCCCACAAACTACCTTGAAAATTGTGTTCTCCTCCCTATTATACGAACTGTACGGATCTGTACAATATGGCCTCTCACACATCAATAATTTTCAGCACACAAAACAAATTTTTTCCTTGGAAAATGTGCCCAAGCTTTCTTGGAAAATGCGCCCAACTTGCTACCCTTTCCTCTTCACAAAGCTCTCTCGGAAATCTCTCAAGCTCTTCTTCTCATTGTCTTGCACACTACCCAATGCATTCTCTTATAAATCAAAAGTGACATTTCACATTCCAAGTGTTTTTTCACCTTCCTCATACCTAAATCCAAAGGCAAAGATCTAATCTTGCCTTTACATGATCAAGGAACATGATTCATTCCCTCCAAAATAACTCACTTAAAATATCAAAGTACAATTTCACTTTATAACGTAAGTACACTTTATGAAATAAAGTCACTTTAATATTAGAAGGTACACGTCATTAAGAAGTCACTTTATTGCAACTTTATAAAAACCCATTACAAAGTCAAGTGTTTAGTAGTGCAAATATAAGGCTACTTCCGCATACAAGACAAAACATGCGGAGTATCTCTCGAACTATAAAAGCTAACACTCCCTTTTAGCAAGGGATGTACTCCCTTCCATCACCATCATCCAACCCCATCACACTATTCGCAGTAGGAGCTCCCTCTGAACATGGAGCGAACCTCAACACCTGCACAGAACTCGAACCATAAGACCTCCTCCTGACAGCTACCCTGAACCCCGAGCTCCTAGGAGAATCCACTCCACCCTAACCATCTGTTCGATCACACTAGCTGAGCTTCTTGTCTGTGCTCAGAAGAGACTCCCTCTCTTCCCTTAGAATGCAAGATTGAATCATTGGGCCCATCGCAGTCTCAGGAGCCTCCTACTCCTCATCTGACGTTGAATTATAACCTAAAGGTTGTCCTCGCAACATTTACAACCTATCCACCCGATCACCAATCAATTGTGGTTCAACCAAGTCCACTCCCTTCCTATAGATAAATACATATCCCCTCTTGAACAATGTACAATATCCAGCGTCCTCCAAGGCTGAGACCGAGAGCAAGTTAACCCTCAACCCTGGAACAAAGAGAACTCCATCAACCTCTAGGAGTCCTCCATACTCTAGTCAGAATCTAACCCTTCCAAATCCACGTACATCTCATGCCATACCTCCTTCACTCTCCACCAACCGATCAAGACCTGTCTCTATGATAATAAGGAATACTCGCCAGATTCTCGTCATGTGACAAGAGGCTCCACTATCAACAATCCACATGTTATCACCCCCAAATCGTCCACTACTGACTCTGGATACTAGAGTAATCAAAGAAAAGTCATTATCAAAATTGGATGAAAAGTCCTCCATAGTTGTTGTAGTAGTTGTATCAGGCCCCTCTTGTTCCTTCTTCTTCTTCTTCCTCTCAGAACACTGAGAAGAAAGGTGCCCCAACTGATTACAATAATAACATTTGACTTTACTCAAGTCCCTCTCGAAACTTCCTTTCTTCTTCCCCTTGCCCTTTGCAGCAAGAGCAACATTCTCTTCATCAACTCCATCTGTCTTTTGTCCATTGCTCTGATATCCTTCCCGGATTTCCTCCCGAGTGAAATCATCCCAAAATCTGCTCCAATCTAGAAGATGCTCATGACCCACCACACACTTCACGAAGGCTTCCCATTCCTTGGTGAAGCCTTTCAAGGCTACCCTCACCAACTCTAAATCTGATATGAACTCCCAAATTGCAGCTAACTCATCTTTCACTTGAGCTACCCAGGTAGAATAAGAAGACACACTCCCCCCMTTACCCATCTTAGTATCATGCAGTTTATACTTCAAGGCCATCTTCCGGCTTTCATTCTTTGCCTCGTACAACTTTTTCAGTGCATCCCACATATCTTTGGTTGTCTTCTTCTCAACCAAGTGTGGGATAAGGTGGTCCTTCAGCCCATCTAGAATAAACCCTAAGCTTTGGCCTCCTTTACCTCATGTAAATCCAAGCTATAGGGTCTACTGATGGAACAACAAGTAAGGTGCTGACAAAGCTCCAAATTTTGTTCTCCCTGAGAATAGCTGACATCCTAACTTTCCATTGCAAAAAGTTGGAAATCCCATCCAACCGGTCCTCATACCTGATGCAAACAACCATCTCCCTATCAACTATTCAATGGAAAACAAAAAATCAAGTTTCCCCCCTTCAAATCTTGCCCAAAAATAACATTGTTCATTGTAGCTCAGAGTCCAAGCTCCGATACCATGTAGAAATTTTATTGACAAAATCAACATGCACTATATTCTGTCATACACTTAGCAACCTAGAGATAAGTCTCATCTATGAACTCTGAAATGTATAAATCCACATTTATAAAATATTATGAGTATAAATACACATTGTCAAGCACTTTTGCCGCAGAATAAACACAATGAACAACAATTACTTATCCATGTAATACTAAAAAATTTAGGCAACTAGCTAGGGAAAACTCCAATGTGGGGAAACCCAAAGAGAGACAAATTTTATTAACTTCAGAAAATTTATATCAACAACGAGATTACATTTACAACCAAGAGAAAGCCACTTACAACACCCAAATAGTCCCTCCAAAATTTTGCCTTGAAAATCGCGCCAAGTCCATAATGTTGTACGACCCACCAAGAAAAACAACACCTCAAAATCTATGCCCCAATATGTTGTACAACTTGATCTGTACGACTCTTTTATGCAATAAAGATTGCTCAAAACAACACCTCGAAATCTATGCCCCAATCTATTGTACAACTTGATCTGTACGACTCCTTTATGCAGTACAGAGTGCTCAAAACAACCTTGATTTTCATGCCCACACTACCTTGAAAATCATGCCTTCCTCCATACTGTACGAATTGTACGAATTTGTATAGTATGGCCTTCCCCACACAACAATTTTCAGCACACACAAAACAAAGTTTTGCCTTGGGAAATGTTCCCAAGCTCTCTTGGAAAAAGTGCCCAACGTGCATCCCTTTCCTCTTCTCCACAAAACTCTCTCGAAAATCTCTCAAGCTCTTCTTCTCATTGTCTTACACACTACCCAATGCATTCTCTTATAAATCAAAAGTGACCTTTCACCTTCCTCATCCCCAAATCCAAAGGCCAAGATCTAATCTTGTCTTTACATGATCAAGGGGCACGATTCATTCACTCCAAAATAAATCACTTAAAATATCAAAGTACGATTTCACTTTATAACATAAGTGCAATTTATGAAATAAAATCACTTTAATATTAGAAGGTACACTTCATTAAAGTCACTTTAATAAAAGAACCACTTTATTACAACTTTATAAAAACCCATTACAAAATCAAGTGTCTAGTAGTGCAAATATAAATCTACTTCCACATACAAGACAAAACATGCGGAGTACCTCCCGAGCTATAAAAGCTAACAAAGTTACTATAATTGGTATGATACTTTTGGCATAGTGGGTAATGTTGAATCCAATAGAGCAGTCCAAAACTTCTTTGCACCATACTTTAGATCTAGCCTTCCTCTTATGTCTTTTCCCTTTTATTATTTTGAAGAAGATGTCACCTTTGATGTAAGCATCTATGTCTCAGAGGCTAGTTGGTCACATGGACATTACAATAATTCTATTCTACTTTAATAATAACTCTCTCTCTCAAAGAGAGGAGAATAATTCTATTATATTTTAAGGCAATGAAAGAACTTGGACTTGCCACCACACAAGTCCTCTATCTCATTCTTCATATATATATATATATATATATATATATATATATATATATATATAATTGCTCATAAGTTACATAATACTTCATTTTGCTTGTTTGTAAGTTTAGGGGTTTGGTTTTGACATCTCTACTTTTCATCCTATTGAATTTTATTTGCTTTCTTCATATTTGTTTGAGCTTTTCTTTTCACAACTAATCAGTTTGACTGCAAATTATTTTCATTTAGCTCATTTCATGATCTTTTATTTGTCTCTTCTTTTAATATTGATTATTATTATTGCTTTAATATATTTCTAGGGTTTATTTTGGACTTCCTTAGGAAGTATGAAGGATCCTTGTTACATTGAAGTTTTGAGTATCCACCATCTGTCAAGAGGTGGGGCATTATTTTACACTTGTGAGGTATGTAACCACCCGACCTGAATTAACAACCATGTTAGATCAACCATTGTGTTGAGTTGAGTATCCACCACCTATCAAGAGATGGGACATTATTTCACTTGCGGGGTATCTGACCACTCGACATGGATTAACAACCATGTTAGCTCAACCATTGTGTTGAGTATCCACCACCTATCAAGAGGTGGGACATCATTTTACACTTGTGAGGCATGTGACCCCCGACCTGAATTAACAACCATGTTAGCTCAACCATTGTGTTGAGTATCCACCACCTATCAAGAGGTGAGACATTATTTTACACTTGTGGGGTATGTGACCATCCGACCTAAATTAACAACCATGTTAGCTCAACCATTTATCAATGAATTGCTTGTGGAAGCATGTCGACCACTTTCTTAAGGAATTGAACTTTCCTAGGAAGACCTTATTAGGCTGATAAACAATTGGATATCCACATTTATTGATAGGCACATGGAAACAAAAAAATGATGTTTGCAACTTCAAAAGAACTAGAACATACAAGCTAATAAGTAGAATTAGAATATTAATTTGATCCATGAAAATAATATATTATTATAACCAATTTTGTCATTTAACAGATTTGATCTTAAATATTATGAGGTTCTTTTATTCTAAAATAAAAGTATGTAGTAGAATCAATTCTATTTATTTCCTTTTATCTAACTTTATTATTTAAATTTAAATGAATTTTCTACTAGAAACTCAAATATACTCATTTATGTCTCAAACTAACTCATGGTAAAGATTGATTTTGAAATACAATATTCAAATCCTAAAAACTCTAAAAAAATAAATCAAGGATGAGCCAAGCCTTATAAGTTGCTTTAGGTTGTCATTTGCTTTCTGCAAGTTTTTTAACATGATGACAAGAATTAAGTTAAAACTCTTGAACTAGAAAGATTATGTTTCTCAAGAGTGTTTGGTCCCACTAGACACTGATCATTCTACTTATCCCACCCTTTTCATCACTAAACTATCATTAATAAGAGTATTACAATATATACGAATTTTAAATTTCAAAGTTGTGTTGGTAAAACATGGATAACACTCCTAAAACATCCATATTTGAGAGGATGCCAATGTAAAATGAAATTTGAAAGAACAATTTCACACTTTGTAATGACGAGTTTACTTCTCACATAAAAGCTTGTCTTCATCACAACACTACGTATTCATTGATATTATTAAAAATTTATAATCCCTGGAACATGACTGAAAAATTAACACAAAATAACATGTTATATTGCCTCTTTAGTTGAATATAGACCAAAGTTTCTTATGACTCTCTCTCTCTATATACATAAAGTTTTGAAGCGATTCATTTCAATACCTTGGTTTACAAAATAATAACAATCTAGAATCAAAACTGAAACATAGCAAGAATAAGTTGGAGCATGATGTTATTGTGAAATCTTGAAATTGAGTTTGACGATTTTGCATGGGTATAAAAACAATATGTATTTCTATTCACAAACCATAAATCACTTTCACTTACCTAAGGTATACAGAGATAGATGATTTTAGAGTTCTTGATGACAAAGGTTTGAGGATGACGATAAGTTTATCAAGGGGATGGAACTCTTGAGTAACTACAGGAGTTTTTCATTTCTTTTCCAAATGGAGAAAGACAATGACGAACAATTAGTTGCATATCAATTCGTGTATGTAAACCAACATACTAAACAAGATCAGGATGCACATACTTATGCTTGATTTGTTCTATCAAGAAAGAAAATATGTTTATCTTTGTAATTGACAATGTTGTTATCCTCGTGTTTTCCTGGTCATTATCAAAACATTAATATGAGAACATTATTCTTCATTTACAAATTCAATAGAAATACGTCAAACTCGTTGATTAAATCTCAATATTTTATGCTCTAAGCATGGATGCATTGTGTTTCTCATGTTTTCCTTGTCATGATCATGATTAAAACATTAACATGAGAACATTATTCTTCATTTACATATTCAAATAAATTATTCAATTGAAATGCATCAACATCGTTGATTACATCTAAATATTTTATGCTCTAAGCATGGATGCATTTTGTTTCTCATGTTTTCCTTGTCATGATTAAAACATTAATATGAAAATATTATTTTTTATTTACAAATTCTCATATATTATTCAATCTAAATGCATCAACAAAATGTTGATGAAATCTCAATTTTGTATTCTCTAAGCATGGATGCATTTCGTTTCTACTAAAAGCTAATGCACATTGAAGAAGAGCGACAATATGCAATTTACACCACAAAGATCCCACCGTGATCTTCATCTTGGCATTGTGAAAGCCATAGGTCAATATGCTCAACCATTTGCTGCCTTGCTTTGTGCACTACATCTGGGGAAGCGCAATCAGAAGCATCCCCTACACAATTAAAAAAAATGAAACATTTCACTGGTTGGTTGGAAGAGGTAAATAATCAACATTTATTCATATTTAAACATAATTTTTTTATAAATCATTATAATAAAAAAAATTCCAGAAAACTTTGTAGAGAAATAAAAAAGATTGTTCATCACATTCGTGGATGGTATCCCTAATAAATTTATTAGTCACCCACTAACACAAAACTAACCAAATACCCAAAACTTATCATTATAAAACTTATCACACAAAAATACAAAATAAGGTTTTAACGTATTTTGCATCTACTATCACTAAAAATTAAAAAATTAAATGATCTAAAACATGGAAATAGCCGCTACTTTGTAAACCAGAGAAAAGTTATTGATGGTATTTGTCATTAAAAATGAAAAGATCATGCATTGCAAAGAATCACATCTCTCTTTATAAAGTCATAAACGACAGAACTCGCATTAAAAATGAAAAGATATTTGCATTGCAAGGATACGCATCTATATAAAGTCATAAAAGACAACTCCCAAATTAAGGCAATTTAATGAATATACAAAATGAAGAATTATACGCACCCTCGATTCTTGAAGGTGATTGAGGACATCCTCGAAGGTCAGTGCCATGGCCACAATTATGACATGTGATTATATACGAAGGCACTGGGAAAAATCAAACAAAGAAAATACGTTAATCAATACCTAAGAATGAATCTTAAATGGGTAAAGAAAAAGCTATTGAATTATCAAAGTGGAAGGAGATGAGGAAAACCCATTTGTAGAGTCAAATAACTTAATAATAATAAAACTGTTTTTTAACCATTCCAATTGGTAAAGAAAAAGTTATTAAACCTTATGGGATGTATCTGGAATATTTCTCTACTTCAGAAGTCTGAAAACTGAATTATTAAATTGTTAAAGTGAAGGAAGGAGATGAATATAGCCCATTTGTAAAGTCAGATAACTTAATTAACTCGCTTTTTAATAATTTGATTTTTTAAATCTCTACATAATTTAGACAAAGCCTACCAATTGTTTTGCAACAGGGATGTTAATTCAAATATATGGCTTAACAAGGTAGAGTTTATAGTTAATCAAATGGAAAGCATATTCAATACGAGAGTTCATGACTTCATAGTTATTCATGTTATGGAAAATGTTACTGCATTTTTTAATCATGGAAAGAAACCTTATCACGATTTTACCTCGTGCTTGGTTGATACATGAGTACTATGACAACGAGGAACTTTCTTTATCATCGTCTTTGCATTACAAAATGTGAGTAAGTTGAATGACAAAAGGAGATCTTCATCCTTTTATGAATCTAGCATAAAATAAGTTAACTTATCAAAAATAAATTTTGTCGTATATATTTACAAAAGGTAACAGAAGTAAATGTGAGGACAAAAGGAGATCTCAGCTTTTTATTTACTAGCCTAAAATAAACTAACCTATAAAAAATAGTTTTTCTCATATGAGGATCACTTAAAATAACTCGTCACTGAAAAAGTCTCCTAATAACAAATCAAACCTATTTTTAGTATTCACTGCTCATCATGTCCTCACATATAGGAAATTGTCCCTAGTTTCTACTAAATCTAGGGAAACTATTGCTCAAAGGGAAAACTCCCTTTCCAACAAAGTATCATAATAATTTTCTTGATTCATGTAGTTCAATTGTCCACAAAGGCTTGACCACCCAAAAAGAGACGTACTTATGCCTGACTTAGATCCCACACTAAGGGGGTAGTTGTTCCAGAAAAACTGCCCAGGAATTGCCCCTGAGCACAACTATGTTACTAAGAGTGGTGGGACCCTACTTAGATTGGAACTTTGGTAGATGGTGTAACAAGCTATCAACCTCACTAATTAACCAACATCCCATTAGGAAGAGTAATGCTCAAAATCTAGAATGTTGCTCATCAATGCCATATAGTCTGGAAACTTCTTCGGAGGTATGCTCTCTCTGAATGTGCTCCTAGGAGTCTCGACATGCTCCTGCACATCCCTCGATGTATAAGTGAATCATCGAGGCCTCTTGAAAAAACTGGAAGGGGATACTATCTACCCCTCTTCACCTGAACATTGGTGTCCTGCTCTGGAGATCACTGGTGACCCTGGCTCAACATTCTGAGCTTCTTGCTCCTCATCCTCTATCACTAGGTATAGAATCTCCTTAGACCTATGCTTGTTGCTTGGAAAAGTAGCCTTGGCATTCTTGTCAAGTGTGCACCCTATGCATACACCATGTTGCTTAACACTGAACTCTGGAAGACCTGTGACTATCTCCCTCAGAATAGGCAATTCCCTATGATGCATGTGCCCCATCCCTCTGTCCCACAACTCACACAAATCGTCATTGTTATGCATTGGGGCTCGAACAGGTTCACCCTGCAACTTGTACAAATTACCTTCCCTAACCCTCATTACTAACATTGTATCTAGGCTAGATTCCTCTGGTTTAATGAAGACTTTTTGGTTCTTGAAATCCACTGCAAAGCCCTTATCCTCCATAACTGAAAGCAAGTTCTTCATGAAACCTGGTACAAACAAGACATCGTCAAAATCTAAAGAATTACCTAACTTGAGGTTGAAGGGAATAGTACCAACTCCTACTATTGGGTACTTGGCACCATCACCAAGCTCAACTTTTACTTCTGAGTCCTGCTTCTTCAAACTAGAAAACAACTACCAGGCCGATGTCATATGTCGAGACGCCCCACTATCCACATACCACACATTCCTCATAATTTTGTTGATAGAAAGGCAAGATACCAACGAGAAATCCTTCTCGAACTTGGCAACAAACTCGTTCATTTGAGTTTTTGCAGAGGCTACTACCTACTTCTATTGTTTCTTCCCTTTACCCTTCTTCTTCTTAGGACACTGTGATGCATAATGACCATGCTTATGACAATTGGAGCACTTTATTTTACTCAAGTCCTTCTTTCTTGTTTGTGAGATTGACTCCTCACTCTTTCCCTTACCCTTGTTGGGTCCTTTACCTTTTCCTTTATTTGACTAACCAAATAGAGTTAGGTTCTCTTCACCATCCTCCTTGTTGGCCTTTGACTCCATCCTAGTCTCCTCCTGGATACAGTCATCCCAAAGCCTCTCAAAGTCAGGAAGGTTTTTGCGAGCAAAAATACCTTTTACAAATGATTCCCATTCAGTGCCATATTCACTAGGCCTGCATCTTCAACCTTCTCCCAAACTGCTGCAAGTTGATCACAAATGTGTGATCTTCATAAGGTAACTAGTGACTATGACTGATTTGGTCATCACTATGGATCTGAGTTTGTTCCACAATATCATCTTTGTGTTTATGTTCTGAGTCCTGACTCTAGTAGAGACCAACTAGGGCATCAAACATCTCCTTCGTTGTCTTCTTAGATACATGAGGGATCATATGATCCTTGATGGCATCCAAGATCGTCTGCTTGGCCTTCATTTCCCTCTTGTTGTAAATTACCAACTGCTACGGATCTGTAGACGGAGTCACAACATCCTTGATAATATCCTAGAGATCATTCTCTCTTAGTAAGAGTGTAACCCTCACTTTCCATGATAAGAAATTCAGGGCACCATCCAATCTGTCCTCAAAAGTAAGGCTATCTACTGGCATCTTTGAGATCAATTGCACAAACTCCCAAATCTGAAAATAAAACTTTGTAACCCTTTAACCGCTACTCCTTTCTTCCCTGCAATAGATTTATTGTTGCAAATCCATGAGAATCTCAATCAGAGATTTAACTCCGACACCATGTGAAAATTCCAAGCCTAGGTGACTAAAGAAGTCCTTATGATCTCAATTAAACAAGTAATTGTTGAATTTAAATAATGCTGAAATTAAATTCAAACCATAGCATCAATCACACAATAGCTGGAAATTAAATAGCGGAAGCATAAAAATCAATTTCACAAATAAACAAGTAATTACTCCTAACTCAACTTTTCATTCCTTCGAAAAACTTACAAGGAAACCTCCACAAGCTGCCTAAAAAAAAACTACACAATTACTGAAATCACCTTGAACTGAGCAGAACGCCTACTTGAGAAGTATAGCCTGTTGTACGATTTGTTCAAATGCCTATACAGTCTATTCGTACAACCGTACGGATGCTTGTATGATATGTCCATACAATTGTACATATTCGTACGGTCTTGTTCGTATGATTGTATAGAACTGTATGGACTGTTGTTTGGAACACTGTGCTACCTGGAAATGCCTCTTCCCTTGTTGCTCTCTCTCTCTCTCTCTCATTTGCTCAACCTACTCAACTATTCATGTGTCTCTAAACTCTCTATCTTGACCTGCCTTTGTACTTTTAGTTGAGACCAAAAACCTAATCTATTTCTGAGATTATTCCTAGTCTAAGTCATGCATGCATGAAATACACTTTTTAGACTTAATTGCAAAAAATAAAACTTTCACTTTTTTACTAAAGTGAATGACAAAATACAATTACTTTTTGAAAATATCTCAAACTACTTCTCGTACGTACACACTAAAACTGTGCAGAAGTTGCTATTCAAGCTATAATTTTCAAGAAGTTCCTCCAAGGCCCTTGCTTGAGCTTTAGGACTTTATCTCATGAAGTGAGACTTTGAGAGGTAACAGTGCCTTTATACAAGTTAAATAAAAAATAACCAAGGGGATAGAACACAACGATTTATGAATTATGCATTAAAATAAAAAGACTGCAACAATTTACATATTACATATAATAATGTATAGGTTTTATGGAAAAGATCACCAACGATTTACAATGATTTCCACCTCTGTAATAACCAATGGGAATGACCACCACAATTTCACCACAAATAGAATTCTCCAAACACCTAACTGTTGGAGATTTGCAACTTCGAGTAGTCATTCTACACAAGAAAGTACAAGAAGACGCATCTACACCATTACAAAATCCCTAGGAAGAAGTTGAAGACCCAGGAAGAGAAGTCGGCCCCACAGGAAAAACAATAATAAAATTGATGTCCTAGAAATAAGAAGTCAGCCCCAGACTAGCATCCAGATCAATATAAATATAAGATTGGCTCATTTCATTTTGACAGTCAGACAACTCCTTCTGCAGTGCGCACAAGGCAGTTGCAGCTGCAGTTTTGGAAGTTTCACTGTAATGTTCCTGACTTGGCTAGTCTAGGAAACTCTGCTAGTGTGTGTGTAGGATTAATTGTTTACAACATATAAATGAGCATTCAAATAATAATGGCGACAAAAGACTGCAAAGCTTATATTATGAAATCTCCGTGGAGTACAAATGCCGAATGTGGCTGAATAAACTGAATCACTCAACTAGATCAATGAAAAAAGGATCTTCGTCGGAATACAAAAGCAACTAAAACAATAATACCCGATACCAGAAGGATGCTGTGGAATGCAATGGATGAGATGAAGAACTGTTGCGGATATGCCAGCTCGTACAGCAACTACTGCAAGTCTGGAAAGTTCGCCCTGGTGGCTATACCTCTCGGAAATGCCTGGAAACTGTCCCAAACAATGCGCCCTGCTCTGCCTCACAGTCCTGGTGACTATCTGGACCTCAACTGGTGTATCTGGTCCCCGGATGGATCCCCCTAGGGGAAATGCGCCCCCTCTTCTTTGGAAAAATGTGCCCTAGTGATTCCACCATTGCAATCGGATGATGTGTGTCTCAAACTGATCGCCTAGGTCTACTAGAAATGGGTTGGAAGGATTTCCTCGGATCTGAGCTGATGATTGCTCGGGAACCCCAAAGGTCTCCTCCCCAAGTGTTGCATTCCTAATGTCCGGAAAGTGCCCCCTAGATGATTCCTCCGTTGGAATTTGACGGGGAACCAGGCAAAAGATGCGCCTCGCCTTCCTCTCAACTAGGTCGGAGGGGAATCTCTGAGCTCTCCCTGAAAGGGACAAGTCGATCCAATGAACCTCTTCAAAAGTTGCGCCCTCACCCTGAATTAGTGCGCCCTTGTTGCTGCAACTTGCGAAACTGTTGCTGAAGATCGATGGAAGATCTGTGTGACCTTCCCAGCGACTAGGGTATCTCTCTCAACATCGAAATCAGCCACTAGTGTATTCCTCCTGGAATTCACTGAGTTACCTCTCCTTAGATGTGCCTCTCTCCTCAATGACAAGTAAAAATCTACATAATGATGAATTAGGTCGCTGAACCTTCTCTTATAGCTACCTAAAACCCTAATTCGTTGTTGACTTCTAATTTTAGCTTGTTTGTTCTATTTTTAGCTCAAATTGGCTTAAAAGCGCTTTCAACCACTTTTAGCTCAATGTCACTTTTCGAATATAACACCTTTGACTGGAGTGACCTCTAGTAACCCTGTTTACCCCTTTCTGGACCTGGTTGTAGTCTAACGGGGTGGTTTAGACCATTAAGCCTCCTCTCTGGAGCTCCTATTTGGAAAGGGAAATGATAGTCCTCCCTTCCCGAAATTGCTTGTCCTCAAGCAATACCAATGCAGGGTGTTGCAATGCCTGCTCGTCTCCCAAGTAGCGTCCTCTACTGGAAGCCCTCTCCATCTAATCAAACACTCTCTGATGACCCTGCTCCTCAGTTTCCGCTCTCGGAACTCCAGTACCTCCTCCGAAACCAACTCCAACTATCCCTCCTCATCGAATGGGGGAAGATCCTCTGATGTGTTGATGAATTGTCCCACTGCCTTTTTGAGGCAAGATACGTGGAACATGTTATGAATCTTGCTCCCCTCTGGAAGCTCTAGCTCATAAGCAACCTCGCCTACTCGGCGCATGATCCTGTAAGGGCCATAAAATTTGGGCTTGAGCTTCTCGGCCCCACTCTTCTTCAGAGATGACTATCTGTAAGGTTGAAGTCTCAAGAAAACCAGATACCCAACCTCAAAGTTGCACTCTATCATGTTCCTGTCCACACTCATCTTCTGTCGGTTCTGTGTCATCTGCGGGTTCTCTTTCAACAACTTGAGAATCTCCCGACTCTCTATGATCTAATCCTTGGCCTTGGGAGCTCTGGTCTCCCCAAAAACCAAGTCTACCAAAGTGGGAGCATCATATCCGTACAATGCTCGGAAGGGTGTCATACCAATGGACATGTGGAAAGTGGTGTTTTAGCAATGCTCTCCTAAATGGAGCCACTTGACCCATGTTCTCTGTTATCCACCTACATAGTTCCTCAAATACCCTTCAACCCACTTGTTGATGATCTCGGTTTGCCCATCTGTCTAAGGGTGATAATTGGTGTTGGGTGTCAACTCTGTCCCCACCAATCTAAACAACTCCCTCTAGAATGTCCCAATAAACCGACTGTCCTTGTCACTGATGATATTCCTTGGCAACCCATGAAGTTTGAAGACCTCCTTGAAGAATAACTCTGCTACCTGAATTGCGTTGTACTCTGTTGGCATGGCATAAAAGTGAGCAAACTTGGTCAATCTGTCGACCACTACATAGATACAGTCCTTACCCTGGACCTTGGGTAGGCATGTGATGAAGTCCATTGATATACTTTCCCATTTCTGCTCTGGAATGGGAAGTGGTTGAAGTAGCCCTGCTGGAAGAGTATGCTCTGTCTTGTTCTGCTGGCAAGTCACACACACTGATGTGTCTCATAACGTCCTGTTTGAGGCCCTTCCATGAGAACCTCTCCCTGATCTGTCTGTAGGTTTTGAAAAACCCCTGATGGCCTGCTAGTGGTGAATCATGAACTGTTGTGAGGATCTTCTTCTCGAGCCCTGAATTTGGCACTAAGTAGACTCTGTCATTGGAGAATATGACATCGTCAATGACCCTATACATGTCATCCTGTATCTACCCATCCATAACCTCACAAGCGAACTTGTTCTTTGAATATTCCACTAACAAGTGGGATTTCCAATCTGCTGAAATCTCCATCAAAGAACATGTCGCAGGCCTCCTCGATAGTGCATCGGCCACAATGTTCTTCTTCCCTTTGACATACTCTATGTCGAAATCGAATGCATGTACCTTCGTCACCCATTTCTATTGGCACTCATTGAGGTCTTTCTGCTCAAGGAAATACTTCAAGCTGTTATGATCTGTTTTGACCACGAATTTGCTACCCACCAAATATTGTCTGAATTTGGTCAAGGCATGCATGATTGCCAGCATTTCCTTGTCACAGATGGAGTACAACCTCTTGGGATGACTGAGCTTCCTTCTCTCGAATACAATGGGGTGTCCTCCCTGCATCAAAACTGCCTCGATTCCCTCGCCGGATGGATCACACTAATACAAATGGCAGAGTGAAGTCTGGTAATTCTAACACTGGACATGTGCCCATGACTTACTTCATGTGATCGAAGGTTTTATGTGACTCATCGTTCTAGGTGAAAGCCCCATGCTTGGTGAGATCCGTCAATGGTGCTCCAAGCTGAGAAAAAACCCCGACCAACTGCCTGTAATAGCTGCATAACCCGAAGAAGCTCCTCAACTCTGTCACATTCCTGGGCATTGACCAAACCAGAATGACCCTAATCTTCTCCTGGTGTACCTGTACCCCGTGTGCACTAATGATGTGGCCCTAGTAAAGTAGTTTTGTCATACCAAACTCACACTTGGACTCTTTGGCGTATAGTGATTGCGCCCCAATGATGCTCAAAACCTCATCTAAGTGCCCCATATGCTCCTGCCATGTCTTGCTGTAGACCAAGATCTTGTCGAAGAAAGCCAAGACTGATTTTCGCAACTGATCCCTGAATATGTGGTTCATGCAAGACTGAAATGTACTTGCTGCATTTGTTAGCCCAAATGGCATAACCAAAAACTCGAAATGTCCAAAGTGATACCGAAAAGCCGTCTTCTCTATGTCTTGCTCTCAGATGTTGATCTAATGATACCCAAAGCGTAGATCAATCTTTGAGAAATGCAGTTCATCCATCAACTCATCAATGCGAGGGATAGGATATCGGTTCTTGATGGTTTTCTTGTTCAAGGCTTGATAATCAATGCACATCCTCATGGTACCATCCTTCTTCAAAACTAAGACAACTGAAGAGGCGAATGGGCTGTTGCTCGGTTTGATGTGTCCCATCACGAGCAATTCCTTAATTGCTTTCTCTATCTCATCCTTGAACCTCCTAGGATGACAATAGGGGGATGTGATCACAGGTTTGGCCCCCTCCTCCAACTCAATGGTGTGCTCAAACCCCCTGTCAGGTGGTCTCCCTGGTGGAATCGACCTAAAAACCTACCGATGTCGTCCCAAGTTCTTGATCTCTGTATGATACTGTTGTCGACCCTTTGAATCCTTCCGCATAGTAATCAAGCACTCTGTGACATATGCTAACTCCCCATGTTTGAATATCCTCTCCATCCTCTTGGCCGAAACTGTCCTTGGTGCTCCTGTTGACATGCCTCTCAGAACAACCCTCTCCCCGTCACTGTCTCTGAACCCCATCTCCAAGGTTTGGTAATTGGTGGTGATTTTTCCCAAGGTGATCATCCACTGGACTCCCAAAAACACATTTGTATCAGATAGGTCAACCACATAAAATGTGTCTCTCACTGTGTAGTTGCCTAACTTTATCTCCAAGTCTGGAACTCTGTCTAGACACTCCACTGTATGGCGATCTACTACTACAACATCAAACCCCTCAAACTCCTCTGTATGAAGTGCGTGTCTCGATACCAATGAAGCATCAATGAAGTTGTGGGTGGCCCCACCATCTATCAAGGCGATTACATGTTGTCCCTTAAAAGTCCCTCTGATCCGAAGGGTATCATATCTGGGAACACCAGAAAGGGTCATTATGACTCCTCCCTTTACTGGTTTCCGTCTGTTAGCCTGCTCAGAAGGCTGTGGAACTACCGGTGGGTGGGCCTTGCAGGTGTCGGTGGTCTACGAGGAGGCTCCTCCTCTGCCTGTGTTGACTCCTCCTCTAAGCTAGTGGATCCACTGTCCTACTCCTCCTCCTCGCTGCCCACGCTGGCTGCTGCCACCTCACTATAATGAATCTCTCCCTTGCCCATGCACCTGTGGCCTAGGACCCAAGGGTCTCTGCAGTTGAAGCAAAGCTTCTTCCTCATAAACTCTCGTCTCGTCTCATCATCCAGCTTCTCCTTTCCCTTCCATTCTCTCTGGAATGGATTCCTATCTTGGTCCTTTTGTGGTATGAAAGGTTTTGAAAAGGGTTTAGTCTTTGGCACTGAGTTTGCCAAATCTCGAGTGCGTAAGATGGCATCCTGCAAGGTGTGAGGCCTGTATGCCTTCACTTGTCCTCTCAAGGGCTCTGTGAGTCCCTCTATGAATAACATAATCAGCCTGGGCTCTAATATATCTGTCACTGCCACTGCTACCTGCTGAAACTCCGTGATGAATGCCTCTGTCGTGCCAGTTTGTCTCAACTGGGCTAGATCCCTGAAGTGGATCTCGAGATCCCTCTTGTCAAACCTATCCATGAGTCTCTCTGTGAACTCCCTGTAGGAGGTGATGTGACTGTGACCCAACATCACCAATCCATGATGCCACCACTCGTGTGCCTCACCCTCCAAGTGTAGGGTAGAGAAACTGATGGCCTCTATCTCAATCATCTAGTTGATCTTGTAGTATGTGTCTAGCTTTTGTACCCAAGCTCTGGCGGTGCATTTGGACGATCCGTCAAAAGAAGGTATGGTGTGTTTATCAACTTTCCAGATGAAATCAATGTTATGCCCCTGCTGCAATTGCTGCCCTCCTCTTTGTGGCTCTCTGGGGCGATTCCTAAGCCCGAGTCCACAATACTCGACCAGGGTCATGTCCTGATGGAAGTCACGGCCCAATGCTACATACTCCCTCCTGTACTCTGCAATGTCCTCCGCCTGAGTGGGCAGCCTCTGTGCTATCAGTTGTTGTGTTGGGGGTGCCCTTTGGAAACTAGGGAACAATGGCCTAGGAATCCTACTCGAAGAGGTGTATGTGCAAGTAGGAGACTGGGGTCTACTGCCTGCCCCTGAGTTCCCTTGTGCTGCATGTGGGGCTTGAGTGCCCGGGGTGTCCACTAGAGCCAATCTATCAGCCATATGCGCCAAAGACTGAGTCATGGCCTGCTGACTGACTACCAGATTGCCGAGTACTTGCATGAAGGCTGCATCTGGGTCCATGGGGGATTTACCACTGCCCTCTGGTCTCTCATATCTATCTCCTAACATCCTCTATGCCTCATGCTCAGCCTCACGCTCTACCCGTCTCTCTGCTTCCCTCTGTGCCTCTTCCTCTTCCTCTGAGCTGGGAGGAAAATGGGGAAAATCAGATCTAGGTCTTCCCTCCTTGCATCTGTTGTAAGTGACATATTCGTCACCTAAGTGCTCACGACCCCTTGGGTTTTCTGATGCACTCATCGTCTTTAGTCACACACTGGCAAGACTAAAGCTATGATACAACTGTAATGTTCTTGACCTAGCTAGTCTAGGAAACTCTGCTAATGTGTGTGCAGGATTAATTGTTTACAACATATAAATGAGCATTCAAATAATAATGGCGACAAAAGACTGCAAATCTTATATTATGAAATCTCAGTGGAGTACAAATGTCGAATGCAGCTGAATAAAATGTATCACTTGGCTAGATCAATGACAAAAGGATCTTAGCCAGAATACAAAAGAAACTAAAACAATAATACCGGATACCCGAAGAATGTTGTGGAATGCAATGGATGAGATGAAGAACTGCTGCGGATATGCCAGCTCGTACGACAACTGCTGCAAGTCTGGAAAGTTTGCCCTGGTGGCTATACCTCTCAGAATTGCCTGGAAACTGTCCCAAAATGCACCCTGCTTTGCCTCACAGTCCTGCTAACTGTCCGGACCTCAACTGGTGTATCTGATCCACGGATGGATCCCCTTGGGGGAAATGCACCCCCCCTACTTTGGAAAACTGCGCCCTAGTGATTCCACCATTGGAATCAGCTGATGTCTATCTCAAACTAATCGCCCAGGTCTACTGGGAAACGGGTCGGAAGGATTTCCCCAGATCTAAGTTGATGATCGCTCGGGAACCCCGAAGGTGTCCTCCCCAAGTGTCACACTCCCAATGTCTGGAAAGTGCACCCAAGATGATTCCTCTGTTAGAATATGATGAGGAACCAGGCAAAAGATGTGCCTTGCCTTCCTCTCAACTGGGTCGAAGGGGAATCTTTGAACTCTCCCCGAAAGGGACAAGTCGATCCACAGAACCTCCTCAGAAGTTGCGCCCTCACCCTGGATGAGTGCACCCTTACTGCTGCAACCTACGAAATTGTTGTTGAAGATCGATAGAAGATCTGTGTCACATTCCCGATGACTAGGGTGTGTCTCTCAACACCGAAATCAACCACTAGCGTATTCCCCTCCTGGAATCCACTGAGCTACCTCTCCTAAGATGTGCCTCTCTCCTCAATGACAAGTCAAAATCTACATAATGATGAATTAGGTCGTTGAACCTTCTCTTATAGCTGCCCGAAACCCTAATTCGATGTTGACTTCTAATTTTAACTCGTCTGTTCTATTTTTAGCTCAAATTGGCTTAAAAGCGCTTTTAGCCACTTTTAGCTCAATGTCACTTTCCGAATATAACACCTTTGACTGGAGTGACCTCTAGTAAACCTGTTTACCCCTTTCTGGCCCTGGCTATAGTCTAACGAGGAGGTTTAGACCATTAAGCCTCCTCTCTGGAGCTCCTATTTGGAAAGGGAGATTACATTCGCTATTTCTGGGTTACTGGTTATCTTGGAGAGTGCGCCATGCTTGGATAAGCTCTTTCTTGGTTATTCTTGGTCATCTTATTGAGGTGCTAGGTCTTGGTGATGCTAGCCTTGGGAAGGATCTTCTTTGTATGGTATTTTGGCTATTGATGGTGATGTACTGGTAAGTTCTTGGACTAAATTCTTCTAGAGAAAGGTTGTTGGGTTTTCTCCCAATTTTGGGTTTCCCAGGATAAACTCTTGTGTTCTTGTGTTTATTGTGCATGGCTAATATTTCTAGATCTTGTCATTTCCACTACAATATTATAGTTGAGATTTTCAGTGTATAGATATTTTATGATAATTGATGTATGAAAGTGAATCTTGTTATTAATCATAAGGCAATAACTATCAGATTTAAGAATCATATAAACACCAACATGGTGTCAGAGCTAGTTGAAATATTACCACTGCACAGTTATAGTTGCAGTTGCAGTTGTAGTTGCAATTGCAGTTGCAGTTGCCAATCATAGTTGCAGTTGCCAGTTACAGTTGTAGTTGCTAGTTGCAATGGCAATTGTCAATTACAGTTGCATTTGCTAGGTACAATTGCAATTGGCAGTTGCACAAACCTTGAGATTAGAACACAAGCTGAATGGTGCTACAAATTTCAGAGGTACGCACTTGTATATAAGTTATATCATGAGGGTGTTTGCAAGAGATGTACACTTGGCAAAGAGACATTTTTCTAAGCAGTGACAAAGGGATCCTAGATCTAGTGCATTCAGAGGAATAACACACCCTCCCTAGCAATTAAGATCTAGGTTTGCATACCAGATTTGATATTTTTATATTGATGCATCTTAAATAAATATTGTAACCGAGACAATAGTCTTTAGAGTTCTATTACTGTTGAGTACTTTTTGCTATCAAATGTTTAGTGGTGACACTTGAATATTGTTAGTACAATAATTATTATGTAAATGCTCACTGTTTAGTAGTAATGATGCACTTGTTTGCAAGATGAAATTGATCCCTTCTAGGAGATATTCTTGGTTGTTGTTTTTGTCTTGCGTTGGTTACTATGGAGTTCACAACACTAGAAAAGTGTTTCTCTTGTCTTTTGTTCTTGTTTTGTTCTGAGCAGGTTACCATGGAGGAATGATTGGTAACAACAATGGAAAAGTGTTGTTCCTGTTTCCCATTTTTATTCTTGTTCCTATTTCCTTATCATAAGAATATTGTTCTTGTCTGCTATTTTTTTTGTTATTGCGCTTGTTCCGAGAAGGTCACAAGTGATAGCTCTAAGAGGGAGCTATAGTGACGGTTGTTGGAGGCAACAAATTAGATGGTCTCTAGTTTGAGACATGGAGCAGGCTATCTAGACATGGAGTTGTATACATGGCAATATACATCCGAAGGCGAAGAAGACAAAGTTAGAACCTTCCGAAAAGAAGGATACTTCTGTGGGATACAGAGTGTTCCACATGGAGATTGATGAGGAGGAGCAGGTGGCTCCACCAGTGGTGAGGCAGATGGCCCCACCTAGTACCAATTCAAAGGAAGTTAGAGTTCAGAGGGAGTTATCCCTCAGGATCCAGTAGGGAGGAGAAGCCTCCCAAGACAGTTCATTGGAGATCAGAATTCAAAAGATGTAGAGGAAGCAGATGGCTCCAAAGATTGTACAGACTCAGAGGGAGTTATGTTTTAGAGGGAGCATGGTACTCCAAGATCGATGGATACTTGATGAGCTTGGATTTAACCAAGAATGTATAGACTCAGAGTGAGCTTGATCTCAAAGAGAGTCGGTTGGCTCAAGAGAGAGCCAATTATTCAGAGGGAGTTCCCCCCCAAATCTAGGTTGGAGAGAGACATCTCCCAGGACTAACAAACAAGTGTCCTGAGTTGAGGAGGCCATACAAAAGCTTCAGAAGCAAGAGGCTTCTAGGAGATGTAATCTTGCTATAGTGGCAGAGGAGACAACTAGTCAGGAGGACTGGGTATGGATTTTGTATCAGTCACAGAGGGAGCATCCAGTGAGGCAAACTGGATAGCAGGACTTACTCCAGTGACAAAGGGAGTTGGCCTCAAAGTTTGAGATGGAGGATCGTAGCCAGATGTACTCTTGGGATTAGAGGTGTGATGAGATCAGATGGTCCTCATTTAGGAGATACTGATGAGATTCGATATGATGGACTGCAAGTCCATGACTACACCTATGATGACAAATGTGAAGAAGTTGAGTGATTCTGGTTCAAATTCAGATTTAGTGGATTCCACGATGTACAGGCAGTATATTGGATCCTTGATATACCTGATTAATGCCAGGCCAGATAATTGCTTTGCAGTGAACACCCTGAGCTAGGGTTTGGTTGAAGCCAAGGCAGTTCCAGTGGGTGGTAGCGCAGTATGGTATTGTTGGATATGGTTTGTCTCAGGTGATGAAGTGAGGCTACGGAGATATACAGATTCCGATTGAGTAGGGATTGCAGTAGATAGATTGAGCACCTCAAGGTGCTGCTTCAACTTGGAATCAATTACGATTTCTGAGTTAAGCTGGAAGAAGGCTTTTGTAGCACTCAGTACAAAAGAGAGAGAGTATGTCACAGCCAGTGTCGCAAGTCGTGAAGTGGTGCAGCTTCAAAATCTTCTTGCAGGACTTTATCCGAGACATGGTACAAAAGGGAGTAGTGAAGCTCCATTACTTATCCACAGAAGAGCAGATTGCAGATATCCTCCTAGAGTGGTCATGTTGATTTGGATGAGGAGGATGATACACAAGATTAGCCATGTTGATTTGGCTAGTGATGAGTGTTGATGTTTCAACATCGGGCAGACATTCTCCCAGATTGGTCATGCACGAGGCGATGCTAGCGCTAATATGACCAAGGGGAGAATGACTCATTCTCTCACGAGGCTCTGCTAGTGGTGAATGGCCCAGGTATGTTGATAGCATCGGGCAGACATTCCCCCAGATTGGTCATGTACGGGGCTATGCTAGTGCTGATATGACCAAGGGGAGAATGACTCATTCATTCACGGGGCTCTGCTAGTGGTGAATGGCCCAGGTATGTTGATGTTCTCCAGGTTTGAGCAGAGAATCTTCCTAGATTGGTCATGCATGGGGCTATGCTAGTGCTGATATGACCAAAGGAGAATGATTCACTCATCCACGGGACTTTGCTAGTGGTGAGTGGCCTAGATAAGCATCAAGCAGACATTATCCCAGATTGGTCATGCACGGGGCTATGCTAGTGCTAATATGACCAAGGGTAATGATTCATTCACTCGCGAGGCTCTGCTAGTGGTGAATGGACTAGGTGTAGTCTTTCTGTCAGGGAGTGGATGTACTCGAGATGCTATCACATGCATATTTCGGGATGGAATGCATGTGCAGAGATGACACATCAACATGGCTCATGAAGACAACCTTTCTATGACAGAGGAAACCCAAGTATGGAGAATGCCTCCCTCGTTGAGAGGGAGTGTTGGAGATTTGCAACTTCGAGCAGTCATTCTCCACAAAAAAGTACAAGAAGACCCATCTACACCATTACAAAATCCCTAGGAAGAAGTTGAAGACCTAGGAAGAGAAGTTGACCACAGGAAAAATAATAATAAAATCGAAGAACCAGAAATAAGAAGTCGAACCCAGACTGGCACCCAGATCAGTATAAATACAGAACTGGTTCATTTCATTTTGACAGTCAGAGAACTCCTTATGCAGTGCGCACAAGGCAGTCGCAGTTTTGACAGTTTCGTTATTTCTGAGTTACCAGTTATCTTGGAGAGTGCGCCAGGCTTGGAGAAGCTCTTGCTTGGTTACTCTTGGTCATCTTATTGAGGCACTAGGTCTTGGTGATGCTATCCTTGGGGAGGATCTTCTCTGTATGGTATTTTGGCTATTGATAGTGATGTACTAGTAATATCTTGGACTGAATTCTTCTAGAGAAAGGTTGTTGGGTTTTCTCCCAAGTTTGGGTTTCCCAGGATAAACTCTTGTGTTCTTGTGTTGTTTTCTTGTGTTTACTGTGCATGGCTAATATTTCTAGATCTTGTCATTTCCGCTGCAGCATTATAGTTGAGATTTTCAGTGTACAGTTATTCTATGATAATTGGTGTATGAAAGTGAATCTTGTTATTAATCATAAGGCAATCTATCAGATCTGAGAATCATATAAACACCAACACTAACACCAATGTGAATTGTACCGAGTCACTTGACATCAAGTGACTCTACCCTTCCACCAATCATAACCCGTTAGAGAAATGGTGTGAGGGTGTCTGTGAATCCCTTGGAATACATCTATCAGTGAATACATCTATGAGAATTGAACTAGTATCCCTTTAAGAGACAATCTTGGGCGGATCCAGATCTGAATACATATCAGATTTGGGAATCCATAGACCCATCCCCCAGGGCCTGTGGATCCGGTAACATAGCCTAGCTGTGAAAAAAACAAAGTTGATAATTCTTCCCTATCTGCCATTGTTGATGAAAAAACAACTTAAATAATGAGCTCTGAAAAGTGTTTTGTAGTTGCCTGCACTGGTGAAAAAATTGGGTCTAGAAATGAGGTCAGAATTTTTAAAGTGTGCCCTAACTGGAAGTTGCCCCACCATTGAAGAGATTAGGCCTGAAAACTAATTCTTTGAAAATTTATGCCCTATCAGTGGAAAATTGGGGAAGATGTGTGTCCTAGCTCTCCTCAAGACTTAAATCAATGCTGAAAAATCATAAAACATGCCCTAGTAGTTGTTGCTATTAAAATTTGTAGTTGTGAATAGAAAAGGTATGTTGTTATAGTCATGCCCTAGTTGCTATCTAACCGAACTTGTTGAGTCTGGGCAATTCTAGTCGGACTCGACTAGGTCAAGCTGGGTCAAATCTAGATTTGCCACCAAGTCGAGCTAGGTCCAGTTTGGCTCAACCCAAATTTTAGGATAGGTAGGATCAAACTACCAAAGTATGGGTTGATTCATTTGTTCATCCATTTAACCCCACCTTTCCTTCTCTTGTGCTCACCTTGTGATACTAAATGGCACGATCCATGGGAATATGCATGCCATGAGCCTTGTGGACCCATCAAGCTCATGGCACACACACCCACAATAAGCAAAGGGATTGCAAGGCATGGGCCTTACTAGCGAACAAGAAAAGAAGGCTAAGGTGACAATGCACAAACAACATTAAACATATAATGAATTACATACATGAAGTATTATATCATGCAAATTATTTGGCATTGTCTCATACTAGTATATATATTTTGGGAAGGCTTGCTGTTTAATTAGTTTCAAACAAATTGTTGTTTCCCTCTTACAAGCAACTTAGAAAAGAGCACTATATTTTATCTAACAATTGTCAATTAGACGACATGAAAACCTAAATAGAATATAGACAAAAGGGTGTCTACAATATTGTCCGGTTGGTGAAAGTGGGGCGTTGATATTGTGCCCACCACGGTTGAAATCTCTCCAATGACATGCTTGTGCCGTTGCTCATGTTTACGCAAGTGCTAGTGAAAGCGGTTGGGGCTAGGTGCAAGTCCTAGGCTACTTTGGTGGAATAGATACCCCCCACTCACAATATCTTAGTTGAAGGAAGCTTGAGTAGTTGAATGTTTCAAGCCAACTTTGCATGGTTGAATATATTCTCATATTGGGAAGGTACACACTTTCCATATTGGGATATGAGAAGCATCTGTCAAAAATAAATAAATAAATAAAAAATAAAAAATAGATGACACCAAATTTAATACACTATAATAGTATGAGAGTCTAACTTCTAATTTTATGAAGAGTTATTAGCAATTGTACCTTTAATATTTGATCAAATCCCACAAGAAGCATTGTTAAAGTCATCACGTTTGTCTCTATTGCACATTTGCTATGTGTCTAAGTTGGCTAGATCTGCTTGGTTCTCTCCTCTCTTTTTTGTGCTCTAAGCTTTTCACAATGACTTTCTAATTCTAGAAATGGGTAGCTTTTACACGGATATTCTCCATGCTATACAATGGATACTTACTATTATCAGATGACTTTTGCTTGGATGCATGTCGCCATGGATCTTGTGAACCATTCATAAAAATGATCTTTGAACCTGAAAAATTCAAGAGAATGTTTAGTAAGAGCATTTATCATATACTATAAAACTATTTTTTTTCATAATTATTGTTTCAATGAATGTAATCACTGAAGTTATTCAATAACCTTAGTGGATTATGCTTTATTCATAAATTATGGATACACGATACAAATGGAAACTGATATGAGAACTTTCTAAGTCGAACTGGAAAAATTTGTCCAATAAAACAAAGTTCACATCTCCATCATCTTTCTTGGTTTGGTGGCTTTGACTTTTTCTAATGGCAGCGAGGTACCCTCAAAGCTTTTACACAAAAATGACCATTTATTAGACATGCATGACTACCTTTGTTTAGAGTGGGCTTCCTCTTGAGGAAAATGAGATTCCAAAATACAAAAATGAGCTACATTTTCCTTTATTTCATTTTCAACAAAATCTTAATTCTCCAAGATAAAGACATAATACAGTGAAAGTTGGAACAAAACAGCATTTAGCAAAGGTTAGGTAATTGTATGGTTAGGCAAACATGGACATAAATGTTCAACATGGAATTCCCCCGCCCCCCCCTTTGATTGTATATATAGAATCTAGATCTACATCTTTGACATGGTGATAGTTTTCTTTTTGGACACATTTCTTTCATAAATCAAGACAAGTTAAAAACATAAGGCATTATTAGAAAGAATCTTTGTACTGCAAAGGAGCTTTTCTTAATAAGTTTGCAGGTGCTAGTTTAGTGCTAGCCACTGAAAACCCATTAATGAGTCCTTTGTCATTGTCAAGGCATGAAAATCATCGTGTCTATGCAAAAGTAAAAGGATCCTAAATCCCATGTATTAACTCTTCCGTGCATGCAGGTGTGCCATTTAACTTATCACACATGTTTTCCTTCTGAACACAAAAAAATGGGGTATGTTCTAATTTTGATGGCCAATTATTATAAGCATAGAGACCAAACTCGTGTGTTTGACCAGACTTGTAGCCCAAACGAGTTGTTACACATCACTGGTGAGTCAAACTCAATGACTTGAATTTGACCTGTTAGTAATCTTGGGTGATTGACCAGGTCAACAGGTTTGACTGCTTGACCCATAGAAACACTCGTTGGGGTTAGTTATAAAAGCCCATAAAAGAGCCATTTTGGCTCATTTTTTCCATTGTCCTCTACAGGTCTTCCCCCTCAATTCTCCTAGACCTAAAAGTGACTAAAACAAAGACAGTGAGACATCTAGGGCATCCACACTAATAATTTTTGGCAACAAGAAGAAGGCATCTAGGGAAAACTGTTCTAGCACTCCAACACCTAGTTTTGAGTTTTCACAGCACTCCTTTTTTTTGGAAAATACATCATATATTTACATAAAAGTACTTACAGACAACATTTCAAAGATGTGGAAGGGTATATACAATGGAGCTTATATTCTCTTCTTCAAGACTACTAATGCAGAAATAAAATCAGAATAAGCTACCGCATCTAATGATTTTGCATATTGTATCAAAAGATACCTTTAGCCAACAATTGGTGATGTACCTCATCACACTACATAGTACAAAATGCAGGCAAAGAACTGACCTCATGCTCAAAAACAAACCTACCTGATCTTCCAAAGGGTAAATAGAGCAGAAACTCTCAAACACTGCTGAATCCCAATGAAAAATGATCAAAACAGATAGCTACAATCACCAAACAAGGCTGCATGCCAGTGAATCCTTCCATGAAGGAGAACTGAATATTGGTCCCAGATACACTTCCAACGACTCTTAGCAAAATGGAAATCCCAAAAGATATGCACAACACTCTTAGCAATTTCGTAACACCTAAATCATTTCTTGAGGTAGAATTGAGCTCCGTTCTTCACTATTTTTCTACTATTAGGCTTTTAAGGCTTTAAATTGTTTTCTTTTCTCTTTTTTTGAAAATTTAAACTGTTTTTATTGTATTTATTTCTGCTGATTGTATTTTTATTTCTACATTTTTTTAGGAACTAGTAGCCTTTCAAGAACATATCAACCAAAAATGTTTACCTTAAAACCCTAACCTTAACATAATTTTTCCATAAACCCTAGAACTGTCAAAATGCCAAGGTATAGATTTTTCATGGAAGTATTGTGAGAAAGTTCCAGGCTCTGGAATTAGAGTGAAATGGAAAATTTTCCATCTAGAATATAGTGGGGGCATAAATTGATTCAAATACCACCTTGTCAGAATAACCGAGCATGGAGTTACTCCTTGCGCAATAGTAGATCAAGATCTTAGACACCAAGCAAACTTCGCCATATATGCCTTTAATGAGGCTAAATCCAAGAAAACCAAAATAAACATGGAAATTTCATCATTAGGGAAAACATTGATCCCGATTTATGTAGGAACACAATGAAATACATAAATACACATAAACGCAGAGATGCAACGGAAATAAGACTTCATTTCATTAATAACAAATGACTGAAAAATGCTTACAGACAGAATGGAAATAAACTAGCTAGGATGCTGGTAGCTTATCTCTGAGAAGAGATATGGCGGCTACTGGCCTCTGAACTGCCTGTTACAATGAGGCTCGAAGGCCTATATATTATTAAGAAACAATGGAAAACCCTAAACATCCAAAAACTTAACCCTAGGAGATGAAACGCCAGAATACGGGCCCCGTTGGGGTAAATTGGTACATCTATTTCCCGGGGTCGTAACTTTGGCATACTATCTTCGTTTGACGCACATGATACATCGTTAGAAAGATCTATCCGAGGACTACATTGCTGATAGCGAATATCGAGTCTAAAACGAACTCATATTCGCCAAAGCATTCATGCCCAAAAAACGTCGTTTAGGGCCTCAAAACAGCTCCNAACTGCTAAAAATAGTAAATTGTGCTACAATTAAGGAAACTGAAAAACTGAAAGAAACAATGGTGTGGGTCCAAGTGGAATAGGCAGGTCGCCACCAATATCCACCTGGATTAGTCCTCCCCCCTTAGGAAGCAATGGTCCCCATTGCGTTGAGTTCCTCCATGAGATGAGGAAACTTCTATTGAACTTGGTCCCTGGTGAGCCACTTGCCCTGGTGAAGGAGTTGGCCTGCTTTGACAACTCGATATAGCTGGATCCTCTGTTGGCGGGTGTTCTTGATCTGTGTGTCCATAATTCGATTAGTTGTGGCTTGTTCCATGCAATCTGGGTTTAACTCTGTTGGTGTGAGTTGTTCTGCCATGTCGGATGTGTCTAGTAGAGGTGGAAAGTAGGGCATCCTGGAGCTGAAAATTGGGAACTTGCTTACCCTCCAAGAGTGTATTGTATGTGTGGCCGAATTCTAGATCACTTGTGTAGAGAAGCGGCCAATCGGAAGTCTCGTGCCCACAAGAGTTGAGCACAGTGGTTAGCACCATGATGGGTGGTCGACTGAGGCAGTCTGTAACATTATTGGTGCTGCCTTTCTTGTACTTAATGTTCAAATGAAACTGTTGCAGGTATGTGGACCACTTCTGATGGCGATCGTTCTGCAACTTCCCTTGTGTCTGTATGAACTGCAGGGGTCGGTGGTCTATGTGGATGACCATTTCCTTTCCCAAAATGTAATGCTTCCATTGCCGACAAGCTTGCACAATGGAATACATTTCTTTGTCATAAGTGGGATACTTCCAGACTGTGTCGGAAAGTGTCTCACTGTGATATCCCACTGGATGCCCATGTTGAGTAAGAACTGCCCCAATGGCATAGTCAGAGGCATCTGTCTCGATCTCAAACGCTTGTTGCAAGTCTGGTAATGTGAGCACTGGTGCAGAGCAAAGGCGATGCTTCAACTCCCCGAATGACTTCTGTTGAGATTTGGACCAAAAGAATTTTTCTTTAGCTCCTCCCTTGGTGACTTGACTTAAGGGCCAAGTGATATGAGAGAATCCCAACACAAACCTACGGTAGAAATTGGCAAGACCTGAAAAGCTGCGGAGCTCTGTTAGGGTGGTTGGGGCTGGCCAATCCCGAATGACTTGGATCTTTGTTGGATCCACATGCACCCCTTGCTCATCAATAATGTATCCCAGATACTGAACCTGGGTCATGCCAAAAGTGCATTTCTCCAAATTGGCACACAACTTGTGTTGTCGCAGTGTTTAGAGGACCTGTCGGATGTGGTGGAGGTGCTCTTCCCAAGTCTGGCTGAAGATCAGAATGCCATCCAAGTACACCACTACAAATGAGTTGGTGAATGGCCGTAGGATGTCATCCATTAGCCTCATGAAGGTTGCAGGGGCATTTGTCAACCCGAATGGCATGACCAACCATTCGAAAAGGCCCTCCTTAGATTTGAAGGTAGTCTTCCACACATCAGAGAGTTTGATTGGTACCTGGTGATACCCCGACTTCAAGTCGATCTTGCTGAAATATTTCACCCCCTTGAGTTGGTCCAGAAGGTCATCAATCCGTGGGATCGGGTACCTATTCCGAACAGTGATCTTGTTCAGTGCCCGATAGTCAATGCAAAGTCTCCAAGTCCCATCCTTCTTCTGCACCAACACGATCGGGCTCCCACAGGGTGATGAACTCGGCCAGATGTGACCTTTCTGCAACAGCTCCTGAATCTGCCTCTTGGTTTCGTCATTCTCTAGAACAGAGCGCCGATAGATGGGTCCATTGGGCAGTGGCGCCCCTGGGGTCAGATCGATGGGGTGCTTGACCTGGCAATGTAGAGGCACCCCTGCTGGGGAGGTGAAGATGTCCTCGTACTCCTCCATGACCCTATCCATCTATTGTTTTCGTGCAGCGGGGCCCTGTCT
>JASDQU010102763.1:184338-195044 GCA_032191745.1 Picea mariana | reverse complement strand
ACTTATTTATTTATCATTTTCTTAGGGTCCCTCAGTTTCTTATGAGAGGCTTTTTACTGCCTTCTCAGGGATCCCCTGGGCGAAGCATCTCTAGGTGTTCATTTCCTATGGCTTTTATCTTTTACCAGCTGCTTTTACCTCCTGGGCCTTTAGCCCCTTCTTCCCACAAGACAAGGTGTACCCGGATGGTCCTCCTAACGGCCAGACTAGGGGAATGGGATGAATGAGCGGGATATAAGATGGAAAAATGAAAGTATGAGGGGAGCGGACGATGATTCTTCAAACCATCTTTGGTGGCTAACCAAAACCCATGAAGTACCAACTTACTAAGCCACCCCATCAATCACCCCAACAATGGTCAAGTGGATCAGTGTAAAATCCAAGCAGTTATCTGAAATGAAAGAGATCCAATGCATACATAAGAAGGTTATAATGATCAAATATGACACATACCATGATACCTCGGACCAATTACCTCATGGAGCAAGAGCCCTCTTTGATGCAAGCCCAGGCCGGTAGTGATGGAGGCTGGTACTGCTGACAGGACAAAACTGGCTGGGAAGAAGAAGATGGGTCCTCCAGGACCATGCTCAGGTCGCTCCTGCTCTTGGTACTCCATGTCTAGGACCATGTGGGCCTCGAGACATGATCTCCTAGTTATCCCTAGATATCGGGGATAACAGGTCCAATCCTCTCTAGGATTTCAAACGACCCACAATAGAGAGCTGCCAACTTTGAACAATTTCCCGACTTCAGGGAACTTATGTTGGCCTTCACTTTCAAGAATACATGGTCCCCCACTTTAAATTCCCTATGAGTTCTTCCCTTATCAGCATATCTTTTCTTCTTGTCTTCGACAACCTTTAAATTCTATTTTATTGTCAACATTTTCTTTTCCATTTCCCTGAGTAAATCTGGCCCAACCACTACTCTATCTGCTGGGTTATCCCATCTTACTAGTGTGTTGCACATTCTGCCATAAACTTCCTCAAATGAGCTCATCTTTAGAGATGTTCAGTACCCATTGTTATAAGAAACCTCTACTAAGTGTAGGTAGTATTCCCATTTTTATGGTTTATTGATCACATACATCCTCAACATATCCTCAATCACTTGATTCACCCTCTCTATTTGTCCATCTAATTCTGGATGATAAGTTGTACTAAAATCCAAATTTGTTCCAAATGCATTAAACAATCCCTTCCAAAATTTTGAGGTAAATTTTGGATCTCTGTCAAACACAATTGTCTTGGGTATACCATGTAATCAAGAAATTTCTCTCATATAAACATCAACAATGTTGGCTTCTTTATGAGTGAGCTTTACTGGAATAAAATGGGCAGGTTTAGTAAGCTTATCCACCACTACCATCATAGAATCATGTTACTTGTTTGTTATAGGTAGTTTGGTGATGAAATCTGTTGTTACAACTTCCCATTTACACTCAGGAATGGGTAATGGTTGTAGAAAACTAGCTGGATTTTTATGCTCAACCTTGACCTTTTGACACTCCAAACATTTGGAAATAAAATCAATAACTTCTTTTTTCATTCATGGCCAATAATATTGTCTCTTGATGGCTGCAATAGTTTTATGATAACCTGGGTTCCCAGCATAATATATATTATGCATTTCTCTCAATATCATATTTTTCAATTCCTGGGAATTTGATACATAAATTATGCCCCTGTATATGAGAATTTCATCATTTTTCTAGCTTATAGTCTTCAACTTTCTACGGCAAAATACCTTGATGTAATTTTGCCACTAATTCCTTGTATTGAAAATATGATTTTGCAACCTATATGATTATGTCTTTCAAATATGATTGTTACATGTTAATGGTCATAACATGGAACTCATGCACCCTTCTGCTAAGTGCATCAGCCACCTTGTTCTGTTTCCCTTTGACATGCTTTATATCAAAGTCATATTCACTAAGAAATTCTAACCATCTGCTTTGCCTGACATTTAGAGTTGGTTGATCAAATAAATATTTCAGACCATTATGGGTTGTACTCAACTCAAACCTTTTCCCCATGAGGTAGTGCCTCCACTTCCTCAAGGCATGAACTATGTTTGCCAACTCCAAATCATGAGTGGCATAGTGCCTTTCATGCTCCTTCAACTTCCTTGATTCATAACATACAACAAACCCATTTTGACTGAGGACTCCACCAAGTCCTTCTTTACATGCATATGTGCATATAATGAAGTCTTCATTTGGATATGCAATCCTTAGTATTGGAGCACTTGTTAATAATTCCTTCAAGTGTTGGAAACTCTTCTCACAATCCAATGTCCACTGAAACTTCACACCCTTCTTTAGTAAGGAAGTGATTGGGTGTGCAATCTTTGAGAATCCTTCAATAAATCTCCTATAGTATCCTACAAGGCACATGAATGATCTGACCTCTACCACATTATCTGGCACTGACCATCCTCTAATGTATTCTATCTTCTCAGGATCCACTGCTATCCCTTCCTCTGAAATGATATGTCCCAAATAATGAATTTTCTTCTGATAAAATGAGCACTTCCTCAATTTGGCATACAACTGATTCTCCCTTAATACTTGTAATACCATCCTCAAGTGTTTTTCATGCTCTTCCTTTGAATTATAATATATAATAATTTCATCTAAAAATACAATGACAAACTTATCTAAGTATTCTCTAAAAATACCATTCATTAAACACATGAAGACAACTAGTGCATTTGATAACCCAAATGTCACCATTGTGAACTCATAATTCTGAAAGAAGTCTTTTTGATGTCTTCTTCTTTAATTCTTACTTGATGATAACCTAACCTGAGATTAATCTTGGAGAATATTTTTGCATCTTTCAACAGATCAAAGAGGTCATCAATCCTTGGCAAAGGATACTTATTCTTCATAGTTACCTTGTTCAACTGCCTAAAGTCAATGCAAAGTTTCAATGCTCCATCATTTTTCTTCACAAATAAAACTGGGGCACCCCAAGGTGACACACTTGGGCATATATACTCCTTCTTCAGAAGCTCTTCAAGTTGCATTTGCAACTCCTTCAATTCTGGTGCACTCATCCTGTAGGGAGTCTTGGATACTAGAGCTTCTCCAGGCATCAAATTTATGGAGAAATCAATGTCTCTTTTAGGGGGTAATCCTGGTATTTCCTTAAACACGTCTTCAAATTCTTTTAGGACTGCATAATCTTCAATAGTTGACACCCTATATTTAGATGTTTCTTCCATATGAGTTTCAAATATTTGACACCCTTTTATGTAACATTTCTTTGGCTGCAATGATGAAATTTCTCTGATGGTTACTTCCCTGGGAATTCCCTGCACTATCCTTAGGTTATTTTCCTCATCTAATCAAGTAAATTCCTTGTTATGGTAGTATAGGATAGAATGATGTTGTTCCAACCAATCCATCCCAATTAGATAGTCATAGGAACCTAAAGGAGAGATGTTAAAATATGCCATGGTGTTCATTCCATTAATGTCCTTAGGACATGACTTAACCATCTCATTAAATTTTCTTTTGGCTCTGGTAGCTAGTTGCACAAACCAAAATTTTCAATGCTTTCTTCTTGTAAAATGAAAACTTTTCACCATCTTAGGATCTATATAACTATGAATATCTCTTGAATCAATTAAAATAGAAATGGTTTGGTTGTTTATCATACCTTCCACTTCAATCATATGTGATTGATACTCTGCTTGCTTGTTGTCCATGGCTGCATAGATCCTTGGTACATTTATGCCCATGTCCTCAATTGTTTCAGCTTGTTGTACATTGTGAACAGTCCTCAATTTTTCACCTCTGTGAGGGAAATATCTAAACACATGATCTCCTTTACAACCACAACATTGAATAGGTGGTTGCCTTGGCCTTTGACCCCCTGTCTCCATCATTCTGGGTTCTCTAGAAGTTGGTTGTCCCTGAGGATTATTTCTGACGAATGGTGGCTTAGTCCCCTTCTTCCTCTGATCCATCTTGAATTTATTTTTGTCTTCCCAAGGTTTTTGGAAAGTTATCCTTTTTTTTTTTTATCGTATAGGAATTTAGCTCGCCTTATGGTCTCCTCCAATGTTTTGGGATCATCATATTGTATTTTTTCACCAATGAATGATGGAAATCCACTGAAATACCTATGAATCTTAACCATCTCATCGTTGATGAAAGAAACATACTTCAACAATTCTAAAAACCTTATTTTATATTCATCTATGGTCATACTCCCAAGGTTTAGTACAAAGAAATCTTTCATTTTCTTGTCATAGTATCTCTTAGTCAAATATTTTTTTTCAAAATACTTCTTGAATTCATTCCAAGTAACATTTTTCTCTTTCATGTGTTGCACCTACACAGGTTGATGCTACCACATGGATGTCTTTCCCTTGAGTTGATAGATGGAAATTATTCCTTCTGCATGAGAAGAAAAATTATGGAGTTGAAAATACTTTCTCATGCCCAACAACCATGTCTCTACATCTTCATCATTCTTGTGCTCACCATCAAATGTAGGAGGTTTGATTTTGTTCATTTCTCCTTGTAGCTCATCCACCCCAGACCTCTTATGCTTCCCGATAGGGGATGTAATTGATTTGTTGTGTTCTCTCTTATTGGAATGAGTCAGGGAGTGATGGTGATGTCTTCTAACAGTTCTTGTTATTCTTTTATCATTAGGAGAGTTGAGAATTCCTGATTTGTTTGAGCCACTCTCCTTATCTAATTTATTTTCTATTTTGTTAAATCTCTGCATTAACTTCATGATGAATTCCTCCAGCTCCTCCTTGGCTCTCATAATCCTTTCATTACTAGATTTATGGATTTGGACATCCTTCTACAAATTTTTAATGGTCTCTACCATATTCATGTTTTCATCCCTTCCTTTCCCATGTCCATTGGAATTTGCTCCTTCAATGCCCATACGGACATCCATCCCTCTGATCTCATATTCCTTGATATAACCCCCATGTACATATTCCATTCCTCTACATTCTGTCTTGATCCTGAGGTGATCTATTTGTTGTTAACTCTGCAAAATGTGCAGCCAACAAAACTTTGTCAAGCTAACTAATTCAACAATTTCATGAAAATATGAACCATTCTGGTTCAATAATGCATCTTAATTCTTTCTCCTTTTTTCCTAAAAATTGAATGTCCAGATCAATTTTTTGGGTGAATAATTATATTATGTTGTCCAATACCTTTCCAATTCCTACTTCCATGCTCAATTCTGAGTCTTGAGCAGAAAGTTATGGTCTTTTGAAGTTAGTTGGGTCATAAAATTTACCCACCACTATTTGTCCTATAACTTCCTCATAAAATATTTGTTTGACGAATGGTTTACACCATTAGAAATATCTCTCTAGGATCTTTCATTTGAGCTGCAAAGATAAAGTGTATCTTGTTACACTCTGTTTTCAAGGTTTTTGAGTAGCTAAAAACGTTGTTTATGGCCTTAAAAACGTGCTGCAAAAAGATGACCTTCAAACAATGTAAAATGTCACAGAAATTCAATGGTTTTCTGCTGTTATACACCATCCAAATGATTTTGCGCACAAAAATTTGAACATGTACACCCATATTTCACATGCGTGGAAACACCATAAGGTAGCGCATGCTCCTCACACCTATAACCAATGTGGATCACTTCTCTATCACACCAATAACCAATGCACACTACTTTTGTGTCACATGCCTATATCCACCATGCACAATTTTGGTTCATGCTCTAATACATGTTGTGCACAATTTTTGTGTCATGCGCTAATATTCTATTCGCATTGCACTCTACACGCTGCACCAAGTCAAAATTTAGTATGCCCCCACCATGCACCAGTACTTTGCGCACACCCTTAATTAAATTGTCGTGTGACAACATATAATCACATTGTGTGTGCACCAACAAAAATCCTCTGCGCTTTGTCAATATTGCGAACACCACGTGCGCCAATATTATGTGTGCGCACACCACGTGTGCCAGTATTACGCATGCACTATTCAATCTGCAACGAGCAATTCTAAATTTAGTGTGCACACCCGCGCACCAATATTTTTCATGCATTACCACTCTGCGCCACACAACACCAAATTTAAGTGCGCACAACTACGCGCCAATATTTTCCACGCATTACCACTCTGTAGCGCCCAACGCCAAATTTAAGTTTGCACACCTGCGCACCAATATTTTCCCTACATTACCACTTTGCATCATGCAATGCCAAATTTAAGTGTGCACACTTGCGTGCCAATATTTTCTGCGCATTGCCACTCTGCACTGTACAACACCAAATTTAAGTGTGCACAACCATGCACCATTATTTTTCGCGCATTACCACTCTACACCGCTCAACACCAAATTTTAGCATGTGTATTCATGCACCCTTATTTTCCACACATCACAAGCTTTTCACTGTGCATCATGCATTTTTAGTGTGCACACCTGCACACATTCATTTTTATGTGTATCAATTCCTCGTGAATTCTGCTGCATAAATTGGGGAGTTTGTCTAAATTTTTCCCAATTTTCACGGTAGACATTCTGCAACTACAAAATTTGTTCAATTTCACCTTGATAACACCAATTCAACCTCTGCAACAACAAATCATTGTTGGTTCACATTTCTAAGACAATTGTTTTTCCAAACTCAATTCATGAATTGAGAATTTTAATCAACTAATCTCGCTCCATCTGTCATGGATTCCATGTAACTTCAAATTCAAACAATTCCAGGTCTGAATTTGCTATAATAGATATTAAATTAATAATATCTCACTACTTGGCCAAATTTCTCAATTTTCCCATGAATTTAACAACGGAAATTGGGTTTTTTCCCAATTCCATGCAATTGCTTCTAATTTTTACCATGGACGCTCTATAACTTGAAATTTGGCCACTTCAAAATCAAGTCTTTGTGAAGTTTCACTTCAAATCAACTTGCTCGTCCATCTAGTCTCAGTGTTGAAAACTAGAGCTCTGATATAATATTGTAACATCCCCAACATCCAACTGGGTTATGCCACATAAAATATTTGAACTGTATACAAAATTAAAACATATACGCACAAAAATTCTTGTAGAACTTTATATATAAACATTTAAACAGACAAATACATTCTAAAAATGCACAGAATCATACAAAATAATAATAATAATACACATGCAACATACATAGGAAAAACCCATAAAAATAAATGCATAAATAATAATGTAGCATGTAATTTAACACACAATTGACACTTATATTGGTAAAAATATCACCAACTGCATGCAGACCTTCCATGAATCTCCCATCCTTAGACCACACTGCTCATCACTCTCAACAACGGTTCACCCCTGATATGGGACTAAACTCCACCCGGGTAAAGGGATTCTTAACCAGGCTGATGTATCTTAGACAACAGGAAAGACTTTGTCACATGTGCCAACTCAAGCTAACAACCTATAGTACGGGTATCGGTACTGGTATGGGTTCGGTGATAGTAACAGAAAGGTACAAAGGATGGCTGAATGAGTGAGTGAAATGATGATGGAATCATTGGGAAAATGAACTAAGTCTAAAGTATATGTATGGATGTTCCCAATTTGACACTTGTCATGTTGAGAACCACTTTGGCCCACTTATCCCTATCCTTAGAACTTAGGATAAAATAATTATCCATACTTTATAATTTAAGGAATATTAATATAATATTCCTTTTTGGCTTAAGCTCCCTAGCTTAGCCCCTTATCCTTAACTTTTAGCCCCCCCTTTCCCTAACTAGTGGAGGTTATTCACCTATACTCTTTTATCGTGATCGGTCTACATGCATCGGTGTATTAAATTAATGATAACACATATACAAAAATAGGCTCACTAGCCTTCAACATCCAAGCTCTCTAGCCTAATTCAACACATAAGCCTTCTATCTTATAATAACTGGCTCACTAGCCTATAAAACACAACATATACACAAAAACTCCCTGGCCTCAAAATCGTGCACACTTAAGTTTGTTGCACGCGGTATTGTGGAATGTGCACACTTCATCATTTTAGTGTGCAGTACATGTGCACACTATACCATGTAAGGTGCATGAAAAATTATATCAAAAAACTCACTAGCTTAAGTACATTTGCATTTACATTTACAATTGGGGTTCGACCTAGGGGTATTACACTTGTCCAACTAATCCATACCAATCAAACAATCATAGGACCCAAGTGATATGATGTTCAAATCCACCTTAGTGTTAACTCCATTCATTTTCATTGGGAAATCACTGATAAGATCAATGATTCTTCTCTTGCTTCCAATGGCTAGTTTAACCAACCAAAACTTTTCATTCTCACATCTCTTCAATTTAAAGATTTCAACCAAATTATGATCTATATAGATATGACTATCTCGAGAATCAAACAAAATAGCTATGGGATGATTATCAATATTACCTTCAACCTCAATCATGTGGGATTGATAGTTTACATGTTTATTTTCCAAGGATACATAAATCCTTGTCCCGTTGTTACACACCAAGATGTCACACTAAGGTGTCACATATTTTACATGCCTTAAGTGTCACAAAGTGTCGCAAAGTGTCGTATGCACCTTAATAAGTGTCACATGCACTTTATTGGGTATCGTAAATGTTGACACCATGACTAAATGATGGTTTTTTTCCCTAAGACATGATGAATGAGAAAACATTGAGAAAATGTCAAAGCCTAACCACTTTCCCTAAGTTTTGAACCTTGTTTGACCATTAACACCCCCATACCATGCATAGAGAGAGTTCACGCTCCCTAATAAACTATGGGGAATTGTTACTAATGCTCTATGACCCGTGTTAGGGGAGAGTTAGTTCAGTTAGATATAACCCATATTTTTCTATGGGAAAATCCTGAGATTTTTTTGTATGGTTATGATCAAAAGATGACTCAGGGAATCGAGTCATACATATTCCCTCCATTTAGGGTACTAAATCCTAACCTAAGAAGTAAATATCTCAAATTTTCCCTTGAATTTTTCTGGTGGTTAAGTCTCCCAAGTTATACATAAACAAGGTCATTCATGGATTAAGAGGGTGGGGGGATCCATTGAAGCATCACCATTCTCATCTCAAGACATTCATGCAAGGGATGGACTGGAGAGCTTTGAGAAGATTGTTGTAGAATCAAATGTGATTTGTAAGTGCCTTCTTTATTATCTTTCTGAACTAGATGTATATCGGTGGCCACCCACCTATTCTAACTAGATCACATTTAGTTTTCATCACTGGAAGTTATTTCCTATATTTTCAAGTCCTAAACTTTCGGGGACGTTTTGAGGCACTAAACAACGTTCTTTGAGCTCACCATAGTAAAAATATTGTTGTAGTCAACTTTTTATAACATAATGTCTATTCCTCAGATAGACCTTTCCAACAGGCTATCATGCACCTAAAACAAAGATCATATGCACAAGTTATGACCCTGGGAAGTTGTTGTACAAAGTTACCCCATTGGGGCCCACATATCTTTTGGTGCTTCATATCCACTTTGGAGCTGAAAACCTTCTAGATTTTCATCTTTCAGGGCCAAATTTTTGTATGTTTATGGTTTTTCCATTTATGTTAAAAAATCCTTTCGAGCCTCATTGTACTCATCTTCTTGCGAATGAGCATATCCGTCACATATCTTCTCAGAGATAAGATGCCACCATTATAGTGAGTATTTCACTCTGTAATTTTACAGTTCTATACGTTTCAATCATTAATACAAATTGTGTATTATTGTATATATTATGTGTTGGACACACCTACCACACTTAGAGTGGGGGGTGAATGAGTGTGGGGATCTTTTTCCCAAAACTTCCCTCTTACACAAAACTCATTAGTTAGCATTCGACATTTACTCATTACTCATTGTTGTCATTAATAATCAGTTAGATGTAAATACATATCAGCAACATATATCAACAATATATCATCAACAAATCATCTCCACAAGGAACACAAGGAACACAAGATGTATGTACAATTTTTCTTTTTATTATGGACTTCAATCCGGGGGTTTTTCAGTAACAACTGATTAGAGTACAACTCTACAAGAGCACCAGATCTATATGCAAGACTCGTCTTACATTCTCAGAACCAATTGAGATGAGGCAACAATCCTCAACATATATCAATCTGTACCATAAACAATAGCATCAACCATGCACCAACCTCTGCCAAACAACCTGTAATAAAATTGTACCATAAACAAGTGCATCCTGTTATCCCCGATATCTAGGGATAACTAGGAGATCATGTCTCGAGGCCCACATGGTCCTAGACATGGAGTACCGAGAGAAGGAGTGACTTGAGCATGGCCCTGGAAGGCCCATCTTTCTTCTTCTCAGCCAGACTCGTCCTGTCGGTAGTAGCAGCTTCCATCACCACCCGCCTGGGCTTGCATCAGAGAGGACTCTTGCTCCATGAGGTAAGTGGTCCGAGGTATCATGGTATGTGTCATATTTGATTGTTATAACCTTCTTATATATGCATTAGTTTCCTTTCATTTCTGATGATTGCTTGGATCTTACACTAATCCGCTTGACCATTGTTGGGGTGATTGATTGGGTAATTTAGCAAGTTGATATTCATGGGTCTTGGTTAGCCACCAAGGGGAATTTGCAGAGCCATCATCCACTCCCACCATCTTATCATATTTTCATCTTATACCCCGCTCATCCATCCCATTCCCCTAGTCTG
>JASDQU010102763.1:140025-159908 GCA_032191745.1 Picea mariana | reverse complement strand
TATATATATATATATATATATATATATATATATGAGAAAATGAGAAAAAGGTAAAAAAGATAAATTATAGTCCAAAAAAACTTTAAAATGTGAAAAGACCCAAAAAATTAAAAACATATACACAAAAACTCAAATTAAAAAAGTTAAAATAAAAATTTTAATACAAAATTTAAATAAAAATTAACAAAAATTAGTTGAAAAACCTAAAAACTACAACAAAAAATTAAAATTTATATCAAAAGCCTTAAAAAATAAAATTTACACACAAAAAAAAATCATAAATATCTTAAAAAATATAAACAATGTTATACAGTCTGAGTGGGACTAATGGTTAAGAACATGTGTTTCCTCCTAAGAGGTCACATGTTCAAATCCAGAGGGGGGTAGGCTATGTATATCTCCTTAGACTTTATCAGTAAAATCGTTGGGATAACATAATAAAACAATGTTATAATATTATAACATTGATATAATATAACATTATTACATTATTAACAATGTTATATAGTTACATATTTATTTTCAAAAAGACCATTTAAATAAATTTGTAGCTTAGGTAATATTAGTGTTTTTGTTGTTTTTTATTATTTTAGATGTTCTTTTTTTAATATTTTATGGAATTTTGATTATTTTTGAGTTTTTTTTCTCATTTTTTTTTTCTTTTTTTAAGTTTGAAGGGAATTTTTGCTCTTCTTTTTAACAAAAAAAAAACTTATTTTTGTTTTTTAAATTATTGTTTTTCGGGGAAATTTTAAATTTTTTTCATTTCTTTCTAGTTTTTTTCTTTGTTTTTCACCATTTTGTTAGGTCATTAAATTTCTTAGTTCATATGTTTTTAATATGGTCAATATAACAATACTTTTAAGAAATTATTTATGTTTCATTCAATGTAACTTGTATTTACTTGTTTATTATTACAAGTAACAAATTATTAAAAAGTGACGTTGAATTTTTAAAGTATATTGTGATATTTTCATGGCATTATGTATTACCTTGTGCTTTGCGTGATAATAACATTTAAAAAGTAAACATTTAAGGGTTTCTTTTATGATTTTGTTTACAGTAATGATGAGTTCTTTTACCACATAAAAATGTGTCATTTTCATACCCCAATTTCAGAATGGGTGCTACCGATAGCAGTAATTTTCAATTTGATGGTTGATTTTGAGGTTTTGGTTTTAATGGTACCAAGTGATAAAAATACGATTTCAAATGATCTCAAAATTTAACGTTTTGAAAAGAAATAAAAAATAAAAAACATCTTATTTGTTTTTAGGTGCTGATTTTAAGGTTTTTCTGAGCTACTATCTAAGTTTTGAAGTCCATGTTTGAAAAATGTTGTAATTTTGACCCTGTTAAAACATGGTTCTACCGGTAGCACCACTTTTTGATTCGGGGGTTGATTTTGATGTTTTTTATGCAAAAATATGGTTTTTTCGGGCCAGAGTTCTTGTTTTGAGGTCGCAGCTCTCATTAAATTGGTAACTATGTTTTTTGCTTAAGAATCTATATGCATTGCTTTACTTCACAGGTTTAAAACTTACATGTGGTATCCGAGCTCATTTTTGGCTTCATAGGGAAGCCTTTGTTGTTGATTGTTTGGCTCGGTCTTGATAGATCAATTTTATCTTAGTTTTGTGATAAAACTAGGTTTAGTGGGAGATTATTCAATGGTGTTTCGAGTGTAGAAAGAGGAATGGAGAGCTCTTACAGAATCGAGATAGAGAAGCTCAATGGTAAAAACTTTGAGCTATGGAAGCTCAAGATGGAGGACCTTCTTGTGGACAAAGAACAATGGATCGTTGTGGATCCTGGTACACAACCTACTCGTATGCAACCTACTGGCACACAGTCGACTGGTACACAACCTACTGGTACACAACCTACCAGTACACAAACTACTTGTACACCACCTATTGGTATGTTGAAGGAATATTGGGAGAAGTTGGACATAAGAGCAAGGAGTATTATTTGACTCTGCCTGGCAGATTCAGTGTTGTTGAATGTCTCGGGAGAATCTATAGCCAAGGAACTATGGGATAATTTAGGGAATTTGTATCAATCAAAGTCCCTGTTAAACAAGTTGTTTCTTCGAAATAAGTTGTATCATCTTAGGATGGAAGATGGAGATTATGCGATAGAACATCTAAATGCCTTAATACTCTAGTAAGTCAACTTGTCTATGTTAATATTATGATTGCAGAAGAAGATAAGTGTATTACTTTGTTATGATCTTTGTTAGACTCTTGGGATAATCTGGTTGTAGCAATTGGTAGTACCACTCAATCTAGATTTAAGTATGAAGATGTAGTTTCATCCTTGTTATCTGAAGAGATGAGGCAGAAAATCATGGATGTTCATAGAACAGATGCTTTATCTGTAAGAGGTCGTACCCAAGACATGAATCCTGGTAAGTCTTTGGGGGGTAGATCTAAATATATAGGTAGATCTAAGTCTCCAGAAAAATCTTTGAGGAAATGTTGGAACTGTGGTAAAATAGGGCATTATAAGAAAGATTGCAAGTCTAAGAAGGTCGATAAACCAAACAGATCTGATAGTACCTCTTCCGCAGAGGTGAAAACCTCCATTGAAGAAGGAGGTGATGTTTACATGGCATCTATAGGTACACATGTAGACCGTGATTTATGGTTGATTGACTCAGGTGTGTCATACCATATGACCACTCATAGGGAGTGGTTCTCTAAATATGAAAAATATGATGGTGGTGATGTATTCCTAGGAGATGACTTGATAGCCAAAATCATGGGACGTGGAAGGGTTAAGTTTCTGCTAAAATATGGAAGGATTAGAACTCTCCCTCGGGTTCTGCACATTCCAAAACTAGCAAGGAGCCTAATATCTGTAATCAAGTTGGATGATGCAAGAGTGGATACTATATTTGGAAAGGGCACTTGCAAGATGGTACTAGGAACAATGGTGTTGATGAGGGGAGTTCGGTGTGGAACTCTGTACAAGTTGCTGGGAAGAACTTATACTAATGGGTGTAAAAAAATTTTTGTCACTGAGCAGAGAAATGAAGGATACAAGACCGATATTGTCCCAGAAAAGAAGACCATGTTGTGGCATCAAAGATTGGGGCATATTGGAGAAAAGGGCCTTCGAACACTACATGGTAAAGGTATGGTTGAAGGTATGTCTAATTGCACTCTAGATTTTGATTTCTGTGAACATTGCATATATGGTAAACAAAATCGAGTAAGATTCCCATCTGGTGCTACAATAGAAAAGGGGATATTAGATTTGATACACAGTGATGTGTTTGGACCTATTCTTGTTCCATCCCTAGGTAAATCTGTGTAGTATGTTTCATTCATAGATGATTTCTCAAGGAACACATGGATTTATTTTCTTAGAAAGAAATATGAGGTATTTGATCAATTTAAAGAGTTTAAGGCTCTGGTAGAAAATCAGACAAAGAAGAAAATAAAGGTATTGAGGATAGATAATGGTGGATAATTCTGCAGAAATGAATTCGAAGAATTCTATAAGAAGTGTGGTATAGCAAGGAAGAAGACTACTCCATACACACCTCAACAGAATGAAGTTGCAGAAAGGATGAATAAGACACTAATGGAAAGAGAAAGGATCATTCTCAGTGGTGCCGAGTTAGGACATGAATTATGGGCAGAGGCAGTGGGTACAACATGTTACCTGGTCAATCGATCACCTTCATCGGCGTTGGATGATAAAACTACACATGATGTATGGACTAGAAATAAACCCTCTCTTCAACATCTTAGAGTGTTTGGTTGTGATGATTATGTACATGTTCCAAAGGAAAATAGGAGTAAGCTGGATAAAAAGGTTGAAAAGTGTATCTTTATTGGTTATAAATATGGTGTGAAAGGTTATAATCTTTGGAACCCATAAACCAAGAAGATTGTTTACATTAGAGATGTTGTTTCCAAATAGGAATTCCTACCAAGGCCAGAAGAACCTGAGAAAATAGAGTTGGATTTGGATGATGCAAAATCTGAATCATCTGAAGAAGATGAAGTAGAAGAAGAAGAACCTCATACCCCAGTATTGAGGATATCAGTGAGGGAAAGAAGGAAACCAGAATGGTATAGTCCACCTAATTTTCATTCTAATTTTGCTTTATCTATTACTGATGATGATCCCAGAACTTTCGGGGAAACAATGAATTCACAGGATAGTAAACTATGGAAGAAGGTCATGGTTGAACAAATGGATTCCTTAGATATAGTTGAGTTGCCAGCTGGAAGAAAAATTGTTGGCAGAAAACGGTTGTTTAAGAAGAAGCTTAATGTAGAAGGTAAACTGGAGAAATACAGCCTGATAGCCTTGATGTCGCAAGCTTCCTTTCGATGGATATTGGCTCCAACACACACACTTGCTCAATCCTTGCATGAATAAGATCAAATCCTCTTGATAGACTTGCTAGAGTCTCCAATCTGTTGTTCAAGCTAAGTCCTTCACACAATTCTTTCACCAATTCTCCAATGAATCTTGCTTAACCTTTTCCATGAGAATGCCCTCAATATATAGGAGAGAATGAGATAGTTACTTGGATAAGAATGATCCCAAAGTATCATGGAATCCAGTACAAGGATAACAATTCGAATGCCAACCCATTCTTCTAGAATATTCCCTTCTAGAAACATTGATAATTCATCTTTTCCATGCTTTAGGATGAGTTTGCACCCTGACTATTCAACACAGTGTGAGAAGTTTGCACCTTGGCTTAAAGAAGCCTGTGAGAATGGGTCATTCTCGCACCCAAATATATTAGCAGCCTGCGAACCTTCCTCAAAAATGAGTTTTTTGGGAAGAGATGAAAGTAACTTTTCTCAGGAGAAAGTTCTTATGAAGAACCTGAGTACACCATCATCAATACATCATCATGATGACCAAAATCATGGGTATGAGAAAGAAAGGAAAAGTAGCCATTTGGGGGGTACGATATTTGACCCTCCATACTATTCTATTCACCATAGCTTGGATGGCCGGGAGTTCTGCTCCTCACATGGTGCTACAGAGTTACTTCCAGTATGCCATCTAGTGTACTGAACCTTGGTTTTTCAACTGGGTAGATGTTGTTCTACGTAGTATAAAAAAGTAGTTGACCAAATGCAGACAAGGCGACCTGAAGCAATTCGGGTAAGGATATTTGTTGGTGTCCTTCTTTCTTGAGAGGGTTCCATTACTGAGGCTAGAGGTTGAGTGGAATTTACCGACTCCTAGGGATCCAGGGATGCTGATATGGTGTCGGCTCATGGCTCGGCACGTAGCAAGACCGATCATCAAGTATGATGTTACCTTCTTTGACTACCTTCAACCATAGATGTTGATGGTTGACGACTATGCTTATGCTGGGTTGGATTTTCGAGGAGATCCAGATTTAGTACTGCCAGAGGATGCTCACTGGGGGGAACTTGTTAATAAGTACACACATTTTTTTCTTTTTAAATGTTTTATTTTTTTTTGTGAATTTTAATCATTTTCAAATGTTTTTTATATTTTCGTCCAAAGACTAAATACAAAATTCATTTTTGATGACACAGATGTTGGACCTTACCGACCTCCTGTTACTTCTCCCATTCAGCAACGAGGAGAGGTAGTGGCAGCGTCACAATATGCCAAGGATTATCAAGTAGTGGAACAAAATCTAGAGGGCCTGACCGCAGATATTCTAGACATGCCTCTTGAAGAGGTTCTACGACGTGATCAACATCATACTGTAGGAGTGTCAGGATCCATGAGTCGACTTCTCCGTAGAGTTGCCCGGTCAGTCGTGTGTTAATGTGAACTTCATCCATGACATCACTTTGTAGAATCTACGAGCTTCATATTTTGACATTTTGGTCTTTGGACAAAACTTTTTTGTAAAAATCTCTTTTGATCGTTATATATACAGACGGCTTCTACCAGTTTATCATGTGTTGTGTGAATATTGATGTGATTGATTTATAAATGATTCAAATGCCTGTCTAATACATAGTTAGCCAATGCATCTATTAATGTATTTAGACATCTAAGAATATGTTGATATTCAATGTAATCAAAATAGAGTTCCAAGAGGCGAATTCACAAATACACCTGTAACAAAGTAGGACTTCGAATAGAATAGACATTACTTAACTGTAGTACTACAAGCTGCGAATCGAGTTGCACAACCAAATGATGAATTTCGAGTAAGATAGAATAAACCAATAATTCAATAACGACGTTATACTCTGCAATGTTGTTGGTCACACGGCTGAGACACACACCTCGTAAGGAGACAAGTTCGTTTGTAGGGGTGTAAATTGCCGACATAGTGGAAGCAAGGTTCTGAGTACTACGGCTAGTGCCATCAGTGAAGTCAATATAGGGTAATGAAGACTCTGATATCTGGAAATCAAACAAAACATCACATAAGGGTAGAGACCAGATAACGACAAAAGCAAGCTATAGTAACAAACAAGAAGTATGATACAATAAAAATACAAGTACTTGCGCACAGATGAATTTATGCATAGTACTTCTTCAAGTACAACCCATTCCTGGGTTCACTCAAAGGGATACCATCGTAATATACTAACTCATAAGCTCCTTTTTCCAAAACTCGTAGAACGATATAAGGACCTTGCCACATGGCTTCGAATTTCCCAGCTCCTAATATATCTCGATCTTGTTCATAGAGAAGAACAAGATCACCTCTGGAGAAAATGTGAGGCTTGACGTGCTTGTCGTATTGGGCCTTGACATGCTTTTTTTGGGCTTCTATGACTAGGGTCGCATCATGTCGAGTTTCATCTAATCACATAAGATACAATAGATGTTCTTCCTCAGTAGAAGTGTTGGTTAGGAGTTCAACAGCTAGTTTTAAAGAGGGTATCTCGCATTCAATCGGGAGAATGGCTTCCACACCATAGACTAACCGGAAAGGTGTAAACCTAGTAGCGGACTTGATGGATGTCCGATACGCCCACAATGACGAAAACAACATTGTGTGCCAACTTGTTTTATGAATCCCTATCATTCATTGGAGCATAGTTATGAGAACTTTGTTAATCACTACTTGGCCATTAGCTTGTGGGTAATAAGGTGTTGACTTATCATGGTGAAGACCCAACTTTTTAGTAAGTTCAGACATCATAAAATTCCTAATGTGGCTACCATAATCAGTGACGATAGCTTGGGGAGCACCAAAACGAGCTATGATGTGATTAAAAATGAACAATGTTGCGGTCTTTCCAGTGTTGTCAAATGTCAACATCGCCTCGACCCATTTCGTAAAGTAATCGATGGCTACAATAATATAACCATGCCCTCTGGCTGAGTGAGGGTGACATGTCATGAAATTGATGCCCCATTTCGCAAAGGGACCAATTGAGACCATAGGGTGAAGAGGAGAAGGATGTGACCATATCTTGTTATTATAGGTCTGGTAGGCATGGCATTTTTGAATGGCGATGATGCAGTCATTAAATAATGAAGGCCAAAAATACCCTGCTCGTAAGATCTTCTGGGAAGTAGCATACCCAGACATATGACCACCACAGGCTCCAGAGTGGCAGTCATTCAGATCTTTCTCGGCTTCGTCGAACGTTAGAAAATGTCGAAAAACAAAGTCAATTCCCCGACGATAAAGAGTATCCCCGAGGATAATGTATTGACGAGCTTGGTATCGTATTCGACGTCGTTTAGTACTAGAAAAAGTTGGCCGAAAAGTCTGGGTTTGGAGATATATAATGATATCATCATACCAAAGATCATCAATGCTAATAAGGAAAAGGGAATCATCGGGTAATGAATCAACTGCTACATTTTCCGTTGTAGAATGGGGAAAGTCACATATCATATCAACAAAGACTAAGGACTTCTTATACTTGGCGTGTTCGAATTCCAAATCAAACTACTGGAGTATCACAATCCATTTGGAGTATTTTCCCCCTAGCAATTGATGAGTGAGAATGTGTTGCATAGGGTTGCAATGAGAAATAACTGTAGTCTTGCGTGAGAGGATATAGTGTCAGAAGTGTTTGATGGATTGGACGGCAGCCAAGGCCAGTTTCTCGACATGTAAATACTTGATTTCCATAGGCGTGAGACTTCGAATCAAGTAGTAGATAACATGTTTGTCGTTAGCGTCATCCTCTTGGACGAGAACCATGCCAATGGTGTAATCTGAGGCAGCAAGGTAGAGGAAATAATCACGACTGTAATCAGGGGGAAAGAAAAGTGGAGCTCACGTTAGGGACAAATTCAAAGCTTCAAAAGCATTGTTGGCAATGGTATCCCAGACAAACTCCGAATCCTTTTTGAGGAGTCGTGTAAATCCATGAGTTATCTTGGCATAATTTCGGATAAAATGACGAAGAAAGTTTGCTTTCCCCTGCAAAATTTGTAACTAGCGAAGAGTAGAAGGAGGAGGGAGATTAAGGATCGCCTTAACCTTTAAAGGATCCACCTGGATCCCTTGACGTGAAACGATAAAACCTAGAAGATGGTCGGATTCCATGCAAAAAATGCACTTATGAGGATTCAAACGTATACGATAGAATCGACATCGAACGAAAATGGCTTGGAGGTGGGTTGGGTGATCGACTCAGTGCATTGAATGAGCGGGTAAATTGTCTAAATATGGTTGAACGATGTGCTTGATATCATGGAAAGCATAAGACATAGCACATTGAAAAGTGGTGCCAGCGTTCTTGAGACCAAAAGGAAGTTTCCGATAGGCAAAAGTACCCCAAGGACAAATAAAAGAAGTCTTATGTTGATCCTCGGGAACAATGTTGATTTGATTATACTCAGAGAAACCATCCATGAGAGAGAAGATTTCACTTTCGATGAAATCTTAAACAATCTGATCGATAAAGGGGGTAGGAAAGTTGTCTTTGGGACAAGCTTTGTTGATATCCCTATAATCAACGCATACACGAATGGTGCCTTGTTTCTTGTCAATCGGGACAAGATTGGAAACCCAGTCTGTGAGAGCCACTGGATAAGTAAAGCTAGCTTTAAGAAGTTTCTCGACTTCGAGCTTGATAGCAGCCGCTTTATGTGGGTGAACTGGACAAAGGCATTGCCAGACAGGTTTATCATCGGGGTATGTCTTTATCTCATGTATCACAATCTCAGGGTCGATACCCGACATCTCTTCATAGCTCCAGGCGAAGATGTCACGAAAATCTTTGAAAATGGATGTATAGGTAACGATTTCGTCAGAAGAACACGAAGCTCCAATGTGGACATTTTTTACAATGCCAGGTTTGATGGATATGTCAAGGGGAATAGTGGGCGAGATATTGCTTAATTTCCCTTCGGAAAACACATTGCGTGCAGACTCAGGAATGGTGGAGATGATGAAAACGATTGACGGAGTTGAGATCCGTTGGTAGTTCTCGATGGTATGTTTCTCTAGAAAGAGGATGGAACAATGATGTCCATCATCCCAAGGGGTGTCCTCCATGACAGACATGATCATCTCGTCAGTGGGAAAAATGACACGAAAAGGATCGGGAGACAACTCACCAAGAGAGGGGGTAGAAGGTGTTGCCGATTGAATGGCCTAATAGGTGGATTCAACCAGACTTAACAGCATTGCGTCGTCGAAACGAAGATGATCTCCGGGGTTAGGTACTATCCAAGGGTTGTCGGACGTAGGAAGTTCATGAGGTGAAGTGGAGATCATGTTGATAGAAGCAACAAACGAGCGTGGAACATCGGGCGGTGGAATGGGGAAAGTACCCATTAACGAAGAGTCTTTTAAAAGGCCTACACCGACATTCTCATAACCTGGTGGGGTTTTAGCAATAAATGGTATGTTTCCAGTATGGGTATCAGAATTGAAGAAGGCCATTTGATCAACGATGACAACCTTTCCTTGATGAGGGAAACATACTACACGGAAAAGGGTCGACACAACGACGTGCATGGAATCGATCCAGCTGCAGCCAAGAAAAAGATTATAATCAAGGGGAGCGTCAATGACTTCCACTTCAACTTGGACCATTTTTCCTTCTAACGTGATGGGCAACGAAGGAAGGACACCATAGGGCTTAAAACCAGATCCGTTGAAGGCTTTAAGAGTGTTCTGGGATTCATTCAAAGAAGGAGATCCAATGGCTTTCCAACAAGCAAGAGACATAACACATGTCGAGGCACCCTCATCAATAACGGTTCGACAAATGTTTTTGTCAGAGACAACCACTTGGATCTGGAACGCAAGTTGAGGGGGTAACCTTGGAATGTGATCTTCCAAGTCAAAGATTATCAGATTCGTATCCATCGGATCAATTCCACCAATAGATTTCAACAGTGCCTTCCATTGTGCGGGACAAGTCTGAAGGACTTCGAGGCCTGACATCGCAGAAGGTGCTTGAGCCAGATCTTCAATAATGTTTTAGTTTTGGGCAGCACGAGCATGAGGATTGAAAGCCAATTTCTATATGACAGTCTTTGGGGGGGGTCGCAGAATTGTGTCGAGGCTCAGTTGTTCGAGATGAAGAGGACTGTTGATAGGTGGAGTCACGGGAGAGGTTTGTGCCAAGGAAGGGGGTAAATCATCAACCTTATCCTTAGAGGGAGAATAATCTTTGGCTCGAGTGGTGAGTGCAACGTTGCTCTACTTAGAATCACCAGTACACATCAAAACATGTGATGTAGTAGAAGATGAGGGTTGGTCATGGATGACCAACTGAGTCTGTTGTTGAGACAGGAAGGGTTGGGACAAAACGGCCGGTGCAAGTGGTTTTGGAGCTCCTTGAAGGAACTTAGTGACCTCGGCATGTCCTGGACAATCCTTCATGTAGTTATCATCACCACAGATAAGAAAAGGGTATCGTGGTTTATGCTTATCCCGATTTTCAACAGGGGTAGTTTTGGTTTGCTCTGCTTGAGAATTATTTTTTCCCTCCTTATTCTTACCCCTTCCCTTTTTGGATTTTTTTTTACCGGCAGGGGTAGATTGAACTGCATTTACCTCTGAAGTCTTTCCAATGGGAGGGGTAGGAGACGAAGCATTTTGAACATGAGAAGAAGCAGATTTAGGGTTTGCACTTGACACGGAATGTGGTTGGGCTTGGGCAGTACCAACCACACCGTCAGCTGCATGCGAGGTAGCTGGAGCAGTTGAAGTGCTGGAAGTAGAAGGACAAGGTAAGTTAGGTAGTAAATTGTAAAGGGTTCCTATTTTTTAATAAACGAGGTCAAGATATTGAGCACGACTTATAGCCTTCTCTTTCGTGACTACACCACCCATGGAAATGTCCTTACCGATGTCATTCACAAATGATTTTGTGAACCACTCTATTAGCAACTGATCAGGGAGCTCAAATTTAATGTGACGTCGTCTCCTTCTCCACTCATGGATGTGATCAGATATATGAGTGCCTTTGTTCTGTTTGAAGGAAGTCAAAATCTTGGTCCCTGTGTCATAACGGATCGGTAACTGGTAATGTGTAAGGAAATCCATAGTGAGGGTGTTGAAGTCATAGAAGAAAATTCATGGCAATTCGATATACCACTTCACAGTAGAACCTGTGAGGGTTCGTTGAAAAAGACGTAAATGAATAGAGTCATCCATCAATGAGTTGGATGAGCACCATAGGTGAAAATTCATAACTTGATTGTTTGGGTCCTCTCCCGCTTTGCCATCGAATTTAGGAATGTTCGATGGAAGCTTGGCAGGTATAATAGGCCATTGAGGAGAGTGACGGATAGGATCATTTAAAATCCTTGACAAATCCATAAGATCCAAAGTGGCGAGAAAGGGTAACTGTCGATTTACCTGCGGGTACTGGTGGCTTTGGGGAGGAAGCCCTATCGGCAAAACAGTAGGACCATAAGTAGTCTGCATATAATGTGAAGACCTAAGCATATTCGGTGGTGGTTGAAGAGGATAGTAGCTCATAGGAGTATACCCTAGAACAGGGGTGTGAGTTTGAGCATTTTCCCCCCAAATGGGATTGAATGAACCTGGATATGGTTGGCCCATACTAGGGGGTGTTACCGATGTAGCTGGAAACTACTGCCCCCCAGTCGTTTGAGGAGGATTTTGTATCAACTGATTCCAATACTGGGCTAAGGATGGAGGTATGTTTTACCCATAAGGTGGGGTTGGTCCTCCCATCAAAGGTGGTGTTCCAATTGGGGGAAATGTTCCAATTGGGGGTTGTGTTCCAATTGGGACTTGCGTGCCAAAATGAATTTTCCCACTGAGAGGAGATTGAGTCATACCACCTTGGTGAAATTGTCCACCAACCGAAATCTGGTAATTTGGAGTGAATGACGGAATAGCGCCACTAGGATTAAGACTGCAAGTAGAAGACAAAGAAGGTCCTCCAAAAGGAAATTGAGGGAGTGTTGGAACAAAACTAGGAAGAAAGTGCCCAGAAGAAGAAGGACCACCAGGAGAGCCAGATGGAGTTTGTGCAGGAGTAGGAATGGAAGCATTCAACACACAGTATCCAGGTGGTAGATATGGAATGACGTTGGGTGTTCACGGTGTGTTGATGGGAGCAAGACAAACCGCAGTAAACCTGGTTGGAACACTCGTAGTAGCTGTGAGATGGGCCATTTCGGTAGGGACGGTAAAGTGATAAGTGGTAGTCATGGGTACTGTCTCTGTACTAGAGATTTCAGAAATCATAGGTGGGTTGATTTTGGAAATCACAGGTGAACCTGAACCAAAAATATCCCATCGAAAAACGTCCATAAACCAAAAAGGATCTTGGTCCCCAGGTCCAGTCAGAGATCCAGAATACACAACAATTAAGTCTCCAGAAGAGTTTTCTCGCATAAAACGTCTCTTAGAATTGGGGTGAGGTTGAAATTCCTCTTGAGTATTTGTAATTCGAAAATGTTCTAGAGAGTCAGTTTGTTCCACTTGTGGTGTGGTGACGACTGTGACTTCACTTTGCCGAGGAGAGCCTTCATGTGTACTTGTAGGCAAGGGTTGAGAACCTTCTAGATTCTCTGGATATAAACCCTGCATTCTATGTGAATGACATGGAGGAGCTATTGTAAATGAGTGACAAACTTCACGAATAAAATCCTATGGTCAACTTCGAGAAACAAACAACACGCGCTAGTAAACAAAATCTAGGAAGCGACACCAAGCAAACAAGACCTTCTAATTCCGAAGCCACTAGTTGGTGATGAAATCCAACGTCGCAACAATGAGACTAGAAGGGGTTGGGCTAGGGTGGAAAATTTATGCTAACGACCTCCTTAATGGACTTACACCCCGGTGCAAGCTCCCACACACAATCGTGGGTATACCCTCCAAGGAGCCCGAGTGATTTTGGTCAACACCAATTCTAGGTACCGTGAAGACATTCCCCTTCACAATCACCTCATGTAAGAACCTAGAAAGATAGGCCACTAAGGTCACCACCAACAACAATAAAGCTTGGGGGGTGTTGACGGGCGAAATTGATCGTCCGTCAACTGGGAGAGTGGAACCGGTCCAGGGTTGTCTAAATAACCCAAGCCGTTTGGAATGGACCACCCTGACGAGTTTAACAGCTCCGTTGGCCGCCCTAAGGTCTTCTAAGGAAAACCAAAGAGGAAACTGATCTGAATCAAACTAAACTAGCTAAACTAATAAACAAATTAAACTATCTAATACAAACTAAAAGAAACTAAACTAATTACAACTAATAAAACAAACTAAACTAACTAACTACTATACTAATCTAACTAAAACAAATTACTAAATTAAATTAAAACTAAATCTAACTATTCTAACTATTATTTACAATTGACTAACTACAATTATAATGATTCCAATCAACTATCTAATTATCAGCTGTAATATTTCTTATTCACAAATATACATTGCATACAATCTACAGATTTATTTAAAACCTGCAAAACTCATGTGTTTGCTGCCTTAGGATAGCCAAGAATCTTTTTGGTTTTTATATTTTATGAAAAAAAGAAAAAAAAAACTACTTAAATTAAACAATCTAATATATTTCCTGAAATTAAACAATCTAATATAAATCTAATTAAACTTCTATCTATATTAAACTCCTTGATAAAAACAATAAAAGACTAATTGACCTGGAAACGCTCCAAGTCTGCCCTGTGTATGATTGCTTCTAAGCTGTTCGGAGGAGGGAAACTCACACCAGTTAGTCCTTAAGATTTTCATAAATGATCAGCTATGTTGCTTCTTGAAGTATGTTACAGGACAAACAAGACATAAAAGAAAATCATAACAATCTTATGATCATAAATTCCTGCAATAAGGGAAACCTATTATGCAGAAAACTTATGTATAACAATTCAATTTATGAAGAAGGTAAAACTACCATTCACAAACTGAACTAACAATTGTTATGTCTTTTATCTATTTGAAAGAAAAAAGATATGGATGAAAATGATTAAAATTATATCATTTGCACATGATTTAGATAGCTAAAGTAATCGTAAACCATAAACAAACTGATATACACAACATAAAACAAAACATTGATATATTGAAAAGCAAAAGCTATGACAAAACATCAAATTCTGCTCCAGTCAGTATTATAACTCCATATCCTTGTTCTCCCACAACTGAGGATGAACATTATTACAAAAATCATAAGTATATATAGGTTTCTTCACAAGGTAAAACTTCCTTGTGGATAATATCAAATAGTTTTGCACAATCTGGGAGATATCCCAAAATCACCTAAACTAAGGAAATAAAATGCAAGTAGAATCTGTAAAACATCTCCTAACTGCTCATCATATCTATTGCCAATTTGAATTTGCCTGCAATAGAACACAACGATCAAATTAGAAGGATATTTTATTAAGAAAACAATAAAAAATTCACTCCACAGACTTAGCTATAGAATCATCTGATTTTGTAGCTAGTCAAGAATAGCAAACAGGACCAAATATAATCAAATAAAATCGAATTGAATCATCTTTTAATAATCTTTGAAAAATTAATTACTAATAATTCAAATGAAATTATCATTTAAATTAAATCATATCAAAATAAATGCAATCGAAACAGAGTAAAGAATGCTCTGTTTTTAGTTACCATAAAACATGGTCAAACTTTGACATGCCTATTTCGTATCAAACGAAATTAAACAGTGAATCAAATCAAATGAGATACGATGTAATAGTACTCAATGCAACCATAATCGAACAGGATAGTAACCATATCAAATAATATTTTCCACGACATAACTATAATCAATATCATTGAATACAAAATATATGTTACAGCTGTAGCAATATACATAGATTTCATGTCGTTTCAATCAACAGGCTGTAGAGATTAAGCACAAGATTTATTCTGTTGTGATCAAATACGGAAAGGATGTTACGATATACATCAAAACAAAACATGTGTAACATTATTGACCAGAAACCACCATAGATTTCATTTGCTAGGTGTGACATAGTCAAGATCGAACAACAACAATGATAACCATAAGCTAGGCGGCAATCAAATAAAATCGGGTCTGAGTTAATTATAGACAAATTCATCATCCTGGGCATGATCATTTTGTTTTACAAACCCATTCGTAACTGAAAATACACTATCATTCCAATTCACAAAAGAACAGGGTCGACTGGCCTCAACGAATTGCTTGGCTGGAAGTTGGACGATTTTTATGATTTGTATCAATTCTCGATATAAAACAAAACCCTTTTTTAAACAAAATCCAAACCGTATCCAGGCTGGTCAAATCCATATGTAAATATAATTGTAACAGATAACCATGTGTCTCATAACCAATTCAGATCACAGCATAAATCGTGTCTCAAGGTTTGAAATGCAAAACAACTTGTTTATAATAGATGCAACAGAACATTCAATCGCAACCGATTTAACACAATCAAATCCATATTATGGCTAATAGAATCAAGACCAAATCCAATAAAAAAATTCAATTTACCAAAACGAGTTATATACAGCAATGCATGTTTATGTAACAGAGCAGGTCGATGATGTACACAGAGTTTATGAATGTGCCATATAAATGAGTGAAAGTTATACTAGCGAGGTTGCTGAGGCTATGCCAATTTCGAATTGACAATTGCCATGGCTGACTCGACATTCTTGAACAGAATTGAACCAGTTGTTCGTTGCTTCTTGTCAGTGGGTTGCACCTTCGCATTATGACCAGTGAGCTTTGCCACTTGATCTTCCAAAGCATGGATTCTGGATTGCAACATCGGCACATCTAAGTAGTATCTCTCCAACCATAACCCACACTGATCGCATGGGGGAACAACTGGTTGAGCAGAAGGGGGTTTCGATGAGTCACCGAGGGTTCCACGAGGTAGTTCAATGCCAGGAAAATTAGGATCATCTCGCAAACAAGGTGGTAAATTCTTGACAAAGTCATATGCAGGTTTGTCGCAAAGACCCTCTGAGTAAGGATACTCGTTTGCAAGAAAACGTTCAATCTCTGAATCAGAATCTTCGCTAACCACGATAGGCTCAGAGTTGGCAGGGGTTCTAGGTTTATTTCTCACCATGCGAGAGATTAACCGAGCATTTTTCTTGCCTTTAGAATTAGCATTAGTTTTAGCTTTAGGCTTTTTGGTTGCGGGTTTAGCAATTTCGACTTGTTTGGTCACAGCCATAGGTGGGTCGGGTAGAGGTTTGGGTAGAAAAACGTTGTAAGGAACAGGGGGAATATGATGGGTTTGGGTCACCATAGGTTTATCAACCTGTGGAGGGTTTGATTCTTCAAAGCCATTACGACTGAGAAAATCACCCCAACAATCATGACGTAACCCCAACTCATAAACCATAATCATTTTAATCAATCCCAAATGGAAGAGGCTGGTATCGACCTGGTTATGCTTGTACCTTTTCTCCATCTTGAACAAACTTCTATGCAGGTAGTGGGGCATACTAAGCTCGTATCCTATAAAAACCATCAATAGATGAAGGTGAAACAAGAAAACGAACACGTACCTTCCCTCACAAGTAATGAATTGCTTGATTATCATTAGCAGATCATGCCAGCACTGTTTTAACATTTTTGCAGGCAAACCTTTGTCGCAAGAGTTCACCATTCGAGATTGGAATAGCAATGTCCACGGGACATCATGCACCTTGCAACTTTTCGACCACTTCTATCCTGTAACAGGTAAACTGGATGCCGAGCTAAGAAATTGTTCATTAATCTCGAGTTGCACATCTCCAACTTTGGCTTGGCAGCCATCGAATGATAACGCAAATTGTCGAGCCACGCTAGGGTTATAACCATCGAATTTCCTTATGAACGTGAGCCACTTGAATTTTTCTAGGTCGCACATTGAAAAATTTCTAGGTTCAAGCCTTCAGGGTTTGGATTAGGCCAGTTTGAGGGAAAAGGCTTTCAGAAAGGAGGTTTGTAGGGTCCTTTGCTTGAAGGGGCTTCCTCAGTCGACCTTTTTAAGTCTATAACTTGATTAGATAAATTTTGTACAACTTTGGTTAAATTTTCCAAATCAGAGTTTTCGGATTGTGTTTTGTTTTTTGTAGGTCTGGGGAGAATTTCAATCTTCTTCTTTGAAGAAGAAACAGCCTCAGTTTTGTTGCTAGAAGAATCCTTAAGACTAAGTATGTCTTTTTCAATTTGCGTAGCCTCTTCGAAGGCTTCTAACAACGTGGCCTTTTTGGATCTTTTCACCCAAATAGCTATACTTTTATGTAGAGCTTTAGTGTAGTAAGCTATTACAAGGCTTTCTGCAGGCATAGAGTCTGCAGGGATTTGATTTTTAATTGTTAAAAATATTTGATTAAAATCTTTAACTTTTTCTTTTGCGTTCATTTTTAAGTTTGAAAGATCCATGACTAAGACTTCTGGAGGTTTTCCATCTCCGAATTTTTCCAAAAAACATGACTCAAACTTTTCCCAAGACACTATAGCATGAGGCTGCTGGGCAAAGTACCAAGTGGACGCATTACCCTCAAAGGTGTAAGGGAACAACCTATAGACAACATCTTCATGTTCAACGTTATGGAGTCTGATGGCTAACATAAATTTTTTGATATGATCTTCAACTATCTGTTTTGAATCGGGATCAAACTTAGGAAGCCATTTCTCCGGGTGCTTAGGTAAAGGGTGTTGGGCTCCAGGTATAGCTACAGCAGCCTGGTCCAACCATGGTCTAGCAGGGTTGTTCTGATTTGCCATTGGGGAATTAGGTGTGGAAGGATGAGAAGGTGGTTTGCCGTCATCAGAAGAGGAAGGAGATGAGGGAGGTGGTGAAGGAGGTATCCCAGATACTCCTGCAGTAGGATTTGTGTTTGTATTTGTAGGATTCACAGTGAGGTCTATGTCACCTAACTGTTCTCTGATGTCAGATAAGTCTAAAGGTTGACCCCATGGGCGGTTTGGTTGCCTAAGACTTGCTAAGGCACTATGTGTTTTGATAAGAAATTGACGAACGATCTCTTGGAGATCACCACCTGTAGGATTAGGGGTTGCTGGATCAACTGTGATCTGTGCATCTTCGGTTGAAGTAGTTTCTATTTGAGGGGGGATATTATCTTGTGAATGACTTCTAGTCACTATGGGTGTGCGATTAGGTGGAGGAGGAGTCTTGCGACCGCCTCGTGCCATTAATTAAGTTCTGAACCTCCTTCTAGCACCATTTCTTGATGGGCGAAATTGACCGTCCGTCAACTGGGAGAGTGAACTGGTCCGAGGTTGTCTAAATAACCCAAGCCGTTTGGAATGGACCACCCTGACGAGTTTAACGGCTCCGTTGGCCGCCCTAAGGTCTTCTAAGGAAAACCAAAGAGGAAACTGATCTGAATCAAACTAAACTAACTAAGCTAATAAACAAATTAAACTATCTAATACAAACTAAGAGAAACTAAACTAATTACAACTAATAAAACAAACTAAACTAACTAACAACTATACTAATCTAACTAAAACAAATTACTAAATCAAATTAAAACTAAATCTAACTATTCTAACTATTATTTACAATTGGCTAACTACAATTATAATGATTCAAATGAACTATCTAATTATCAGCTGTAATATTTGTTATTCACAAATATACATTGCATACAATCTACAGATTTATTTAAAACCTGCAAAACTCATGTGTTCACTGCCTTAGGATAGCCAAGAATCTTTTTGGTTTTTATATTTTATGAAAAAAAGAAATAAAAAACTACTGAAATTAAACGATCTAATATATTTACTGAAATTAAACAATCTAATATAAATCTAATTAAACTTCTATCTATATTAAACTACTTGATAAAAACAATAAAAGACTAATTGACCTRGAAACGCTCCAAGTCTGCCCTGTGTATGATTGCTTCTAAGCTGTTCGGAGGAGGGAACTCACACCGGTTAGTCCTTAAGCTTTTCGTAAACGATCAACTATGCTGCTTCTTGAAGTATGTTACAGGACAAACAAGACATAAAAGAAATTCATAACAATCTTATGATCATAAATTCCTGCAATAAGGGAAACCTATTATGCAAAAAACTTATGTATAACAATTCAATTTATGAAGAAGGTAAAACTATCATTCACAAACTGAACTAACAATTGTTATGTCTTTTATCTATTTGGAAGAAACAATATATGGATGACAATGATTAAAATTATATCATTTGCACATGATTTAGATAGCTAAAGTAATCGTAAACCATAAACAAACTGATATACACAACATAAAACAAAACATTGATATATTGAAAAGCAAAAGCTATGACAAAACATCAAATTCTTCTCCAGTCAGTATTATAACTCGATATCCTTGTTCTCCCACAACTGAGGATGAACATTATTACAAAAATCATAAGTATATATAGGTTTCTTCACAAGGTAAAACTTCCTTGTGGATAATATCAAATAGTTTTACACAATCTGGGAGATATCCCAAAATCACCTAAACTAAGGAAATAAAATGCAAGTAGAATCTGTAA
>JASDQU010102763.1:95572-119721 GCA_032191745.1 Picea mariana | reverse complement strand
AAAAGAAATAAAAAACTACTGAAATTAAACGATCTAATATATTTACTGAAATTAAACAATCTAATATAAATCTAATTAAACTTCTATCTATATTAAACTACTTGATAAAAACAATAAAAGACTAATTGACCTGGAAACGCTCCAAGTCTGCCCTGTGTATGATTGCTTCTAAGCTATTCGGAGGAGGGAAACTCACACCGGTTAGTCCTTAAGCTTTTCGTAAACGATCAGCTATGCTGCTTCTTGAAGTATGTTACAAGACAAACAAGACATAAAATAAAATCATAACAATCTTATGATCATAAATTCCTGCAATAAGGGAAACTTATTATGCAAAAAACTTATGTATAACAATTCAATTTATGAAGAAGGTAAAACTATCATTCACAAACTGAACTAACAATTGTTATGTCTTTTATCTATTTGGAAGAAACAAGATATGGATGACAATGATTAAAATTATATCATTTGCACATGATTTAGATAGCTAAAGTAATCGTAATCCATAAACAAACTGATATACACAACATAAAAGAAAACATTGATATATTGAAAAGCAAAAGCTATGACAAAACATCAAATTCTGCTCCAGTCAGTATTATAACTCCATATCCTTGTTCTGCCACAACTGAGGATGAACATTATTACAAAAATCATAAGTATATATAGGTTTCTTCACAAGGTAAAACTTCCTTGTGGATAATATCAAATAGTTTTACACAATCTGGGAGATATCCCAAAATCACCTAAACTAAGGAAATAAAATGNAAGTAGAATCTGTAAAACATCCCCTAACTGCTCATCATATCTATTTCCAATTTGAATTTGCCTGCAATAGAACACAACGATCAAATAAAAGGATATTTTATTAAGAAAACAATAAAAAATTGACTCCACGGACTTAGCTACAGAATCATCTGATTCTGTAGCTAGTCAAGAATAGCAAACAGGACCAGATATAATCAAATAAAATCAAATTGAATCATCTTTTAATAATCTTTGAAAAACGAATTACTAATAATTCAAATGAAATTATCATTTAAATTAAATCATATCAAAATAAATGCAATCAAAATAGAGTAAAGAATGCTCTGTTTTTAGTTACCATAAAACATGGTCAAACTTTGACAGGCCTGTTTCGTATCAAACAAAATTAAACAGTGAATCAAATCAAATGAGATACATGTAATCATACTCAATACAACCATAATCGAATAGGATAGTAACCATATCAAATAAGATTTGCCACAACATAACTATAATCGATATCATTGAATACAAAATATATGTTACAGCTGTAGCAATATACATAGATTTCATGTCGTTTCAATCAACAGGCTGTAGAGATTAAGCACAAGATTTATTCTGTTGTGATCAAATACAGGAAGGCTGTTATGATATACATCAAAACAAAACATGCGTAACATTATTGACCAAAAACCACCATAGATTTCATTTGTTGGGTGTGACATAGTCAAGATCGAACAACAACAATGATAACCATAAGCTAGGCGGCAATCAAATAAAATCGATTCTGAGTTAATTATAGACAAATTCATCATCCTGGGCATGATCATTTTGTTTTACAAACCCATTCGTAACTCAAAATACACTATCATTCCAATTCACAAAAGAACAGGGTCGACTAGCCTCAACGAATTGATTGGCTGGAAGTTGGACGATTGTTACGATTTGTATCAATTCTCAATATAAAACAAAACCCTTTTTTAAACAAAATCCAAACCGTATCCAGGCTGGTCAAAGCCATATGTAAATAAAATTGTAATATATAACCATGTGTCTCATAACCAATTCAGATCACATCATAAATCGTGTGTCAAGGTTTGAAATGAAAAACAACTTGTTTATAATAGATGCAACAGACCATTCAATCTCAACCGATTTAACACAATCAAATCCATATTATGGCTAATAGAATCAAGACCAAATCCAATAACAAAATTCGATTTACCAAAATGAGTTATATACAGCAATGCATGTTTATGTAACAGAGCAGGTCAATGATGTACACAGAGTTTATGAATGTGCCATATAAATGAGTGAAAGTTATACCAGGGAGGTTGTTGAGGCTATGCCAATTTCGAATTGACAATTGCCGTGGCTGACTCGACATTCTTGAACAGAATTGAACCAGTTGTTCGCTGCTTCTTGTCAGTGGGTTGCACCTTTGCATTATGACCAGTGAGCTTTCCCACTTGATATTCCAAAGCATGGATTCTGGATTGAAACATCGACACATCTAAGCAGTATCTCTCCAACCATAACCCACACTGATCGCATGGGGGAACAACTGGTTGAGAAGAAGGGGGTTTCGATGAGTCACCGAGGGTTCCACGAGATAGTTCAATGTCAGGAAAATTAGGATCATCTCACAAACAAGGTGGTAAATTCTTGACAAATTCATATGCAGGTTTGTCGCAAAGACCCTCTCAGTAAGGATACTCGTTTGCGAGAAAACGTTCAATCTCTGAATCAGAATCTTCGCTGACCACGATAGGCTCAGAGTTGGCAGGGGTTCTAGGTTTATTTCTCGCCATGCGAGAGATTAACTGAGCATTTTTCTTGCCTTTAGAATTAGCATTAGTTTTATCTTTAGGCTTTTTGGTTGTGGGTTTAGCAATTTCGACCTGTTTGGTCACAACCATAGGCAAGTTCGTAGGTGGGTTGGGTAGAGGTTTGGGTAGCAAAACGCTGTAAGGCACAGGGGGAATAGGCTGGGTTTGGCTCACCATAGGTTTATCAACCTGTGGAGGGTTTGATTCTTCAAAGCCATTACGACTGAGAAAATCACCCCAACAATCACAACATAACCCCAACTCATAAACCATAATCATTTTAATCAATCCCAAATGGAAGAGGCTGGTATCGGCCTAGTTACGCTTGTACCTTTTCGCCATCTTGAACAAACTTCTATGCAGGTAGTGGGGCATACTAAGCTCGTATCCTATAAAAATTATCAATAGACGAAGGTGAAACAAGAAAATGAACTCGTACCTACCCTCGCAAGTAATGAATTGCTTGATTATCATTAGCAGCTCATGCTAGTGCTGTTTTAACATTTTTGCAGGCAAACCTTTGTCGCAAGAGTTCACCATTCGAGATTGGAACAACAATGTCCACGGGACATCATCCACCTTGCAACTTTTCGACCACTTCTATCCCGTAACAGGTAAACTGGTTGCCGAGCTAAGAAATTGTTCATTAATCTCCAGTTGCACATCTCCAACTTTGGCTCGGCAGCCATCGAATGATAATGCAAATTGCCGAGCCACACTAGGGTTATAACCATCGAATTTCCTTATGAATGGAAGCCACCCGAATTTTTCCAGGTCACTATAAGCGCCATCAAACATTAGCAATGCTTGGCCACCGTTGGGCTCGGCCCTTACGACAGGAGCCATGTCTTTTGTGCATAGTAGGGTTTGAATCGAAAAAAACAATACACAGGGTCGAAAATGGTTACGGCTAACAGCTGCAGTGCTCAAAGAGGCAAGGATTAATTGTATGCATGCGAAGGTGGTGGGATTACCACCACCATGCAGGATAATAATGGCACAGTACAATGCTATTCCATCCAAATGATATCGTTTAAACCATATGAATTGGCCAACCCATTACTTTGGGCAGTGGACAATGTATCAACTCGCCATACCATATATTATATCAATGCGCCATTTCATAAGCTAAAACCATTCAATCAAATCCCATAAAACAACATACCAAGCAATGATCCAAATCATAATCAAAACCCAAAGTTAAATGTTTATCCAATCGTGCCATCGCATAAGTTCAGACTTATTAAATCAAACCAAAAGTTCACCCGATCGTGATTTATAATTCAAACCTTTGCCATTCAAATCGAAACTCTTGCATTGATCATGCGCTCATAGCATAATAAATAATCAAATTTTTATAAAACATTATGACCAAAGATTTTATAAAATCGACAAGTCAAAGGTTTATGAAAATAAGGATCGCATCACATAAAACTAGATCAAACATGACCCTTATGAAATCAACTATAACCCATAACTCAATATGCTCAGAGTCTCATTAATCAAAATGCGCAATCAAAGTAAGAGTATATAAATGGATATAGTTTGAAAGAATACTTCAGCCAGTTAATAACAAACCGAGGGTAAGTGCCTTTCATGAGATCAACGAGAAGATGATAACAATCCAAATAACAATGGAGGGGTTTTCACACTTTCAGTTGTGAAAACTGAATCGAAATCAAATTACAATTGTCGCAAGAAATGAATAAAATGTCTAGTTGCAAAATGCAACGATGACTTGTCGTTTAGAAGACAATTAGGTGTAGGCAGATTTTAGGGCAATTGAAAAAATTAAATTGGCTGCCAATAAGGGGACAGTCAACAGTCTGATCCACATGCAAGGGCAGGGTATCTAGCCCGAAATCAATTCAAAAGGCTTCCACTCATCATTGTGGGTATACCTCCAAGTGATCCCCGTAATACATTCAATCTCAACAATGATATGAACAAAGCGGGGTGAGTAACTCTATCAATATCAATGCAACCTCGTGTTTGACCCTTGTGTGAGAAGGGCTTCCCAAGACAAGATGTTGCAAATGGAATTTAACACTCCCTAACACAAGATGCTATTGTGTGTTTTGTTCTTTTGGAGAGTGTATCTCTCTTCCTACTCCAAAGCACTAGCCTAGCTAAATTTTGGTGTAATAGAGCCCTATAAAAGAGTTACTGGTTAAATTTTATGATTGCGTAGTGTTATTAAGAGCTATTGTTTACTCAAAGGAAACGGAGAGGAAATTGATGTTCTATAAGACTCTGACCCAACAATGCATGGATGAGAATGAAATATATCATTGTTCGTTCAATGAATGCTATGTATGGGAGGGAAAGAGAAAGTTTTCGAGATCAAACTTGAACTACAATTCAAAATTTCCTTTAAAATGCAAATGCAACAAATCACACATCAATAACAATTCTCTATTGTTTCTTTTTCAATAATTTCAACAATTGATTTTCAATGTTTTCGAAGATGAAAATGATGTTTTGGAAGAAAAACGTTTGTTCACTTTTCAAAAAGGACCCACACCATGAGAGTGAGAGTACAAAAAATCAAAAGCCAATGAACAAGCAATGATAAAAACCCAATCCACTCTTTCAATGAAAACAAAAATAACAAGCAAACTGATCTAGTCTTTTCAATCGCATAAGAAAAGTGATCTTTCAAACAATAAACAAATGATAAAGACCAAAAAACTCAAATTTCAACCAATCACCGGTCCTTAACCAATCAAGCACACTCAGATTCCAAAATCAGAGAGTATAGATTTGCCAAGAAAAGTCAAGAACAAATGACAGAAAAAGCCTTTGAAATCCTAAGACTGTTCATGCATGAAAACGAAGACAAGAAATACATCAATCAATGGTCCAAGAAACTCTTATTAATCATCTAAACTGATCTAGGCAATTCAAGATGCAAAAAGTCAAATCCAAAAGTTTGAAAAAATGAGTTCGCAGGCTAGCAATATTACACAGTGCGAGAATTAGTGATTCTCATAGGTGTCCCTTGAGCAGAGTGCGAGAACCTCGTACTGAACCTAAAGGCAGAGTGCAAACTCGATAGATTCTCGTAGGCTATAGTGAAGTGTAGTGCGAGAACCTATGAACTTAGTCAATTTTTTAGAAAATGACACAAAATTTGAAAAGGCCTCTGGACCCAGAGGGTCTATCAGGGTACCCTGAAGACTCAGAGATTGATATGGAAGGAGAAAAGTAAAACAAGAACAAATAGCCACAGAAAAATACCAAAATCCACAAATAAAATGGGATGCTCCCCAGTGGAGTCGCCAATTTTGTTATTGGACTAATCGGTAGGTGCATACACTAATAGATCTCCCTAGATCCACTTGGATCTAGAACAAAACAAGATAGGACATGACTCTTTCCCTAAATTTTGACCATTGAATTAACTAGGAGGAAGGAATGAATAACATACCTTATTATCACTTCCTAGGGTCTTTCTTGCTCCCGTTTCACTCCGGTGCTCTTGTGAGGTCAAGACCAAGACAACACAAACCAACCAAAGTGAAGATAGCACAATATATTCAACTGTCAACTTATGTGTATGATCAAGGAATTACATAATAAAGTGGAAATAACTTTATGGGAAAGGGACATGCCATTGTATCATATTAATTAAAAGTAAAGATTACAACCTGATAGCCTTGATGTTGCAAGATTCCTTTCGATGGCTCTTGGCTCCAACACACACACTTGCTCAATCCTTGCATGAAGAAGATCAAATCCTCTTGATAGACTTGCTAGAGTCTCCAAGCTGCTGTTCGAGCTAAGTCCTTCACACAATTCTTTCACCAATTCTCCAATGAATCTTTCTAAACCTTTTCCATGAGAATTCCCTCAATATATAGGAGAGAATGAGATAGTTACTTGGATAAGAATGATCCCAAAATATCAGGGAATCTAGTACAAGGATAACCATTCGAATGCCAACCCATTCTTCTAGAATATTCCCTTCTAGAAACATCGAGAATTCATCTTTTTCCATGCTTTAGGACTAGTTCACACCCTGTCTATTCAACACAGTGTGAGAAGTTCGCAACCTGGCTTAAAGCAGCTTGCGAGAATGGGTCATTCTTGCACCCAAATATATTAGCAGCCTGTGAACCTTCTTAAAAAATGAGTTTTCTGGGAAGAGATGAAAGTAACTTTTCTCAGGAGAAAGTTCTTAAGAAGAGCCTGAGTACACCGATATACATCATCATGACGACCAAAATCATGGGTAACACATAATCAACAATTCTTGGACACCTTCAGATAACGACCTGTCTCCCATTAGCTTCTTGAGCACCTCCTCGTCAGAATTCTCTAATTCAATAGGGTCACCCGACATTCTCAAATTTAACAGACGGGTCGGGGTAGGAAAACATATAAGAGGGATAGACAAATGGAAAACGACATCTAGTTTCTGATAACACAGCTCGAAACACAATAAATTCTCTATTATATCACTTAATAATGGGTGGAAAAAGTGTTCCTGACACGGTGACGGACAAGTTAAATAAACATTTCCTCGTAATGGATTATTCCAACAGACAGGAATGCCTCCATCAATGTGAATCTATCCGTTATGGCACGGTCTCAACGTCCCAAAAGCGGTCCATCCACCCATAAATTTGTTTTCTAGCTGTTCTGGAGTGTCTTTCTAACAGTCGGGGCACCTCCAACAGTCATATAGCTTTGCCAAGGAGAAGTCTCATTCTGTGTAGTCCTGCTGTTCCGGCGAGGTTCAAATCCTGCGAACCTGCCTCCTTCGAGGTTCTAGTCCGTGAAGTCTTCCATCTAGTCTTTGTAGCTTCCTGTAGCTTTTCCATCTTAGATTTATTTTTACTAAGCTTCCTTTCCTTCTTTCCTATGATCTGAGTCTCTCTAACTGTTTCTGGATTCCTCTTTCCATTTTTAATCTTATATTCTCCTAGTGTAGTGACTTCACATTGTTGATGTGCTCTCAAAGGGTTCAAAATTAATATCCCTTCTCTTACTACTTCCTAGGTGGGTATACTTCTTTCTTGCATAGAGAGGTCCTTCAAAAATTCTTGTATTCTTTCAACCTTGATAGCCAATTCTCTCGCCTTATGTTGCTTCGACTTATCCTCTCATTCTTCTATTAGTAGATCTATTTTTCTAGCTATGAAATCCCTTAGTTCTTTCTTTTTCTGTTCTGTACCTTCTTCCTCTACTTTTCTTTTGATCTGATCCTTCTCAATCCAAGTCCTACCTAGCAGAAGTGGGAAAGGGGAGTTTTTCTCAACAAACTTAATGACTTCAAATTCCTCTTCGGTCGATGTTCCATGGATAATAATAGGTACATTAGTAACTCTTCCACATAAAAAGTTATCATCTTACCCTTAAAAAAACCTTTCCTTCCCAATGAAGGTATCACAGTGGGATTTCCTAAGATTTCCCACGTGTCTTCTGTCATAATATTCACTCATGTTTCTTCATCTATGACACAGTCTATGTCGAAGTCTTCTATTCTTGAACTTATGCATTGTTTTACTTTCAGGACTTTTGGTAAATTGACACGTTTGTGCTCATTCATTGTTTCTTTCAACTATACTAATATAGTCTGAGCTTTCTCTAATTCTCTCTCTTTATGATTCTTTAACATACTCTTAGTCTCTTGATTTTCTTCAAAGTTTTCTTGTGACATGTTCATTCTTTCAACTTTAGCAATCATCCTTGGACAATCTTCAACCTCATGACCAACAATCTTAAAACAAAGATAGATAGGACCTGCACCAGGGCATTCCTTATCAAGATGTCCCGACCTTCTACAGTGATAACACAATGTCAATCCTCTTTTTATCTTGTATGTTCCCCAACTTCTTTTGTACTACACACTAGGATCATAGTGCTAGACCTGGAATCTTTAAAAATTCTTTCTAGGTTCCTGCATCCACTTATTAGTCCAAAAATTATTTCTATGCATAGGAATAACATATCTTTATTCATTTCTGTTAGCTTTACTTAGATCAACTATTTCTTCGAAATGCACCCTAACTTTCAGACTTTGAAAGAATCTATTAAACATACTTAAATTCATGCTTTCGAACAAAAAAAAATCACTTATCTTACTCTTATCAAAGCACAAAGATTTACCTCTTTTCTTCAGATCGAACTTATTTATTAGCATAGAGCTTTGCAAGTTCATGCAGACCCCCTACCTCAGCAGGGTCCACTGACCTCCCAGTCTCTAGATCATTCTTCTTCCAAGTGGAAATAGCTCTTTGGGCTCCTATTGGAACCCCTTGAACAAATCCACAAGTCCCTTTTTCCTCTGGCATAGACCTTGACAAAACCTATGCACGCGCTCAAATTTCGGCGTTCTTCTTTGTTCTAAACCAACACACCTTTCACGTTTTGGGTTTTCGGGACTCTTGCATGCGATCTCTCCCAGGATCCTTGTCCTTCCAACTCCCGGTATCTGAAAGGCTGAAATTGACCCATGACCACGGTCCAATTTTCAAGATTTTGGAATTCACGATTTCGCCATTCCAGCTGCAGCCAGTTCTTGGTCCTTCAACCACCCAGACCTTGAAATGCCAAAAAGGGCTTAACGGAATTTGGCTCCTCCCTTAGCCTTTGTCCATGCAACCACAGCCTATGACCTGGGGCTAACGCCTCTGATCGCGTCATGATTTTGGGGTTTGTGAAGTTATGATGCAACTCCAACCTCTCCTCCTTCTAATCCCTGAAGTCTGAAACTTCCCCCTGGAAAATCAACGGTTCAGATCTGCCACTGAATGGACGGTCCTTGTTCAATCGTGATTTCCCCTTTCGTGATTTCACGAGTCAGGACTCCACGTCTCTTGACTCCTGGCCTCTCGAACACCCAGGTCCCAAAATGCTGAAAAGGGCTTAGCATCAAAGCACTACCGGCTTTCGCGATTCAAGGAATCATGATGCAAGAATTCCCCTTGTTCTCTTTCTTTTGAATCCTCGGTTCCCAAAATGCCAAAATATGATTCTTTCGGGCCTTCCCCCAAAATGGTCCTGGTCCTTTCGTGAATTCGCCTTTCGTGATTTTGGGAGACTCTTCACTCTCAATCTCCCGGTGTCCAAATCCCAAAAATGTGGATCTCTTGACACGCATCCTCTAAGATGGATGGTCCCAATGCTTTCAGGACTTGATGAGTTCTCTCCCTTCTACTATTACGAGGCTTAAACCTCACGCACCTTCTTCCAGATCTGATGGCTATCAGTCCTTGGTGCTAGATCTGACGACCCAGATCCTTTTTTCTATGCACCTCCTAGGGAATCAACCATGTGCACGTATCCTTGATCCAGTGGCTCTCAGGACACTACACTCCAGATCCAACGGCTAGCGTTTTTTCACAGTTTCACATCTCTGGGAGTCGAAAGACTCTCCCTCTTATGTTTCCCGGTCCGCAAAATGCCAAAAACTTAGAATGTGCACCCCTTACTTCGAGATCAACGGATGTTGATCCTCACTCCTAGATATGACGTCTTATATCTGATCAACTCCTATGTGCACTCCTCCTGTCTTCCTAGATGTAGATTCAATGGTCCAGATCTTTCCTCCCAGTGCTGATCCAAAGACAGTTGTGCTCTTCCTCCTGAGCTTTGTCAACTCAGAAACCTCGAAAGGTTTTCTCTGTGCGTGTTCTGCTTGTAATTTCTCTTCTGAGATTATGGAATTAGAACAAGTCCTCTCTCTCACACTCCTGGTGCTCCTGAGATTTCGAATAACTCAGATTCGAGGCCATTTCTTGGAAAGAAATACCTCATGCCCTCTTAGCATTCTTCTGCTTGATACACACCTTGCAGAGTCTACAGAGTATTCAACAACCCTATGAGTGTCTTCTCTTCAACACTCCCTTTCCTCAAAACTTGAAATAGAGTTCTTTGGTGCACTCTATGCACTCACTCAATGCCCACCTGGAAGAGTTCTCCAAAATCCTCAGTGACTCTGTGTTCTCACTGAACTCAAAATAGAGTTCTCCTCAATGCATTCTGTGCATTTTCTCAATGCCCTCCTGGCAGAGCCTTTACAGAATTCTCAACAATTCTGCCTCTCCTCTCTTTGCTCTCCTCTGCATAGTTTCTCCTTCAAGGTGTTCAACAACCTTGAGGCTTCCTCCTTGAGTCAATGACTTCCTCTAGTGCACCCTCCTGGCACATCTTTGTCTAAAATTCCACAGAATTCATAAGTGCACTCCTACACTGGTTTTCAGAGACCACAGCACTCTGTCATGCACTCTTGCATGAAACCACAAAGAATCAAAACCTAAAATCAAAGAACTCACAGATAGGGAAATATATCTATTTCCTACAGATGGAACTTAACATACATCTACAGAATATCATCAACACATAAAGACATTCATCAAAATACATAGAATAACATGCAGGAAAAACTGCTCTGATTGTATTAATATGAAAATGCCTCTTTACAATGTGAGCTCAGACTACAACAGAGTCACGAATTTTTCTTCTCTAACCTATTCTCTCTGCTTCTACACTTCCTCGAACTAAATCTAGATACAAAGAAGATCTTTTTACAAAGAGGGGCTCCTCAAGTGCTTCCCTCCATCCTCACCAACTCTCATTAATTACAATGAATTACATTGAATGGGCCATCTAATCTGAATCAGATCTAGATCCCCATCAACATGTCAGCCATTAAGGTGAATCTAACTACAACATGCTCAAAGGCATGTCTTGGCTCTACCAGCCTTACAAACATTTAATACATTTTCAAAATTTGAAAAATGATAGGGCTGCACCTCTCTCCTTCCATTGAATGTGCACTTGATGTGTTGTTTGGCTGGCGCATAGCTGGCTTGGAGCGATACTCCTGCATCATACTCCTCTTCTATGAAAATTTCATGAGCTCTTGCTCATGAGCTTCCCATCATCGATGTTGAAATCCACCTGGATCCCAAAAAGTTCTTTGGAGATGTCCTTCTCCATTTCCTTGCTGCTGCTATGGCAGGTTCTCCTCTGCTCAGCTTCCCCTTGCTGACCACTTCTGCTGATCTGATCATCAGCCTTCTGATCTCCTCAATTATCTAGTCCAGCTGCTGCAATGGATGGTTCTTTGTATGCAGTGTTCTCTGCTTCACTTTTGTCTTCTCAATGGGCAGATCTACTTGATCTCCCCTGATATCTTTATCTCTCTTGGTCTCCTCACTGAACTACTTCTCAGCTTCTTCTTATGATAGTTTTTTTGCTGCCATTTCTTGTGCTGGCATACTTCCAACTTCTTCCAACTTCTCCCCAGGATGGTATGTTCCACTACCTGCTTCCAACTTAGCCTGTTGGATGTGCAAATTTTTCACCATCACCCTTCTCTCCAGGGCTTCCAGTTCTTCACACAGATCAACAAAATCCATGTTGTTTGCTTCCTCTTCTGCTGCAAGCTTTAGTGCTGCAGTCATCTCCTGTTCAGCTTCATGGCTGAAAATTTTGAGCATTTCAGTTGAATGTTCTTCTTCTCCTGCAGGGGAAAACATCAATGTCTGCTCCATTTCTTCCTCTTTTTTGACAATCTCTGCTAGTTTTCCTCCTGCTATTGTTGCATCTGCAACACCTTCGTTGGCCTCAACTGGGCTATGTGGCAGGAATACCCGAATTCCCCCAATCATCAGAATGCTCTTATGATCCTCCTCCTGGATGGTGCAAGTTTTTAACTTTTCATCATCTTCATTCACATGGTCTGCAAAACCACATGACTCTTCACCTATCAGCACTCCTTGTTGACATGAACTCTCAACAAATTCCATGAGACTCTCAGATAGTCTCATCTCATTTCCCCTACCCACCTGGCAATTTGGGAATTTTCTGATGCCCACTTGGCAGTCTATGAGATCTAGTGATCCCATGTCATTGCCCACTTGGAAATTTGAACTTTCATCACTGCTCCCCTAGCAGTATGCGAGACCCTCTACTAATCTCTTCCCATTACCCACCTAGAAACTTGAAAGTCCACTTTTTCCCACATGAAAGTTTACGAGATCCTATGCTAATATCATATCATTGCCCACCTAGAAATATGATTTTTCTTTGTTGTCCTCTTGACAGTCTATGAGATCCTCCAGTGATCTCATTCCATTGCCCACCTGGTAATTCGAAAATTCATCTCTGCCCTCCTGATAGTCCATGAGACCTGAAACTGATCTCTCCTCCTCATCTCTAAGATTCTTCCCAGTCTCTGGTTCACAGATATCAACCATCTCCTCTTCATCTCTGAGGCTTTCAACATACCTCAGCCATCCTCTCAACATCCTTTGTTGTCTTCTGGCCAACAATCTCTTTACTGGCCACTTCACCTTTCTCTTCATGGGCCATTCAGACACTCAATGTGTCTTTGCATTCTGCTACACCTACAGTGCAAGCTCTTCCATCCTCTCCCTTATCTCAGCGAGTTCTTTATCCATTTCATATTTTCTCTGTTGCTGGTGGTTCTTCTTTCCACCGCCTCCATGGCCTTCAGTAGCCATCTTCTTGTTCTTGTCTGCCCCTCTAGAAAACTTGTTGCTATCACTCTGCAACCGTGAGTGCTTCCAACATCTTCTACAGTCCTCCTGACTACCTATTGACTGTTGCACACCTTGCAACAATCATCACAGAGCTTCAACACTCTGTCTTCCTTTTCCTTTGGCTCCCTTTGCCTATAATATACAGACAAAATCAAGCTCTGATACCACTTGATGCAGACTCCCTACCTCAGCAGGGTCCACTGACCTCCCAGTCTCTGGATCATTCTTCTTCTAAGCCAAAATATCTCTTCGAGATCCTGTTGGAACCCCTTGAACAAATCCATAGGTCCCTTTGTCCTCTGGCACATGCCTTGAGAAAACCTATGCACATGCTCAACTTTCGACACTCTTCTCTGTTCAGAACCAACACACCTTTCGTGTTTCAGGTTTTCAGGACACCTGCATGCGAGCTCTCCTAGGCTCCTTGTCCTTCCAACTCTTGGTATCTGAAAAAGTGAAATCTACCTGTGACCATGGTCCACTTTTCGAGATTTTAGAATTCACGATTTTGCGATTCCGACTGCAGACGGTTCTTGGTCCTTCAACCTCCCAGACCCCGAAATGTCGAAAAGGGCTTAATGGGCTTTGGCTCCTCCCATAGCCTTCATCCATGCAACCACACCCTATGACTTGGGGCTAACGCCTCCAAGCGTGTCATGATTTTGGGGTTCATGAAGTTGTGATGCAACTCCAACCTCTCCTCCTTCTAATCCCCGAAGTCTGAAACTTCCCCCTGGAAAATCAATGGTTCATATCTATTTTTGAATGAACGGTCCTTGTTCAATCATGATTTCTCCTTTCGTGATTTCATGAGTCGAGACTCCACATCTCCTGACTCCTGGCCTCTTGAACACCCGGGTCCCAAAATGCTGAAAAGGGCTTAACGTCAAAGTACTACCAGCTTTCGTGATTCAGGGAATCGTGATGCAAGCGTTCCCCTTATTCTTTGTATTTTGAATCCCCGGTTCCCGAAATGCCAAAATATGATTCTTTTGGGCCTTCCCCCAAAACGGTCCTGGTCCTTTCACGAATTCACCTTTCGCAATTTTGGGAGACTCTTCACTCTCGATCTCTCGGTGTCCAAATCCCCGAAATGTGGATCTCTTGACACGCGTCCTCTGAGATGGATGGTCTCAATGCTTTCGAGACTTGATGAGTCCTCTCCCTTATACTGTTATGAGGCTTAAACCTCAAGCACCTTCTTCCAAATATGACGGCTATCAGTCCTTGGTGCTAGATATGATGGCCCAGATCCTTTTTCCTGTGCACCTCCCAAGGACTCAACCCTGTGCATCTATCCTTGATCCATCGGTTCTCAGGCCACTGCACTCCAGATCCAACGGCTAGCACATTTTCATAGTTTCACATCTCTGAGAGTCGAAATACTCTCCCACTTATGTTTCCCAGTCCGCAAAATGCCAAAAACTTAGAATGCGCGCCCCTTACTTTGAGATCAACGGATGTTGATCCTCGCTCCCAAATCGGATGACTTAGATCTAATCATCTCCTATGTGCACTCCTCTTGTCTACCTAGATGTAGATTCAACGGTCCAGATATTTCCTCCCAGTGTCAATCCAACGACAGTTGTGCTCTTCCCCATGAGCTTTGTCAACTCAAAAACCTCGAAAGGTTTTATGTGTGTGTGTTCTTCTTGTGCTTTCTCTTCTGAGCTTATGGACTTAGAACAAGTACGCTCTCGCACACTCCTGGTGCTCCTGAGATTTTGAATAACTCAGATTTGAGGCCGTTTCTTGGAAATAAATACCTCACGCCCTCCTGGCATTCTTCTGCTCGATACACACCTTGCAAATCCTATAAAGTATTCAACAACCCTGTGAGTGTCCTCTCTTCGACACTCCCTTTCCTTAATGCATCCTGTGCATTTGCTCATTTCCCTCCTGGCAGAGCCTTTATAGAATTCTCAACAATTCTGCTTCTCCTCTCTGTGCTCTCCTCTGCACAGTTTCTCCTTCAAGGTGTTTAGCAACCTTGAGGCTTCCTCCTTGAGTTAATGACTTCCTCTGGTGTTCCCTCCTGGCACGTCTTTGTCTGAAATTTCACAGAATTCAGAAGTGCACTCCTGCACTGGTTTTCAGAGACTGCAGTACTTTGTCATGCACTCTTGCATGAAACCACAAAGAACCCAAACCTGAAATCAAAGAAATCAGAGATAGGAAAATCTATTTATTTCTTACAGATGGAACTTAACATACATCTACAGCATATCATCAACACATAAAGACATTCATCAAAATACACAGAATAACATGCAGGAAAAACTGCTCTGATTGTATTAATATGAAAATGCCTCTTTACAATGTGAGCTCGGACTACAACAGATTCACGACTTTATCTTCTCTAACCTATTCTCTCTACTTCTNAAATCAGAGATAGGAAAATCTATTTATTTCTTACAGATGGAACTTAACATACATCTACAGCATATCATCAACACATAAAGACATTCATCAAAATACACAGAATAACATGCAGGAAAAACTTCTCTGATTGTATTAATATGAAAATGCCTCTTTACAATGTGAGCTCGGACTACAACAGATTCACGACTTTATCTTCTCTAACCTATTCTCTCTACTTCTACTCTTCCTTGAACTAAATCTAGATACAAAGAATATCTTTTTACAAAGAGGGGCTCCTCGAGCGCTTCCCTCCATCCTCACCAACTCTCATTAATTACAATGAATTACATTGAATGGGCCATCTAATCCGAATCGGATCTAGATCCCCATCAACATGTCAGCCATTAAGGTGACTCTAACTACAACATGCTCAAAGGCACGACTTGGCTCTACCATCCTTACAAAAATTTAATACATTTTCAAAATTTGAAAAATGAGAGGGTTGTGCCTCTCTCCTTCCATTGAATGTGCACTTGATGTGCTGGTTGGCTAGCGCGAAATTGGCTTAGAGAAATGCTCCTGCATCACAAGTCAAGTAGAGTAATGTGCACTTCAATAGCAGATCTACACACAAAGCTTCTCTTTTCTTTACTTCAATTCCCAGCAATCACAGTTTCAGGTCTCGGCAATAGAACCATTTGTTGGCATAGGGGCAGATCCAGGGTTCAATGCTTCAACAACACACCAAAAAAACCCTAACTATCGGCCTTTTTTCAACACCTGCGAAGCAGGTGAATTCTCAACCAAGGTAGGAACAAGGGGGATTACAGGATGTAGGTGTCTGTAACCAATCTAGGAGACAGATTTTTGATAACAACACTTCACAAAGTATTCTAGCAACACTTAGGAGGTGATATGCATTAGCTCATTATCTTTAATAACATCGTAGAACATACCCTAATAGAGATTGGCACAGTAACAACAAAGATTAAGTACTTCAACCACTTAGCACATAGCACTGAGTTAGACCTAATCATTCATTTATCTTTAACACAAATAAACAATTAAGCATCAAAAGATCTATCCACTACAATACATTCTTTCTTGTTTATACTTTTAAAATCCCTTACAATAAGGCCTAATCATGGGTAAACCCATGGGCCGACATCCCATAACCCTTACAAAAACCCTAGGGACCCCTTACTGGGTCCACATAGCCCACAAAATCGGTGAGATTCGTGATCTCAGCTCCGCTTGGGGCGCTCCTTTCTTGACCAATGTGTCGAAGTCCAAAAGTGGTCAAACCTGACCAAGGTTTCCTCAAACTTGGTCGAGGGCCAATAGAGACAAACTGTTATGAGTGATTCTCACTTGGGGGTCCTTCCCATCAAAACTTAGTAGTCTTATCTAAATTAGTGTAGTCTTTGTTATTTCTTGTGCTCATAAATCTATGAGAATAAGTTATCGAGCCCATTGTTTTTTCTTTCTCCTACTTGTTAATACATGATAATAGATTACCATGTATACTTTTATCATATTTCAGACTAATAAAAGCTGTACACAAAAAGGAAATTTTTGGAGTCTCCTTTAAGATCTTTTCAGACTCTCTAAACATGAAAAGATTGTCGAGTGAGCTTGTTTCCTTTCACACTCATTAAAAAGTTTGAAAGGGCGTATTTCAAGTGGTAGTTAACCCCTTTTTCGGCATCATAAGACTAACTACAAAAAATGTATACTCTAGTCAATCATGACAAGAAGAGTTCTCCCTTGTATTGTTTTACACTTATTTGGGATTGGGGAACTAAATGTATGAAAAATAACATCCATGGATTCTTCTTAAGTTATTTTCAGACTCTCTAAATGTGAAAAACCATCAATATTACCTTATTTGTGCTCGTAAAATTATGCATAGAAGGACCCATATGGGACAAAACCCCTCCTTCTTCAGGTTCATTAAATACATGATGAGGGACTCATCAAAGATGAGCTATACCAAGCATCTCTTATCCTCCTCAAGCTCATTAAGAAAAAAAGAGGTGCTCACTAATAATGGTGGGGGGGAATTGAAGGAAGTGGGTCAAGTTTTTTGGAAACCATTATGGTCATTGTTGTTTTCTCCCTTGAACATGGCACCTGTTTGCATCTCGCCTTACAGTTGGGAAATATTCTTGTCTCCGAGTCATACCAATTCCATGTGTCGTTATACTTTTTCGTTCCAGTGAAAGAGTTATCTCATTGTCGTCACATTATGTTCTTGGTACTCATCGGGTCAATGATTCCAAGTAAATTTTCATGCCTCACAATAATTGAGGGAATATTTGTTGGATCATGTTGTCATTGATGCCAATGGTTTGATTATTTGGGAGATCATTGGATCATATGTCATTGATGTAAATGGTTTTATTGATTTATGTCATCGATTGATGATTGATGAACAATGTATATTTATTTTCCTTGATGAGAATGATATATTTCAAATTGGAAACCAATTGATAAAGATGTATTATTGATACAATGCATAGATGAAGATGGATCAATGAGTTGTCATTGATACATGATGATGCATAGTTTGTTTGATGAAAAGATGACTCATTATTGTCTTATCATGATTGATAAGGTGCAAAAATGGATGAACTCCAAAGTGGTCCCCTTATGGTGAAAGCCCTCACAGGAAGACTCTTTTCGGATTGAGTTATCCTAGAAGAACGGTTGGAGGACCCATTCTTGTATGTGGAATAATGAGATGAAGATCAATGAAGTTTTTGGTAAAACTATCCTAGATGGATAGTGCTTGTCATGCCATTTCCGGTGGTATGTGGAATGTCACATAACTCCTCACATTTTTAGAGTTATGGCCTTATGAAGTTGGAGGACCCCCATATGAAGGCTTGAAGCCTCCAAGGTCAAAGAAGTCAAAGTGCTTGAAAATAAGAAATCATTATTTAAATAATAAAAAGAAGTGACAAAATAAAGAAGTAATATTTAAATGATAAATATTGGAGAACTTTCTATTTATGGAAAGTGGTTAACCCTAAAATAAGGGAAATGGGTTAAGTGACCTAGAAGATCAAAGTATAAATAAGAAGTTGGGATCTCTTGTGAAATCTACATTTGGTGAGAATCCCTTTTGTGTATCAATGGAGAGATTCTTGTGAATATCTTTTGGAGTATTGATGGAGAGCTTCTTGAGCGTTATTGGTATGGATCTCTTGAACATGATTGAAGATATATTTCGAGGAAGAGAGCAAGAGGAGGATCTCATGGACGCATCAAAAGTTTCGGCAATGTCGGAGATCTTGACGGTAAAATTCTTGGAACTTCAGAAACCCTAGTTTCTGATGCATACACAAGCTGTCTTTGCATAGGGTGTGTATACATTGAGGTATACGCGGGCTGGCTATGTATAGGCTGAGTATGTATGCGGGTTGTTTGAAGACATGGAGCATATGGTGGAAAGAATGGTGAATACTTGTGTTTGAGCTGGTGCCAAGCTCTTGGATAATTTGGCAGGTTCTAGATCTACATTTTGTGGCCTCAGATCTATCACTAAGACACTGGTATGATTACATTATTGTCTTTATGAATACTTTTGTTTGATGTGATGGGAATGCTTAGGGAATTCTTGGTATGGATTCTATGATGTGGTTCAATTTGATTGATTTGGTTGATGGAGTGATCAATACTCTTATGAATCAGTGGTGACATGATGATTATACATGTTTGAGATAGTATTCATATTGATCTATTGTGGAGCATGAGCAAGCTATTGGAGAGCTTGGAGATGTTGTGACTAGCTGTGGGTTAGTTTGGACAGTGGAAGATAGAAGAGAAAGTGAGTGGAGGTTGTAGAGGATCTGAGCATGTGAAGCAAAGAAAAACTCTAACTGCTCAGAAGCATACGCATGTTTCATTATACACTGTCCGCATGCACACGCGGGCTGCAATGAGCCAAGGTGGGTAGACACGTGGGCTGCACTACTGACAGGTCATGTACCTGTTGAAATATTGATATTTGTTGAGGATTGTTGCCTCATCTCAGTTGGTTCTGAGGGTGTAAGTTGAGTCTTTTATTATAGAGATGGTGCTCTTGTGGAGTTGTAGTCTATTCAGTTGTTGCTTATAAACCCCAAATTGTTGTCCATAATAATAAAAATTGTACATACATCTTGTGTTCTTTGTGTTACTTGTGGTGATGACTTATTGATGATATGTGTTTTTGATATATGTTCACATCTAACTGGTTATAAATGATAGAAATGGGTAATGAATAAATTTTGAATGTTAACTAAGTAATTTTATGTGAAGAGAGAAGTTTTGGGTAAAAGAGCCCCACACTCATTCACCCCCCCCCCCCTAAGTGTGGTAGGTGTGTCCAACAATTGGTATCAGAGCAGGCCTTCACTACAATCCTTAACAAGCTTGAAGGAGATACATATACACACAAATGGATAATGAAGTTCCAATCCTTGATGAGGAAAACTATTCTACTTGGAGAATAGAGATGAGAGTGTATTTGAAGACAATGGGAGCATTTATTTGGAAAGCAACCATTGGTGGATTGGTTCCATTGAAGAACAAGTCAAAGTTTGCAGCTCAAAGGGAAGGAAAGAATAATGATGCATTGTCTCTCAAGACCATTCTTACTGGACTCTCAAGGCCTATCAAAGAGAGCATGGGACACTGCACTTCTACCAAGGATCTATGGCTAAAGCTAGAGGAGACATATCAAATAAAGAAGGAGAAGAAATAAATTGAAGACCATTCCATCAAGATCATCAAAGGTAAAGAATCATTAAAAACTCTTGAATGCATTGTTTCTAAATGTGATTTTGAAAACATTTCAAGTGAATATAAACAATCAAGTGATTATAGCACAAAGGAAGATCTTGAATATGAAGGCAAAGAATTATGTGTTGATGTTGGAAAAAAGGAAGAAAGTGAAGATACTTCAAATGAATGTAAAGAACCCTCAAAAGCCCTTGATTGCAATAATTATGATGATGAATTTTTCTATACAAGTGAAGAAGAAGATACATAAATAGTTTGTGTAAACTTTGATGGTAATTATCCCATGAAAAGAATAAAAGAAAATATATTAAAACTTCAAAAGGAGATTGAAGAAGGTTTATATAGATATAAAAGTGATCATTTTTATACACACTATAACTATCTTTCGGATAACACTAAGAAGTTTCTTAGGAGGAGTCAAAGGAACATCTTGAAGTTAACATAAATGATCAAGGAACAAGAAGAGAGCAATAAAAAGGAAGAATAAATCACAAGACTAAAGAATGGAAAAGAAGACATGCATATAGATGATGATATTAGCAAAAGTTTTGAAACCATTGTTCATCTCAAGACACAAATTGAAGAAGCCAAAAGAATAGAGGAACTATTGAAGATTAAAATAAATGAAAAGGAAGAGTCATGTTGTAAGCTAGAAGATGAAATTGTTTACCTTTGAAAGAAGGTAGAAAAGTCAAAAAAATCTTGAATAGCTCACGAATCTTGGATGAGATCTTGGAAATTCAAAGGTCATCATGTGATAAATCAGGGCTTGGATACAAAGGAGAAGATACACATGTTGAAGCAAGCACCTCAAATAAGCATGAGGTAGGTCCATCAAAGAACGAAGACAATGTTGCAAAATAACCATCTACACAAGGCAAAGAAATTTCAAAAGAACAAAGAAAGGAACACATCAAGAAGCTATTCTTGGGACACCAAAGCAAAGATATGAAAGCATTTTTCATGGGCATTGTTATTCATGTAATGGATATGGTCACAAATATTTTGAGTGTAGATCTTATGAAAGGAGATATAATCGAAGATTTTATAACACCATGAGGTGTTGGAGATGTGATCAAGTTGTTACACGTCAAAATTACTCAACTGGATAAGTGTCGCATGTTCCTCTCAATTGTCGTAAGTGTCACATATTCCTTACAACTTTCGCAAGTGTCGCAAGTTGTTCACAAGTGTCGCAAACGTTGTTCAAGCATACTACCATGCCAATGACACTAAGGAGGCACTTAAAACATCTCATACACTTGATTTGGAGAAGAGGAATTGATTAACTAAAGTCAAGGAACTCTTGACACCTGAGAAGAGCTCTTAATCAAAGGTTATGAGGGTGAGCGCTCCCCTATATCAGTCTAGGGAGAACTAGCGCTTCCCTGCAAGGCTTCAAGGAGCGTTATAATGCTCTCCTGCCCTTCTGAAGGAGTGCTATCCACTTTTGAAGCGCTGGCGCTTCCCTCAAGCTTCTTAGGGAGCGCTACACCGCTTTGATGCCCCTTTTGAGGGAGCGCTGCCTAATCTGAGGTAGTAGTTGGCCTGTTGAGGAGAATAAGGGGAGGATCTTTCAAGTTTAGAAGGTAGTTGCATTTGAATTCTTAGTTACATCAGGAGATCCATGATCTAAAGAGGAGGTTCCTCAACTTGTTCTAAAGATAAATCAAGAGATTAAGCTCCTCTTAACCTATATAAGCAAGCTATATGATGGTGAGAAGGGGGAAGAATTGCTAGCATGAAACCTATGATCTCATAGGAAACACATAGTCAGCCAAAGGAGAGTGATCAGTGAAGCTGTTTTTATCCAGGTTGTGGATCTTTCGAGCAAGGGTTAGATGAAGGGGACTTGATGAAGCTGTCGCATTCGCATCTACGATTATAAGTATTGTTGTCATTATTCTCATTAATATGACACGCTTGGCCTGTTTCTTTCTAGTTTGTGTCTGATGTTACATGAACTTATCATTGATAGATAGATCTGTTTTCAAGCTAATATCAATAGAGTAGGAAGTGGTTGTATCTTGTTTGTCTATAGGAATCAGCGAGGAGCAAAGGATCGAAGCTCAACTCGGAGCGTGCAGGGACAAACGTCGATAAAGAGGTACTTCTGTTCTCCTTCCTTCTCATGTGTTATTTTGTATAGATTTGAAAGGAAGTCAGTGTCCACGTTAAGCATTTTCTGTATTAGAGTTAGGGTCAAGCTCTTTGAGGTAATTTACCTATCTGCAGGGAGATTTTCCTACAACAGAAACTGGCGACTCCACTGGGGAGATAGCCTCAAGTCGAAATTTCTTGTTTTGATTTCTCCTCATTGACCTTGTTCTACCCCTTGATTTTTTCAGACCTAGTTCGCTCCTCTTTTGATTGTTTTCATAAGCTGATTGGCTCCCCACCCCATCACACCCAGCCTAATTGTCGAAATTAAACTGCATTTTTTTATTTTTTGACATTTTTTGGGAGTTTTTGAACCTGGTGCCTCTGTCCCTGTGTTAACAGAGCGAAAACGCTCCCTAATAGCCTTACAAAGAGTGCTATAATGATCCTTTCCTTTGGTAACAGAGCACTAACCCTTTTTTGGCCAATAAACCCTCCAGAATTGCTTTTTCTGGGTTTTTCCTCTGTGTCTCTCTTGCTGGGTAACCTTGTGAGTCAATCCTTCTTCTTTCCAGCTTTCAGATATGTCTTTTTCTTGAAGAACAAACATCTTGCTGTTTGGATTTTGTAGCCTTCTTCACTATTGTTGTTGAGTTTTTCTGCCATTTGGAGTTTGAAACCCATGCATTGTCTTTCTCTCCTTGTCGACTGAATGAAAGACGCCGGTGAAAGTCATCAAAGGTCTACATATCTTTTCATTTGGTTTTAGTCAAGATCATTGTTATTCGACTTTTTCTTTTGGGTGTGAAGTTTGATTTCTCTTTGATTGTTTCTTTTCTTTCGCTTCTTTTTTTTATTACAATGAGAGGGTGTATCGTTTGTATGAATCTTGCTTGTGTTGGTCTGATTTTTCATTCATCCAAAAGAGAATTAGCAAGACGAGCATCGTGTTGAATCAATCGTTATTCATATGCAAACAATAAGAAGAATCTTCATGATTGATTGTGCATGTTAGAAGGCATCTCAAAAGTTTTAGCATCACATTAGGATTTGATTGAAGAAAATTTGTTTGAGGACTCTCCTCATTAGTGCTTGTTAGTGAAAAGAACTTTCTCTCTCTCCCTTAGATAGATGTTCATCGAAAAGAAGTGACTTCTTATCATATTTGATGCATTGTTGGGACTGAGTCATAATTCCATTCGTTTCACTTCCATGCACCCCTTTTTGAGTAAAGAACAACTCTAAAATGAACGCTAATAAAAAATTATCTAGAAAATTTTCTTTTCTAGGATCCTCCACCAATAGTAGATTAGGCTTAGTACTTTGGATTAGGTTGTGAGCATAACTCTCCAAAGTTTCCAAAACAAACATTAGCATCTTGAGTTAGGGAGAGTCAAATCCAATCATCGTATAAGTCTGCCTGGGATCCCCCTCTAACACAGGGGTTACGCACGAGGTCACATTCGGGTAAGCTACGGGGACTAACCCTCTGTGGTTTAACTGATTGTGGTGGTCAGATCGTATTATTGGGGTCACTTCAAGGTAAATCCACAATTACTGCGTGGAAGCCTTTTAGTTGATTTCGAGCTTGATACCCTACCTGTACGTTCAGATCAGACTGTCGACTGTTCCCACCCAGGGGCTGACTACAAATTGGTAACCTTAGTGGCCATCATATTTAGGGTCTTACACAAGGTGACAGTGACGGGAAGTCTCACTGTACCTGGAGCAGACATTGGTCAAACTCACTCGGGCTCCTTGGAGGGTAAATCCACAATTACTGCGTGGAAGCTTGCACCAAGGCGTA
>JASDQU010102763.1:78296-89467 GCA_032191745.1 Picea mariana | reverse complement strand
AATTTATATTAAAACATAGGTTCAGCATAATCCGATAACAGTAGCAAAATAGCAACAGTAATGGTAATCGTAGTCTTAGTAACCCGTTCTCAGCAATGAACACGGGTTTATATCCAAAATACTATTGTTTGTAACAGTCTTAGACAGAAAAACGTAAAGCAACGGATCCCTGATCTGAGAGTAATCTTGCAATGAAACTGAAAACTCATTTCACAACTTCGTGACACGTAGTGTCACGAAGTGTGAACACTTGAAGCATAATCGATCCAAGGTAATCATCACACTCTCGAGCACTCTGTGGCAACGGCTCCAGCTGGCCTGTGACTCTGCTATCTCCCCCTTCGAACCATAACACATGCCATGATGCATCGATTTCGAACTGCTCCACTGGTACCGCTACGGTGTGAGTTGGTACCTGGTACCGGAACCCTGCGCCAAGAATAGCAATGGTACCTACCCAAGTGATATTAGTNCATTTATCAAATTAAAGTATTAAAAATGCATAATAATAACTTGAATTTCAAAGATACCTTAGGTGACCCCTTTGGGTGGTAAAGGGATGTTGATTATATCAAAAGGAGGTCAAAAAGGGTGGTACTGGCATATAGTTGGAGGTCAATGGTATGTAGTATGGGCAAAGAACATGGTCAAAACCGGGGACCAACAGGTTCTACCGTATTCGTCTGAATCCACACAAATGAATTTTTGCTGTCGAATCCGATCGACTCCTCGGTTTCATTGTCTCCAAAGACAGGATTAGGGTGGATCCTTTAAATATTAAGGCCATCCTATCCTTACCCCCACCTACCAATTTAACCCAACTCCAAAGTTTGCAAGGCAAAGCAAACTTCCTTCGCTGTTACATCTGCAAATACACTGAAATAACTAAAGGATTTATGCGGTTACTACAGAAAAACACCCCTTTTATCTGGGATGACACTGCCCAATGGTCATTCGATGCTCTCAAGCATGCCTTGAGCCACGCTCCCTTGTTACACCCTCCAGAGTATACAAGGGACTATATCCTTTACTTGGCCTCCTCCGCTTCCACTATTGAAATGGTGTTAGTCCAAGAGGACCCCAACAACGAAGAACATGTGATTTACTACCTGAGCAAAATTCTATCTGGACCCAAGCTCTGATATTCACATGTCGAGAAACTGGCTCTGGCAGCTGTCATCACTGTCCAGAGATTCCGCCACTACATCTTATTATGCACCACCATGGTAATTGCAGACTCCAACCCCATGTACCACGTCTTGACACGTTAAGTATTTGGGGGCAAATATTCAAAGTGGATCGTTATTCTTCAAGAATTTGATCTTGATTTTACAAAGGCCAAAGCCAAAAAATCCCTGGTGTTTGCAGAGCTTATCTATGCTCTCCCCCGTGCCGATGAAAATGTTCAAACTAGAGATTCTCTCCCCGATGAATCTCTCTTCCTCATCAGTACCTCCGATCCTTGGTATGGAGACATTCTCCTCTACCTTCAAACCCAACGTTTTCAGCCCAACATTTCTCACAAAGAGAGTCAACGTATTCATCACCACTCTCATCGCTATCTCATCATCAGTGACACCTTGTATCACCGCGGTATCGACACCATATTTCGACGATGTCTGATTCACGAGGAGGCTGAATGCATTTTGAACGATTGTCACCTTGGTGCCTGTGGAAATCACCTCTCTGGGATGGCCACAGCCCAAAAAATCCTACGTGCCGGCTACTTTTGGCCCTCAATTTTCAAAGATTGCATCGAGGCCGTAAAAAATTGCCCACCCTGCCAACTCTTTAACAAGAAGGCATGAACCCACCCTACTGCATTGCACCCCATTATCGCCATCGACCCCTTTGCCAAGTGGGGCATCGATTTCATGCAGTGTAAGCCTACCTCAGCGGGGGGCACGATTACATCATCGTCGTCATCGACTACTTCACCAAATGGGCTGAGGCTATGCCTACCTTCCTGAACGATGGTTGCACTGTAGCTCTATTCCTTTTCAACCATATCATAACTCATTTTGGTGTACCACGTGCCATTGTCACTGATCATGGTGCACACTTCAAAAACCAGATGATGAGTGAGTTACATGTCAAATTGGGTTTTCTCCATGAAAATTCATCCCCTTACTACCCACAGGCCAACGGACAAGTTGAGGCCATCAACAAAGTCCTAAAAACCATGATCCAATGCATGGTAGGGGGAAACAAAACATCATGGAATTTACAACTTTTCTCTTCTCTCTGGGCTTATCGCACCTCTTTGAAAACTTCAACTAGATTCACCCCTTTCCAGTTGGTATATGGCATTGAAGCCATCCTACCAATCGAGTGTGAGATTCCATCACTCAAACTGAAAGTAGAACTCCTGCCCCATACTTCTGCTGAAGAAGAATGATTCTTGTATCTATCCAAATTGGATGAAACATGTCATGATGCTGCTCTCGCCAATGAGGCACATCAAAAATGAATTAAGAGTCAATATGACAAATCCGTCCACCCTCGGACTTTTGCAGAAGGAGACCTAGTCCTCAATTACGACCAAGCTCACGACAAATTGCGGACAGGAAATTTAGAACCTCTGTGGCACGGTCCTTAGATCGTTAAGCATGTTCTACATAGAGGTGCCTATGAATTAGTTGATCATGATGGAATTTCCTTAGGAGAGCCCCAAAACAGGCTTTACCTTAAAAAGTACTATGCCTAGATCACCTAGCATCTGTACTTTGTATATTATTATATTTTAGTTTGGTGTGTCTATTTCTTTCGTGTGCTCGAGTCTTTACCATTGCCACTCATGACTGTGCTTGTGTTTTCATGTGCAGATGACGTCTTCCTTTCCTATATTTTTTGGGTTCGTGGATGGCGCTAGCCGACATACCCATAACATTGCTTCGGCAGCATGGGTTATTTACCATTTTGATGAGGTGGTGAGTTTAGGAGGGATCTTCTTAGGACCAGCAACCAACAACATGGAAGAATATCATGTTGTCATCGAAATGTTGACCCATTCCTCCTCCATAGGTATCTCTCGTATCATTGTGTACTTAGACTCCCAACTTGTGGTTTATCAACTCAACCGTATCTACGCTATCCATAGTCCTATCCTTCTACATCTACACTTACAAGTTTGCCGTCTTGAACGAATGTTCGATTACATTGAATATAGACACATTCCAAGAGAACTTAATAGTGTTTCGGATTCATTAGCTAATTATATCATGGATCGGTATTTTTCCCACATATAAGAGTTAAGGAAAACAAAACTGTACATTACATGTAAATTAAAACACATCACAGACATCATCATGTACAAATCATTGGCATTGTAAAAACTCGAAACTGTATATATATATATATATATATATATATATGGCGTGACTAAAATGTTTGGATTACATAAAAAAGTATGTAGAAGAGCAAAATATTGGGTCTTTTCACCCATACAATGTCGCCTGACAAGGCATACAAAAATATGATCACCGGAGAGACTCTAATCTCCCCGCACTACATTGTGTTGCGAGTAACACATCATCGCACGCACTACACGCCTCAATAGAGAATTGATATTCTCTAGTACTCCCACAGTGTGCCTCTGTAGATGTAAAGGCACTTCCCCCCTCCGCAGAGAAGGGATGCCCATCGTAAGGCCTTGGAGTCTTCTCTCAACCTTTCGAAGACCTATCACTGGTACTGTCGGATCTGCTGGAACCGGGACACCCCCGTGATGTCCTGGTATCTATATATCAGCCAGGTGCACTGCTCCCTTGTCTGCATGTTGAAAACAACACATCTGTTAAAAACTCTTCTATGTACCCAAAAAAATATATATACATTAAAAACTCAAAAAACAAAAAAATTAGACAAGGTATGGCTCAGTCTCTTACCTGATACATCCCAGTCTTCCTCTGCGGGCAAAATCGAATCCATGCTCCCATAGAAATCTACCTCAGCATAAGGGAATTCCTCTATCCAGAGATACTGCCATCTCAACCAAGCAAAGAAATCGCCAGTGAAATGGAACTCTAACTCCGATACTAGCCTTGGAGACAGACTAGTCCACCTCTCCATCCTCGGTTCATCCACTGGTCACACCGCCAGTGCTATCTAAGGCTGCATCTGGGGGATGCGCTCTAGAAAAAATGAGACCAAAAATGAGCCATAACCAAACTGCTTCTTTCCAGTCCTGCACCGTGAAATCCGTTCCTTCACATTTCGAAGGAACCCTGCACTCTAGTTGAACAATGTTGGTTTCAAACACTGAACACCATAAGCCACCTGCAATCTTGACACAAGATGTGCACTAGTACTACTTGTCACGCTCGTGATAGAAAATAGTATAGACCGGAGGGGAAGTTCTTGAATATCCTTGATAGGGATTCTACCCTCTACCAGCCTTGCTCCTGGGATACAATGGCATGCTAGATACACGTCCACTTGTTCAGGTAGCACCCTCTGCCGGAAGAAAGATATGGGAACCCCTCTTTTCGAGAGGCTAGTCAAAAAATACACGTCTTCTAACTCAATGGTTAAAATATGTGTGCCAATCCGGAATCCTTGCTCTGTGACATCCCATAGGCCGATCATATGCTCGAGCAATAAAATCTTTTTCTTCATTTTTTGCAACTTGAAGAATTTGAGCAAGCCACAAGCTCGCAACGCAGCCCATGTGCGGGGACTCCGCAAGGCAGCTAATTCATCCATCTCATGTTCTCTTTCTTTCCACTCGATCATGGTCACTGAAGTTACCTACAAAACAAAAAATAAAGGAATTCTTTATTTCCACATTTTGTCAATTTTGGCAATTTTCAAAAGCAATTTAAAACATGAAATAAGATTCCCACATCATGTAAAAGTGACCACACACTCTTTTATAACTACCATGCCCTCTCTCAACCATTTAACATTCATCAAATGACAATAAAGGTGTTTAAAAAATCAAAACGACTTTGTGGCTGCATGGGCGTATGGGGAGATTTTTCATGGGTTCTTTTACCAAAAAATGACCCATCTAATTGACTATTGGGGCGTTGGCATCTTAGCCATCCTTTTCTTGAACATTTTTTGCGAAAAAAAATTCCATTTTTCCATTGATTTTTAAAGAGGTCGATTTGGCTCTATTTGGGGCAACTTGGGGCTTCATATTTTAAAATAAATAATGCTATGAAAATGGATACTAAGCCATGTAATTGAAAGAAGACGATATGGAGATCTTCCTGGTCTGAACAACAAGAGAAATGGTCAACCGTAGCTCCGACAGCGAGCAAAACAATATCCACTTCAAATGAAAATCTCCACTACTCCAAAATCCTTGTGCAAAATGAAATGGTAAATGAAATTTTCAATGTATTGTTATTTATAAATTTTCATTTTTCATAAGGTATGGTCATTTATGGGTTTCTCTAACAATATGCTGGCTTCACTAAACCCTAGTTTGTAGTTTTGGCATTGCAGGTTTCCTGGCGGTCCTGATGTTTTATTCACCTTGTCGCACTTATGAGCATAGTCTTAGTTCGTTCTCGAGATTGATAATATGAGAACGTAACCAGGTAAAATTTTATCTCTTTTTCGGACCTGTACGATACATGAACACACGAAAAAGGAACCCCCCTGGAGTCTACTTTAAACCCTTTTCAGACTCTCTAAATATGAAAAGATTGTCGAGTGACCTTGCTTCCTTTCACACTCATTAAAAGGTCAAAAAGGGCGTCTTTTGAGTGATAGTTTACCCCTTTTTCGGTCTCATTAAACTATTGTAAAAAAAAGGAACTGAGAGAGTTCTCTTTTAAGTGTTTTTCCAAACTCTATAATCCCGAAAAACCTTTGATTTTTCTATCTTTGGACTCATTAAAGCACACATCAACAGGCCCACATGGGACCGAACCCTTACTTCTTCTGGTTCGTTAAACAAAGGAAGAGGAACTTACCGAAGGTGAGTTATATCGAGCATGCGTTATCTTCCTTGAGCTTATTAAATCAAAAAGAGGTACTTATCTATTTGGATGGGGGAAAAAATTGAAAGGAGCAAGCCAAGCAGTCTCTTGAGAACATCATCTAGCACTTCTTAGAGTCGCCCTTGAACATAGCACTTTGTCATTTGCACGTATCATAATCTGCTGAACCTCTACACTAAGCCAATCCTTTGAGTTCCTTTCTCTCCTTTGGGTCACCCGACGCAAGTCATAGTACCCACTGCATAGTTTTGGTCCATGCCACATTTTTGCTGTTGTGCCTTAGTGTTCAAGGGAATTATCTGCCTCGAGAGTCAGCCATCCCAAATATCTTGCCTCAAAACCTATGTCAGTCCATGTCCATTTTATCTGTCAATTACATCTCCATGTCTGTTTCATGTCGTTGATGGGGGATACATCAAGGCCCTCCCTCAACGAGTCTATTCTTGTCGACTTCAATACATTATTTGGGAATCAGACTTAGAAGCCAGTTAGTACTTTGGGATCTGCATGCCTCAATGGTAGGCCTCCTCATGTTTGACAGTAGGTCTACATCATTGACCTTTGATCGAATGATTCCATGAATGTTCGACCTCAACTCATCTATTCTCATTCGGTGAATGTACTAGGGTACCTTGGGAATCATTGACATTAATGGTGATTTCCCTCGCACTTGTTAACGGTTCACACCATTGACCGGTAATCAAGTGGATTCTACCATGTTCAACATCAAGACATATATTCACATGGTTAGAATCATACCACGTTGGGATCGGTAAGAAGACCCTGGGTTGAGTAACCACTTTGATATATGCTTTGCCCAAGTCGTGAAGGAGTTTCTATTGGACAAAGAACACATACACTGTCACATAGATCCACTTTGTATTGGTCATGGCTATGTCTTGTCATCTCGTAGATCCACTGTGTATTCTTCGTGGCTACGATCAGTCTGAGATCAAAGTATAGATCCACATTGTATATTCGGTGGCTATACCTTTTTATCAATACAATTATGGATCTGCAGTGTATTTTATGGCGGCCATATCTCACAAGTCTTGATCACCCAAGAATAGGTATGCCTGCCTTGGGGTTTGAAATATGTCATGATATTTGTTGGATGTTTGTGTGCATCTTCCTTCAGGTTCTCCGAGTCTATACACCTTGCTTGAATGTCTACAAAGCATTTCAGTCATCAGTTCACATCTTCTAACTTCATACTTTGGGGGGCATTCTGTTACACATCAAAATTACTCAACTGGATAAGTGTCGCATGTTCCTCTCAATTGTTGTAAGTGTCACATATTCCTTACAACTTTCGCAAGTGTTGCAAGATGTTCACAAGTGTCGCAAATGTTGTTCAAGCATACTTCCATGCCGACGACACTAAGGAGGCACTTAAAACATCTCATACACTTGATTTGGAGAAGAGGAATTGATTAACTAAAGTCAAGGAACTCTTGACACCTGAGAAGAGCTCTTAATCAAAGGTTCTGAGGGTGAGCGCTCCTCTATATCAGTCTAGGGAGCGCTGGCGCTTCCCTACAAGGCTTCAGCGAGCGTTATAACACTCTCCTGCCCTTATGAAGGAGTGCTATCCACTTTTGAAGCGCTGGCACTTCCCTCAAGCTTCCTAGGGAGCACTACAACGCTCTGATGCCCCTTTTGAGGGAGCGTTGCCTAATTTGAGGCAGTAGTTGGCCCGGTTAGGAGAATAAGGGGAGGATCTTTCAAGTTTAGAAGGCAGTTTCATTCTAATTCTTGGTTCCATCAGGAGATCCCTGATCTAAGGAGGAGGTTCCTCAACTTGTTCTAAAGATAAATCAAGAGGTTAAGCTCCTCTTAACCTATATAATCAAGCTCTATGATAGTGAAAAGGGGGAAGAATTGCTAGCATGAAACCTATGATCTCATAGGAAACACATAGTTAGCCAAAGGAGAGTGATCAGTGAAGCTGCTATTATCTAGGTTGTGGATATTTCGAGCAAGGGTTAGATGAAGGGGACTTGATGAAGCTGTCACATTCGCATCTATGATTGTAAGTACTGATGTCACTATTCTCATTAATATGACATGCTTGGCCTGTTTCTTTCTAGTTTGTGTCTGATGTTACATGAACTTATCATTGATATATAGATCTATTTTCAAGCTAATATCAATAGAGTAGGAAGTGGTCGTATCTTGTTTGTCTACAGGACTCAACGAGGAGCAAAGGATTGGAGCTCAACTCAAAGTGTACAGGGACAAACGTCGATAAAGAGGTACTTCTGTTCTCCTTCCTTCTCATGTGTTAGTTTGTATAGATTTGAAAGGAAGTCAGTGTCCACGTTAAGCATTTTCTGTATTAGAGTTAGGGTAAAGCTCTTTGAGGTAATTTACCTGTTTGCGGGGAGAGTTTCCTACAACACAAGTAGGACAATTTGTTGTTCACTATAACACCATGAGATGCTACAGCTGTAGTGGATTTGGCCACAAATCCCAGGAGTGATGGAACACAAGAAGAAATTCCATGATGAAGACTTCACATAGCCTGGCTAGAATAAGGAATGAAGTAAGAAAGGGAGACATCTTTGAAAAGATGGATTCTCAAAGCTCAAGTTCTAAGGAGAAGGGTCATCTACAGAAGTGGGTGAAGAAGACAGAGTAGCCAGAACATAATGAAAGACTGAAGGGAAGCTTAAGTAAGACATCTACTGAGGCATATGCGGGTGACAATGGTGACAGTCGTGTACATACACTAGCTGACCTTGCATAGGTCACATACACACATGCTCTGTTGTGCAGCAAGCCATGTATATGTGGTAAAGCCTTGGGAAAAAGGCAATGCACATGGGTTGCAGCTTGATGTGATGGCATAACTCTGTGTTGTAGGGTCTGACATTGTTTATTGTAGGTTCTGACACTGTTTTCCATAGGTTTTCTTGGTTCTAAGTTAGATCACGTAAGGTTATGATATAAAATAAATCTTGGGTGCATGGCACTAACCCATGAGTATGGATTAATGTTGATCAAATTCTCATCTATTGGATTATGTAAAATAATCTGTTGGGGTACATGGCTGGTACATAATTGAAGTTTCTTTGATATATCTTATGATGTATTATTGGAAGCATATGGTATTGTTGGATATCATGGTGCATGCATTTTGCATGTGGATGGGATACACATTGAGACATGTAGTTGGTGAGTTGAGTTGATAGTCATGTTGTACATCATTGGGAGTCATAGCTTGTTGATGCATGATTGATGATTGATGAGAATGATGCTTGGTTCAAGTGATTATCCCAGGAGTCATGTCGATGCTTGGTTCAAGTGATGATGCATGACGGTACACTCATAGATGGTATTTGTTTAGCATATTGATAGATGCACATGGTTGACACAATTGGTAGATGCACATGTTGGCATATTGGTAGATGCACATGTTGGCATATGGTGGATACATTTCATGGATGATATCTTTTGGCACATTATTGATGTACATGGGTGTTGTGCATGGTGGGCACATTTTGGTACATGATGTACTTGGTTGATATATTGTTCATGATTCTCTATTTCATTGATGACATATATTTTGTTTCATGATGTATGGTATGGCACAAGTTAGATGCATGAACAGGTCCAAGGATTGTCATATGGTAGCATATTATTCATCTTGCAGAGAAGATAGGGGGAAACATACCCTTAGGGGGAGTCATTCTTCTTCCCATGATTCTAGGAGGAGATATTTATCATATGCATACCTAGAAAAGAGCCCTATATTTTAAGAAAGAGCACAGAGGCATAATTCTAGGAGGAGCGATGGTCACACGGGGAGTATGTTCGATGTATATTCAGCATTACATCGGAGTGATATCCCTTGTTCAAAAGGGGAGAGATTATTCAGAGGAATATCAAATGAATTTAGATAGGGGGAGGATCCCCAAGGAGAATGCAACCAGGGGGAGCAGCCCCAAGAGGAGAATGGCCCTTTGTCATTGATGTCAAAGGGGGAGAGTTAATCACATTAATGTGATTGATGTTTATTGATGGGGAGAGATAGTCACATTGACTAATGATGTAGAGCATGCCTTATCTACATGTTGGCATCAATAATTGGTAATTGGTGTTGACATCAATGTTGGTATTGCCATCAATGCCAAAGGGGGAGATTGTTGAATCATGTTGTCATTGATGCCAATGGTTTGATTATTTGGGANGTTGGCATATGGTGGATACATTTCATGGATGATATATTTTGGCACATTGTTGATGTACATGGTTGATGTACATGGGTGTTGTGCATTGTGGGCAAATTTTGGTACATGATGTACTTGGTTGATATATTGTTCATGATTCTATATTTCATTGATGACATATATTTTGTTTCATGATGTATGGTATGACACAAGTTTGATGCATGAACCAGTCCAAGGATCGTCATAAGGTAGCATATTGTTCATCTTGTAGAGAAGATAGGGGGAGACATACCCTTAGGAGGAGTCATTCTTCTTCCCATGATTCTAGGAGGAGATATTTATCAGATGCATACCTAGAAAATAGCCCTATATTTGAAGAAAAAGCACATAGGCATAATTCCAAGAGGAGCGATGGTCACAGGGGGAGTATGTTCGATGTATATTCAACATTACATCATAGTGATATCCCATGTTCAAAAGGGGAAAGATTATTCAGAGGAACATCAAAGGCATTCAGACAGGGGGAGCAGCCCCAAGGAGATTTCAAGCAGAGGGAGCGGCCCCAAGAGGAGAATGGACCTTTGCCATTGATGTCAAAGGGGGAGAGTTAATCACATTGATGTGATTGATGTTTATTGATGGGGAGAGATAGTCACATTGAATTGATGGGGAGATATAGTCACATTGACTATTGATGTAGAGCATGCCTTATCTACATGTTGACATCAATAATTAGTGATTGGTGATTGACATCAATGTTGGTATTACCATCAATGCCAAAGGGGGAGATTGTTGGATAATGTTGTCATTGATGCCAATGGTTTGATTATTTGGGAGATTGTTGGATCATATGTCATTGATGTAAATGGTTTGATTGATTGATGATTGATGAACAATGTATATGTATTGTCCTTGATGAGAATGATAGATGTCAAAGTGGAAACCAATTGATAAAGATGGATCATTGATATGATGCATAGATGAAGATGGATCAATGAGTTGTCATTGATACATGATGATGCATAGTTTGTTTGATGAAAAGATG